>BOPP01000034.1:4165656-4221529 GCA_017312745.1 Gryllus bimaculatus
ACCCCGTCGCCCCCGATTTTCCCGACGGCCCCGACGTCCAAAATACGGCCATCGTCCATTGTCTCGGCCGTAATCACCTAGGCTACTGCTTCCACACGTCGTGCCAATGTGGTCCGGATACCGGAGCCGTTCGTTTTGGAAACGGTCACCTTGGCTCCACGTCGCCTGTATGAAAGTAGGAGCCTGCTCTTTCATTCCCTTTCGTTTATCAAGGCCCTTTGGCTCCGCTCACACGGCCGAGACCGGCAATCTCACAGTCGCTGCCGCAACCATCGGCTGACTCCTCGCACCTCCCCCGATCATATCAAAAATATCCCACAACGCCGACTGCTCTCTCGCAACATAATATATCCTCACCCCTATATCTCCTACCACCGTCTCTATCTCCTGCCACCATAAATGTCTGTTTCTCCGCAGTTAACTCATTATTGTTTATAAACGTTCATCAATCAGCTTATCACATTGCATGCTCCAATTCTCCTTTCCCTTCTGGTTATATTTCGCAACCTACAACTCTGTCTCTACGCTTCCATGTTTTTTCCTCACAGACTTAATTACCTCCACCTGCCTTCTGTTTCAATTGCTTGCGACGAACATTCTTGTCCATTCCATAATAGCCATTGTAATTTCCATTACCTCGTGTTTCACTTGTTTCATCAAGGTTCTTTTTACTTTTTCTTTTCCATGAAATTCTTCACTTGTGTACTCGTGTGCACTCTTTTCATTATTTTCCTTCCCTAGTTTCTCCTCTCTTGTCTAAATGTGTAGACATTTCACGGGGAAACGATCTCTCATTACTGTAGACAAATTAATAAGAGCAAAGTTGGAACGACCCTCGTAGCTCAACTGTCGGGAATATGAGCTAATTCCCCCGACCGCGTAACACGAAAACGCTGTTTCGATTCTGCGTCCAGCTAGTCTCGGCAAAGTTGCAATTATTCGCAGAGGATTGGAAGAGATTTTCCAACATCCCAGAGATGTACAAAATAAGGTATAATGCAGTGATGGACGTTATTAAAGACAAAAGATCTCCTAAATCGCGCTTCTCAGATAGCAGGTTTCCCTCGCGTATCGGATATCGTTCTCCCTTTCCCTCTCTTTAAATCTGAGTTTAAGTCTCGGCCAATCCACAATAAATTTGTGGTTGAGGAAACGAATTTGCAGCAGATTTTCTCGAAATCTTTCCTGCCTTTCAGTGTACCAACTCTCGGTCGTTCTATCACTGTATTTTTGGCATTACTGATATGACGTTAAAAAAATAATATAAATAATGGGTCAGTAAACACCCTTTTGTGAATGTAAAAGGATGGCAATTATTTTAGTCACATTCGTTGAGAAGTTCTTTATTACATCATCTATTATTTTCATGCAATGTATAAACGAAGTAATATCTTAGCGAGATTCAGAAGGAGTGTGGGTCTTTGTTATTTCAGCAATACTATTAGTTTTAAAATAAAATCTGTAGCTCGTTTCCATATGCAAATAGTTTCTATTTCACAGGTGTATATATTTATTATTATCAAATGCTAAAAACGTTCGTTACTACTTTTATTCATAATTCAAATTTCTGTAGTAAAAGAGGAGGGGTAGGGATTCTGAGGATCAAGAATACGCAAATTGTGACACATCTCTACCACATGTAAGTTTTTTTTGGAACTTTTTTGATGTTCAATCATTTAATTAATTATTCTAACATAACAGGCCGTATTTGATTGATTGTTTTTTAGTGCTTCGGGGCGCCAAAACTACTATGGCCATTAGTCTCGTAAGTGTAAAGCAAATTGTAATGTAATTGCAATGTCTCTGACTGGGAGGTTCGAGTCTCGACGAAGGCAGGATTTTCAACACTAGGTAGTTAGGTAGGTCGAGTTCAGTGGAGGATAATTCTGGCGATTAGCTGCACTGAGTATTCTTCGTGGTCTTCCTGTCAACACCAGGCGAATGCTGATGCAGTATCCTAGTAAACGGGCCATGGACCGTGCGTGATCTTTCCTTCCTCTTCCCTGTGCTCTCTTCACTCATTACGTACTCACACTTACACTCACATGCACTACACCACCACACATGCCTGGAGACCAGTAAGGTGCTTAGAGCTTGTGCCGGCTACGGCGGTTCCCACTGGTGGGAGATACTTGTTAAGGACAACCCAGCAAGCCGACGGATAAGTCTGCTCCGAATCTCGCAATCTAGCGGGGGTAGATCACTGCCACCTCTCGTGATAAAAACATGCACTACACTTACGATACTAATTACCTGAGCAGTTGACGCGCCCGGAGTCTAATCAATCAGTCAATCGGGAGGTAGAGAAAGTTCCGCCTCAAGTTATCTTCCGCAGCGGGGCACCGCCACTACCGGGCCAACAACAAAGACTGGCCTCCCGACATGTGTGGCAGTGTAGTTTATGTCAGTATACTAAATGTGTGTTAGAGGAGAGGAGGGGGAAAGGTCAAAAAAGGAAAGATGGTGCGCGGTCCATGGCCCATTTGTTAAGGCATTTCCTAGCATCCTCCAGCATTCGCCTGAAAATGATTGGAGATCCCAATGCAATTACCATTCCGAGAAGCCGGAAGAATTTTCTTCCAGATAAGAACTAAACTCGACCTAGCTATGCAGTTGTCGAAAATCCGCCAAGGTCGGGGCTTAAACTCTAAAAAGCTGCAGTGGCTTGCGCTGCCACTGAGCCATCTCAGTGACCCGGTATGCTTCAGTTAAGGTTAAAAGTCACACATGGTCCTGTCTCGTATGCAATTAACGCTCTACGTCGGTACTGATTTCACGGTCGCTTAGTAGCAAAGATTGGACTGTGGCAAATTCAGTGAAATCACATTAGTGGACTGTTTTATAGGCATTTTTCTTTCTTACCACAGCCGTGCTTCCTATGAAATTTACTCTGTTGGTAATAAAGTATCAAGCAATGAAATTGTAATAAATCAGTAACAATCGCAATAAAAATATTTGTTAACAAATGAAAACTTGGATTAATGATTTCAGTTTAATACAGATACCCTTACAAACGTAAAATATACATAACATGTTAATAATTGTCAGGTTACAATGGTTTATATGAAAGTTTTTGCAGAGTTCAATGAATTTAAATTACAATGAAAGTATATTGAAACACAACGATAATAATGTACCCATATAAACAATCCATTCAGTGAATGCCGTAGTGGCTTCTTGCAGTAAATGACAGGCCTCTTGGAATATTTCCTTTAAACAGACTTAAAATATGTTATTAGAAATTTGCCATGCAACTTAAGATTGGCATGCAATTAAAGCATGCATTTGACTTGATCAAAGCGGTCCACAATAGATAAACATTCCATGATACATAAACAATCGATTTTAAATTAAGGTTGAATTGATCTGAATAATTAAACTGATGAATGCCATGCAATGACAAATGGCATAATCCCATCACTTAGCAAACTCTCTGAGCACTGGCCACGATTGGAAAAATGAAATTCAGAGCTAATTATGAACATATGAAAATAAAGAAATTCAAGAATTCCACTTAGAGTAAAATTGACAATTGAATTACTCTATAGTGCATTTATACACAATAAGATTTTGAATAGATCTAAACTGAAAGATTATTGCAGATAAATCACGTAAAGTTACGTCATACCGTAAAGCACAATTAACTTTCGAATATGAGAAATGCAATTAAGCGAAATAAATACTCACAATAGCACCGAATGAACAGTGTAATCTTACTACATCTTAATAATGACTGCAAAATAAAGTTGCAGTTTAAAATGTAATTTTAGCAGTTTAGCAACCACAGGTAGCAATTTCAGTATAAAATACAAGAATTAAACCACGTGGTAATGAAAAAGAAACACATGCCCCATTGCAAGTGTGACAAATAAACTGCGATTTAATTACAACTGCTTCTCATGTTTGGCCGGCTACTCGCAGTTATCCAATCGGAAGCTTCGTTTCGACTTAATTTTTGTTATTGAAGCTTCCGAATGGATAACCGCATCCCAGTTGATTAAGATGAAAACAATGATAACGAAAAGTTGATGGTAAAGGACAAAAGAGTAAAGAATGATTAACAGAAGGAAAAAAAGATAAAGAGAACGAACCAATTCATAATTATTGGGAATTTGGATATTTATTAAAAAATAATTCTGATGTTAGCTACTTGTGTCCCCTCCCCCTCGTGCGTGTTGTTTGATTTCTATTAAACATCCGTCTCCGCGAGATCCCCCCCCCCCCCACGACCCCAGTGGAGCGGAGAGCTTCGGCAGCTGCTGTCCAGGCCGGCAGACGTAAGTTTGATGGATGAAACCGGCTAAAAGAAACGTTCCTTTTTGAGACAGTTCTGAGAACTTACAGATCCCAAGTTAAAAGAGTTTCGGAAGAACTCGTGCGGGCTGATGTACCGCCCGTTCAAGAAAAAAGGAATGAAGGCATCAGAGAACCCGCACAATTTTAAAACTCGCCCGCAAACTGTGGAGGGTGACACAGGTGTAACAACTGAGGATACATCCCAGTCTCAACTTGCTCTACTTTGTTTCTGCCTTCAAACGAATTTAATTTATTTCTGAACCCATTTAATGCTTCACAATTCCGGTTGATTGATTGTTAGTGATTCCGACACGTCAAAATTAGGATCAACATTCCCGTAAGTGTAGTGCATGTTTTTCCTTGAGCGGTAGCTGTAATCTTTCCCCGCAGTATGGTAAGATCAAGCGCCGACCTACCTTCGCCTAGAGGGTTTTTCCCATCCAGGTATCTTCCCCAACGGGGACCGGGTGCCCTACAGTCCCAGCCGGGACAAGCACTAAGCTCCCGATCGATTTTCCGGCATGTGTGGTAGTGTATTGCATGTTAGTGTAAGTGTGCGAAACGTGTGACGGTAGGACATGGAAGAGGAAAGGAAGATCGCGCGCGGTCCATGGCCCGTTTGTTAGGATACTGCTCCAGAATTCACCTGATTTTTGAACAGAGAAACCACGGAAAACTACCGATCAGAGCAGCCGGTCGCTAGAATTCTCCACACAGCGTCTGAATCCGTCCTAGTTGACAAGCTAGTGGTAAAAACCCTGCCACCGTCCGGACTCGACTAGGACCTCCCGGTCAAAAGGACTGCATTGACATCAGTTGATGCACTGAGCCACCTCTCCCGGTCTTAATTCCGAATTTAAGTAGTTCTTTGTAGGAAACAAAATTTGGTATTTTTGTAGCCATTTTGTAAATTAGATTCTGTATCATTCTAAATGATCGACGCCAATACGAAGAAATTTGAGTACATTTTTGAAATCTGAGATGCAACATTAGGAGCTTTGTATTTTTACCGGTTTATTTAATATTTCCCAGAGATAAAACTACGGATGAGCAACAGTTTAACCAGTAGAAAGTGTTGAGAAAATGTTTTTTATACATTTTAGTTTGGAGCCAAAATTGCGCGAAAACTACGTGTTTTTAAAATGTGCATGACCTGTTTAAAGATCTCATTTTTCGGAACAGACTCCGTTTATGCCAACAATTTCTATCTTCAAACTTGTAGTTTAGAAATGTTAACTTGTAGCAGTTTTTGAAATGAATACAGAGTTCGCGAAAATTGGGATTAGCTCCACATTTTTTCCTTTCCTTGATACATACTAGGAGAAAATTTAAAGAAAAAAAATTATGACATTAGAGATAAAATGGTTTTTTTTTAAAAAACTGCCTATATTTCGCGCAAAATTACGAGAACACTATTTATATATTCTAAACATTGTGCATGCGTTTAGTTTAAGATCTGTCTTTAAGAAACACATTGCATTAAAAAAATATCTTTCTTCAATATTATAATTGTGGAAAGTTGCCCCAAAAAATTGCACTTCCACAATTTTCGAAAAATCAGGCATTTTAACGAATATAAGACCTGTGCCATTCTCTTAAGCGTCCTTTTCGCTGTTAGAGGACAAAGTTAAATCAAAAAAATTGGATCCATTTTTTTGATAAAATTTTGAAATTTTTTTAAGTTTTCATGCAAGGGACCCTCAAAAATTAAAATATCTGGTTGAAACTCCCATTGCCTCAAGTTCTTTTTAGATCGATTGGGGAATATCACTTCTGGAGAAAATAGCGTGAATGGTTTAGGCACTAGCGTTGACCACAAACGAACAAACGGACAGACGGAGCCGTCATACCATTGTTTGGTATCAAGGTCCGACAAAACATGAATTCTGGCTTCTCCACGTGTGATTAACTTCATATAGCAACAGGATTTATTTCCTTTTTCGTTAACAGAGCCCTGTAATAAGAGTTGTTCTCAATTCCTCGTTGTCCGGCGCACGATTACGTAACGATCTCTTCTTACTAAGTAAGTGCGGAAAATTGAAAAGATCACCATTAAACAACCCTTACAAAAGATTTTCTTTTCTTGTAAAGCACGTAAAAATGCTGATTAAAGGCACAGTGAATTCCAGAAGAGGAAGACAATTATTTTTTTCAATGATCAAATATGGTATTGAACGTCACCACATTACTTAAGGATTAATAATGCGGCAGCGATGGTGTAACGGTTAGCGTACCGGACTGTTGTACCTAAAAAATCCTTCGCATGCCTTCCTTCGAAGGGGAAGTGAAGCTGGCAGTCCCATGTTAGTAGATTTACTTGCATGTAAAAGATCCTCAAGCCTAAATGACGCCTCTGAACTAAATTCAAATCGCCTGTTTCTCGCTCAAGAAATACCTCCTTTCTCTGCTAGTTGATGAAAGGAGCGTAGCGAAATTTGCGTGGTCAGACGGAAGAGCGGGCCTGATGGCCCGAGTCTCGCCACGTAAAATAAGGCAAATTCAATTCAATTCAATAATAATATCAGAACTTTATTGTACTCTCTGAATTTTCAAAAATTGCTTTAGAAATAATCCGAGAAAGTATAAGCTGATGTAGCTCCACTAGTTTGGACTTAGTGTATGAAACACGTTTAGAGGGTAAAATATCGAGTGACCAATATTGAGCCAAGTAAATGAAGGTTACAAAAATGTTGCTATTTTCAAATGGCCACAACGTGATAAAAGTCGGGGTTTGCGAATAAATTAATAAGAACAGAACATATTGAAAATTGGCCAATTTTAGGTAAGGAATCTATTTAAAAAGTGTGATAATCGCCCATTGAGTTTCACATGACGAATTTAGTACTGTAGCCCAAGAATTTTAAGATAACTACAAAATGGCCTTAACTATGGCCACTACAAGTGCCTTCATCCTGTAGGTTGCCTTTCGGCTATTCTAAAAATGTACGTTACTTTAACCCCGTTAAAACAGTTTATATTTTTTTCAGTTATCCCATCACGAGCCGCAAATTGCCTCTGGGGGATTCATAGCGTGTTTATCCCGGATCCCCGACACTCGTAAGTGATTCGCTATATCAGTGGGGTAGTCCTTACGAGCGTGGGTAATCAAGGTTGGTTGGTTGTTAGTGATTTAGGGCGCGTCAACTACTGTCATTTGGCCCGAAAGTGTAAGCATGTTTTTCCCTCGGGAGGTGATTGTGATCTTCACACGCTGATTGGCGATATCCCTCGCCGACCTACCATTGGCTAGTGGAGTTTCCCCCAACCAGACAGCGTATGAATTCGACCTGTCTGACAAGCTAGTGTCGAAAATCATGCCACTGTCGGGACTCGAATCTAGGACCTCTCGGTCACAGGCACTGTAGTGACTGAACCACCTTTCCCGGTGTATGTAATCAATTCGCTCGACTCTACGGATGAAAATGGGGTCAGAACAGAAGAGGAAGGATCGCTTGCGGTCCACAGCCCGTATTCAAGAGTTATTCTCTGGCATTCGTCTGGGTGAGATCAGGGAAACCAATGATCAGAGCAGTCAACATATAGATTCGATTCGATTCTGGCAAGCGTCTCAACCTGACCAAAGGTGACCGAAGGTCACCGAAGGTACTTCAGGTGAATTTCCGGCTCATGGAGGGAGCAAACCTTCCAATTACTGATACTTTGGGGCAGTGGCGATAGCAGCTACCAGCGTTGCTTTTCTAAGTTAAAGGTTATTCGAATTCTACAATTTTCGAAATGGAGGGATAAAACTTTCATTTTTATCGATTTACGTCGCCGTTTAGATAAAATTGTAAAACTTGTTAATTACATTATATTTTTTTATTTATCGATGGCTGATTTCTTCTGCAAATAGGTTCTTCGTATTGGATTTTACTATTTACGTGTTGTTCTCATAGACTCACTGTTAATCTTTCTCCGTCAATTTCAATGATTTTTTCATATCTACTTCACAAATATGATACGAACCATTATAACGTAACAAAGTATAGAAATGAAAGTGACATTTGTATGTTGAACTCTACCAGTGTATGCAAAAATTGTAGCTACCGCTCGTACTAATACAAAAGGATTTACTTCGTTTTGCTTGGTTCGCATTACAATTCTAAATTCTTTCATTTCTAAACGTTTTTGCGCGTGAAGATGAAAACAATGGTTTAAATTTTTTATGTAACGAAACCTCTCACAAAATATATTCCATAACGATTAAGTATGTATTTTTTGCCCTGTTTTACTGTGAAAATAGCATTCTCGTTAACATCTAAAATATGATAGAGAAGTACAATAGACATGCGTCAAATAACATTGCAAACACTTTGAAATGATTTAAACATGAAGAAGGAGAAGCAATTTGCTTCGAAATTCTTTAGATTGGTGTACCACGAAACATCAATTATCCTCGACTCCAAAAAATGTGGGTCTCATAAACAAATCAAAAAGGCTTCCGTAAAAGAACATAAATATAGTGTATTTAAGTTCTATCTTTTCAAAGATACATTACAGTTAATGAGAAAAACATGCGATATATTGTACACAAATGTATGCCTACATTTCGGTCAAAACACAGATTACCGAAAAGGACATTCGTTTTAAATTTTACGGAGTAATATACGTAGAATAGGGAAAGTTATGTATGCCGTGGAAAATCGATTTAGTGATTTCGACGGAAATACACGTTTTAATGTCCCCTGATACCGAAAAAGTGTTGTTTTTTTCAAAACGTCCGTCTGGTGTCTGTGAACACTACTAACGCCTAAACCATGCATAAGATTTTTTTCAAATTGAAGTAACCCGTGTCGACCTGGCATGTACTTTACATGAAGCCCCCCAGAAATTTTCAAAAAGCGGTTCCAATAATATTTCCGCTCTACAATTAGGAAACCGAAAAATTTAAGTCAAAAAATATACTTTGGGTGGCGATAGATGGCAGCAGGCAAGTTCGAATAGATAACCGAGCACAAAGGGAATAGAAAACGAATACAGGAAATTCTGTGCCATTCTGTAGCACCACTAGTTTACTTTCTTGTTTTGCCGTACGTTCACATCTGTTTTTAAAGACTTTATGTTTAACAAACTGTGCAATTCCTTTTTCTCTCTGCAATATATCTCATTATTATCTTTTACTTTTCTTAGACTTACATAATTTCTCGTTGTCTACGGTGGTAAATTTTTGACACTAGTAATATAGCTGGTTCAAATTTAGCCACTGTCTGGAGGAGACTTCTGCCAGCGAGCTGCTATGTTCGATAGTTTTTTTATGGTTTCTCCCAACACGACCACGCGAATAGTGGAGCAATACCCTAACAAACGGGCCACGTCCCGCGCTATCTTTCCTCCCTCTTCTTCATCATATCCTTTCCACTTATTTACGCACAATTACACTTATATACATTATACTACCTCCTGATATTACCATGTCGGGAGACCAGCCGGGAGCTTGAAACTTGTCCAGGCTGGAGCGATGCCCCCTCCCCCCGGGACGATACCAAAATGAGGAAGTCTCTCGCAAGCCGACGTGTAGGTCAGCGCCGGATCTCACCATTCAGCGTAAGAGAAATACCCCCACCTCCAGGCATAAAAGCATTCACTACACTAACGGGACTAATGACCGTAGCTGTTGGCGCGTCCGGAAACAATCAATCAAGCAATTTCATTGTCTACCAAAAGCTACCATCTACGGAAGCTGAACACACTCGGTAGTGACTGTGAAATTCGTATCGCCTATGCAATTAGCGATAAATTGATGTGGAAGAAAAGCAAGCAGATGCGATGTGGTCGTGTCCTGTCAAACATTATTCGCGATGAGAAAATGCTAATTATCGTCGTGAGTCCATTTATTCGTATTAAATAATATTAAATATTCGCTTCTCCGTTATTGTTTTCATCCTGTCAAAAAACATGTTGACTTACATTATGTGAGGGACAGAATTCTAACATGAGTACATGAAACTCTTTGATTTTTTTTTTCCTTTTTATATCGAGATTCAAACTTCAAACTTTATATTTATGTTCATTTATTATTTTTCATTTTTAATCTTGAGTATTATAGAATTAAGTGATTTGGTTTTCATAATTTTCGTGTTTATAAAAAACGAGGGGACATTTTCCTTGATGATAAACGATGGACAAAACGTATTATTGAACCTTTATTGTGAAAATATAAGACGAAATTTGTTGTTATCAAGATTGTTTTATCTTAGTAAAATGCCACTGCGCAGTTTTCACATGCCCAGAACAGAGATAATATCTAAGTATCCTCTCACACGTTACACTGAATGTATATAGCTAGGTAGAATACAGTCGTCTGGAGGAGAGATCTAGCTGCCGACTGCTCTGATCGGTAGTTTTCTGTGCATTCTCCTATCAATTCTTGACGAATGCCCGAGAAATACACCCAACAAGCTGCCGTGGCCATGGTGATGGACCACGCACGATCTTTCCTTCCTCTTCCTTGTCCTTTCTTTTCTCCTCACACACACACAAACACACTTCATTCATTACACTACCATAGGAGGATAGGAGTGACGCCTAGGTACCTCTGACCCTCATCCAGCACGACTGCATGTCAGGTGTATTTTGTGACTGCCAAATAAACAATAATATAAATACTATGCTTTCATACTGCCGGGAGACCAGACGGGAGCATAGAGTGCGGTTGGGGTGGTTCCCCGCGAGAAAAAGATGGTGAAAGATAGGTGAAATCCCGCATGTCGACGTGTAGCTCGGCGGCGGAACTCACCAACCAGCGGGGAGGAACACTGCCATCTCCCGCGGAAAAGCATTCACTGCACTGACGGAACTCATGACCATCGCAGTTGATGTGCCCGGAAACATCATCAAACATCAGTCTACAAATCGTTCGAATAGTGAAGTTACATTTATGTCCAGACACACACCAAAAAAAAAAACACGGCCATTTCATCTTTAGCTCGAGGGATCAAGGAAATTGGAAGAAAAATCTGATCGAGATGGGGGTCATTGATGCAGAAGCTGAAGCAAAAGATGCGTTGCAGGCATATTTCGCTTTTAGATCTGCCCATGGGGATCTGAACTTCCAGTTTGTGGGAGGACAGTACGTACCAAACTTCGATCCCGGCCGAAGTGCATGGATTTTAGTAGGATGGAAAATCCACAGTATCCATGTCTCTTTTGTGGCATGTAAAATAACCCTGGCAGATGCCCGGCAAAATTAAATCCCTCCGATAATATCCCACCCTAACGAGATCTCACTTTCTCCCAACCAGATAGCTCGGATATAGTTAACTGAGGCCGACATCTGGCGGATAAAGAGAGTCAATCCCCAGGCTTACCAGGGGACCGCCGTCGTGGCGCGTCTGCTCGATAAGGTCCTCAGACCCGCGTCGGAGGTAGGCTTCCAAGGAAGCCTGGGTTGAAAACTCGGATGCGGAACACTGCCTAAGGGCAGTCTCCCTCTAGCAATTCCGCACGCCAAATAATAATAAATGGCTCTGTTTGCAACGCGTCTAAACAGTTGGCGCTCGCGCTCGCGTGTGTTGCAGGTGCCAGAGAACTACCTGCGGTTCTTCCCTCACCAGCACCAGAGCGAAGGAGAAAACTTGAGTTCGTCGACGGTCGTTCTCACCATGCCCGTACAGTTCACGCACGCCGGCGCGGACAACAAAATGAACCTGGCGTGCGTGTCCACCATCCCTGCCTTCATGGGGCTGCAGGTGGCTCCGGCTCAATACGCCGACTATCAGCGGGAGGAGGCCTCAGGTAATAATAATAGCAATAATAATGGCAATAATAATAATAATAATAATAATAATAATTTATTGCTTATAGTCTTTCAGAAAGTATCAGGAAACGTCTGTTTAGAAATTAATTAAAATTACAATAAGAATTACATTTATTAAACTAGATTCACTTAGAGTAATAATTTAAAAAGTTTTCATTTACTTGATTAAATATACGTTAAAATTAGTGTAATTGATTAAAATAAACATTTAATTAATTAATGTTATAATAGGAATTAAATTCAATTTCATAACTTACAGTAGTAATTCAAATAGTTTACTTCATAAATCAGTACAAGATTAATAAAACATGCAAGTGCTCACAATAAACATTAAAATAATTTACATTATTTAAAAGTATACAAAATTCACATCAGGATCATAACAGTGGTGTGGCTTCGATCGACCAGCTCGACCGACAAGATTAGCTCAGAGTTAGCTCATTAGCGTTATCTCTGCAGCAATTCAGTCTGTGAGGTCGTAAAATTTCAGCCCCGGTGGTAGTGGATTTGGCAATTGTTTTATAAATCTTGTTTTTTAATGTCCATCTGTCTGTCTGTCCGCCCGCCCGTCTGTCCGTCCGTCTGTGCGTCCGTCTGTCCGTCCGTCTTGAACACCACTAGCCCCTAAACCATTCGTAGATTTTTTTCCAAATTGAAGAAACCTCTATCCATCTGGTTTGAGTCGAAGCTTTGCTATGCTTTGCAAAGAAACTTAAAGAAAAAATTGAGCAGTTTTTGAAAAACATTCTTCTTAATTCGGGGGTACTTTGCATGAAGTCCCTGGGACATTTTAAGAATTTTCTCGAAAACTGCTCAATTTTTGTCTTTAATTTTCTTGCAAGAATAGAGTAAAATGCACTTGTAAAGGTGGCGTATGTCCGATTTTCACGGTTTACGATTTTGAAATTTTTGAAAATTGCAAAAGTTTGAATTTGTTCGACATCTGTGTACAATTACAAAATTAAAAACAGATTTTTCTTCAAATAGCAGTATACTGCCACTGGCTTGTCAAATGTTACTTCCAATTCTTTCCATTGTTGTTTCCAAATATTACCAATGCATACAGTGTTGACATATATAATATTATATGTCATCGTAACATTATGTCATTAACTAATCATTTTATATCAGATACTATCTGCTTCTTTCAATTTTTGAATTGATTGAGAATGTTTTTTACTAATGACAAGAAAACTAATATAAAAAAGTCAGTAACTGAAGTTGCATTACAATTTTTATTCAGAAATGGACAATTGGTCAATAATATTTACTATGTTTTTTTCTCTTCTTTACAGTGGAAGTGGTGCAACCTGTAATTCCAAGTGGACAGGAGCATCTGACACCTCTTTTTGCTCCATACGTGTTCCTTTTGATTCTTGGTAGCCAAAGATGTCTACAATGGCGATGAGATTTTTACTCTGTCTGTCTCTCTTTTCTCTTGACATAAACAACTTTGTAACATTCATCTTAAATACTGTAAAAGAGATAGGGTAATAAACGTGTTAGGCCATCTGCACAATATTTTAATTAATTGAAAACAATAGCCAGTTATTTAATTGCAGTGGTACATTTGTGAATGTTGACCTATGCAATAGGCATGTTATTATACAGGAATTAGGAATGAGTAAATGCTCTTTTCGTTTATTTATTGAAGAAAAATTTACTGATGTTCCCTCATTACTAAAGGCTTATAACTGCTCTAGCTCAACCACTGTAAGCATAGTTGAGTCAAATGTAGTACGTCCATTTGTAAATATTTATTGTACTGTACAACTATAGGGAATTTGTCAGAGTTAGATTCCTTAAACGTTTAATATTTTCCAGAATCTTAGAAGTTCTTTTCCAATACTATGTACAATACTACATAGTATTGTTACCCCTTAAACTTTGGGCTACTGAAAACCTGAAACCTAAAGTTGTAATATAAATTATGCTTGAAAGAATATTTGCAAGTTCTCAGACATTGAAATGAAATTGTGTTGAAAAGTGTGCATGTGTATATGTTCAAGCTATTGCTACAGTATAATCAAGCTTTGAATGCCTTGGTGACTAATATAATGTAAGAATGAAAAATTGAAAATTATGAATTTATACACTTTCTTTAACTTGATTTCAGAGATGTTAAAAAGGAATGAGTGAACGACTGAGTGATTTTACATGATGAAAAAATAAATACTGAGTATTCATCTCAAATGCAATGTGAATATTGCATAGTGCGAATAATAATAAGTAATACTTATAACACACTAATAAGTAACAGTTGTGTGTATTATATAATTCATTGGGCACAAATACTGAACTAGGGAATTTACTTCAGTAACCCTATCATATCAGTTGACTATGAACAATCATTCATACTGTCACGGTGCAAGTACAAACTAGTGACAATTAGAAAATCTCACTACAGATGGAAAACATAAGATTTAAGTAAAATTCTATTTTTTGCCATCACGAAACGGAGAATCATCCCTATTCAGTTCACTTAAAACCGCAACTAATTTGTGTAATTTCATTTGAATGTTGAGAGAATGAATATTGTTTAGTCAAAGTATTCAGAAACAAATGCTATGTATTACACATGATAATCTGCCAAATGAGCAATCAACCTAAAGCAATTCAAAAAACATACCATACTTACATATTTCTCTAACTTGTGATAGTTATCACTACTCTACTTGTATGCCATATTTTACTTATTTTGTTCCTAATAGTTCTTGCCATGTGATGAGATTATCTGTATGTTTTAATTTGCTGAGTAAATTAGAGCACTAAAATCTGGGTTTTATACTACTGTGTTCTTGAAAATGTCATTCTCTCTTGTCTTTTTATCTTTATCTATTATTATTTCATGATCTACTGATATAAGGAGAGTGTTAGACATGTCAATTAATCATAGAGATCAGTGGACTATAATAGATATAACTCATTATTAATATAATAGTACTATTAAAGAGTGCTGCATACATGATATGATATATATCAAAAATTCTGGACAGTATTTTCTCAACAATGTTATTTTGCTGCATAAAAACTATAAATCTATATTTTCTCTTGCATCTTTTGCATGATTGAAATGATAAATAGTTTGACAACTGCATTTTGATTGTCTCTTTAAAAGTTCAATTATGAATCAGAACAATTATAAAAGTTTTCTTTGACTAACAACAGAAAAGGGTACTCATTACATACATTAAAAAAGTTTTCAAAATTACATTTACATCTTGTGTTGGTCATGAAATGCTGTAATGAATGAATTGTTGAAGAATTGTAACCTACATTTAGTTTTTGATGTTCAAATATCTATGTAACAAATATGGTCTTCAGTGTTTATTCTGGTGTGAGGCATGGTTGAATTTGTTTTCAAATGTCTCTTGTTATGAGAAGTTGCGCTTTCTAATAATATATAGAAATAGTTGTTTTCTGTGCTGTGCTTGAATATTTACTTTGTTAAAAAATGAAATGTTTAATATATTGCCGCATTGATGTAATATTTGTAAATGGTATCACAAATAAGAAGATAGCATATTGAGAAGAAATTATCAATGGTCATTGCCCCATGAAATTTATTTAGGTCTTTCAAGAAGTCATTCAAAAACGTTACTTTTGGAAAATGCATTTGAAGAATGTGTATCTTGAAAAATTTAATGCTTTGATTAAGTCAATGTTCACTGCACTTTCCTCACACACAGACACATTGAATATTTTACCTCAGAATATGGTATGATTGTTGTAAGTTCCTTTTAATGTGTAAGAATATATATGCTACAAGATTTTATTATGTCTAAAATATAAAGAATAATATGACAAATATATTTGATCATTGCTTAGGAATATTACTTGTTTGGAAGATATATTACTTAATAGATTGTTGTAGTAAAATTATTTTCAAATACAATCACTAAATCAGGAAAATTACATACTCTTTTCATCAAGGTGAACATCACAAATTTGATAGTTTCTAAATTAATGTCTAAAATATAAAGTCATTATAAACTGTGAATGGAGATTGTTTAATAGCAAAATTGTTGGAAAATAGGAAAATAAAAAGAAATCCTTCCTTAGCTGATGGCATAGATTGGCCATAAAAATTTGGCGACTAAAGAGATCATGGAGGAAGCCTCATTTATAAAATCTAAATCAGTGAGTGTATTTTGGTAAAAAGGAAAAAATACATCTTTACTTAAGAATTTTCTTGCTGGACTTACAATTTCATCATTTTTCAGGCTTCTAAGCTGGAAGGATAAATATTAATTACTATTTTGAATAAGATGGAAAGGTTTTTTTCTGTATCCACATTTTCAGCGGTTTTCTCTCAAGTGTCTTCTTTAGTCCTGAGTACTTGCCTTATATTATTAGACATTTATGAGCTTTGAAGAAACATTGTTAACCTTGATGAAATAAGAATCATAGTGTTATATGATCATTAAGTATCTAAATAGGTATTTTTCTGCCTCATATCTACATTTCATTAAAACTGCAGATCATTTAAATTCAGATTATATCATTTTAATAATTCAGAAAGGAAGTACTATTATGATTATTATTTGCACATAACATGATTATCTAGGGTGTGGGCTGTGAAAATTCAGCACATAGAATATTTGAATGTATATATGGCACTCAGGATGATACCTGCACATTTTGTTACAATCTAAGGGAAGTGAATATCAGAGCAGATAAGTATTTTTAATTATTGAGAATATAACACTTTGTATTGCTATTCTCATTTGGAGTGAAATAGGCAAATATGAAAACTATTTTATAAATAACATGTTTTTCATGCAAATTTCATTTTCCAATCATGTATAAAGAGTATTTTTTGCGTAAATCAATCAAAATTGCATTTCTCATACTGGAATACTAAGTAGTTGCAGGAACTATGATACCAATTTTTAACCAATAATTGAACAAGAAACAATTTCCTTGCCAATAAAATTTGAAAATAATAATTGTATTGCGGAATAATTCACTGATTTACTTTCTTCTATTTCTTGTTTTCCTTTATTCTTTCTTTCATTTCAGTTTTATTGCATTCAAGTATTTTTCACTTCTATTTTTCCTTTTCTTTTCCATTCCTTCAGGTCTACCTCCCTTTGGATACTATTACTTCTTGATTTTTCTCATTTTAAATTTTTCTTTTCTCCTTTAGTTCCCTTACAGTTTGTTTCCTCTTTAACAATTTTTATAGATAAAGGAAGGAAGGAAGGAAGAAATATCAGTGAAGGATGTAATTGTAATACTGGAAGAATATCGGCCTACATTAAAGATTTGAAAATATATGTAGTGTTTCATATCAAGAGGGGTGGTTTAGATATTTGAACCTTCTTTGCTATGCTACTGTTATTCCAGGCATTATTGAACACATCACATAATGTTCAATAGTCATGAAGAGCTGAATGAAAGAAGGAATTACACATAATCAGAGTTTTGATTATATTTTAGACACTAAAGTGTTTGGTGAGAAGAGAAAATACAGTATTATAACACTTCAAACACTCAATTTTATATCCTACTTTGATTTTTTTCATGCTAGTGCAAATGGTTTTATAAAAGCCATTCCTTTTTGATAGTTTTAAAGATCTTTAAAAAATCATACATAGGAACATGAAAACATGAACTCCTTTCCACACAATTGTTTGCATGAAAATTTATTCATTGAAATGATATTTTGTGAAAAGTATATGTGACATTTCAGAATGAAACAGTGATTTGAACTATTTGTGTATCCATTATAGTGCATGAACATTATTGTATTGTTACATGTTATTTACTGTTTCTGTTTGTTGTGCTGTTGCTATATCTAGGATACTTATATGTATTAACAGTTTCAATCTTCATGAAAATGTCACTGTTGATAAAAAAAGAACTTGGCTACAGTACTACATATGTTGAATGTTCTCCAAAAAATAAAAAACTTTCTGTAAGTTTGTAATCTGTAATATGTGTTAAAGCTTCAAAGTTTAAAGAAAATTGTACTGTGTTGGTACCTGTATACAATGATTAATGGCGAATTGTGCAAACTATATGAATTAGGCATATCAATGAATGTTGAAGAGAGTAATGTATTCATGTGGGAATAACATGTCATGTTGGAAAGTCCATAGTAAGATGTTTCAAACTCTCTTTATATTTGTGATAGAACCCTTGTGAGCAGCAATTTTTCACCCCTCACTTCATCATAGTGTAACTTATAATTGTTGAAACATTTCTGATAATAGATTAGAACAATTTTCCGTTGTATAAGTATATTCAGTGTATTCTTCTTGGCCTTCAAGCTTTATTTCACTATTGCTATGAAATAGTTGCATTAACCTATTCATGTAAAATATATATATACATATACATATTGTCACAATGACTTTCAGGCACTAAGTCTTCCTGTATGCTACTGTGTGTGTGTTGTCTATGAAATGATGAAACCATGAATACAGGCAATGTCACTTATTTTCATATATGTGCTCTTGCTACTATGTATTATTTTGAAAAATGTCATATTTTAACACTGCTAATAGCATATAATCGATGATCAAGTACTAAAATATCTGGTCTCACGGTGTACTAAATGCCTTTGATAATTAAAAAAAGATTTTGAAACTTTTTTCTGTTCAATTGTGGAAAACATGACTAAATTAAAGATAAAAACTCATTTATTGTGAACTTCTGTGAGGTTCTGTCAACATTTGTAACAATGACTAAATTAAATATTAGCAAGAACTCGTATTGAAAGCTTAAACTATTTCAGAGCCAGGTAATGATTTGTACTTATTCATCATCAGAATGCTCATAAAAAAAGCAAATTTAATCTTAATATATTACTATATGTGTAATAATTTGGAAATCAAATTCTGCAATTGTGCAGTAAAATTGATTGATTTATTATTTATTTTAAAGAACAAGTCAAAACAGGGTTTTTATTGATAGCTTATAGGCCAAATAGGATTTTCAGAATTTGTCATTGGTGTGTGTTGACAATGAACTCTCTGTGTGATACGCTTGGTTATATTTATAATATTTCAATACTCTTGTGCTGGCCACTAGTGTGCTAGAAACATTAGAAAGGAACTTGTAAACTCTTTTCAATATAAATTAAGTTAATAAAAATGATCAGAATACTAATGTTACATGCTCAATATTTGGGTTCATACATTAGTGAAAGTTTGGAAATAAGCTAACAGTACATTGATTTCAATGCTGAGAAAACGTTCGATTGAGTGTTTCCTTTAGCATCAACTAGCAACTTGTTTGATTCATTAATAGATTCCAGAATGGGAAATGCTGTGAAGTTGCTTTGTTAATATTTGAGGAAACAGGGATAGGCATTAGCATGTGTTCTTGATTCTTGTACTGATGCAAAACAAAAGCTAGAGGTTTGAATAAAGTATATCACAGACATAAGCTTTATTGAACAATTAAGAAACAGTGATGATGCACTTTCTATTTTATAATTTGAGTATTGTTCATTTAGAAATTATTTATAAAAAATTCTTGCAACATTTGGATCACAAACACTTTCCAGCAAGTTGTACTTTATAGTATTATTGCCCCTTAGGTCATAAAAATCAAAGTCATGAACATGCATTGGTCTTCCCTGTTTATAAATAAAATTTTAAATTGGTGGTATAGTACACAGTGCATGTTTGTTTTAAGGAACCTTCTTCATTCTCTATCCATCAACTATTTTTACATATGTACATCAGAAGGTAAAAGTTTCCTTAAATGCTCTTTGAACTGCAGATGCTGATTGCATCGTCTATAATCACAGAATTCATATTACGTGTTCATATTCTTGAGTATTTAGAAGCAATACATATTTCTCAAACTTGCAGGTTTATCACTCACTTTTAGCATGAACACAAATCACTTCACTTTATCATCATGTTATTGACATGAAATTCAAGCAAATATTCTTCTGATTGTTGTCATGTACTTCGAACCTGATTAGGTTTTTTACGGCCTGGAAAACCTTTTGCGTAAGGTTTTCGAGCATTTGTTGTGAGATAATATAGTCCACGTGCACTAAAATAACCAAATAAATTATTAAAAACATGACAAAAGATTAACAGTAATCTTACACTACTGAACATTTTCAAAACAAACATATTTTGTAATAATATTGTAATCCCTTACCTATGTGGAGCATCTTCTCCCATTAAAATATAATCTTCATCTTGTGCTGGACACCAGTTCAAGAAATACAATACTTGGCTGGAACATGGTGATGCCCAGAATCCAGTTTTGGAATTAATTGACTCAATGTAGTAGGGTGTTACCTTCGTGTGGTCACATGATAGAGTTTCTAACAATAACAAAAACAAGATTATTGCAATGAACAAACTTAAAAAATTACCAGAAATTATGGTTTTATTTTTTATGAGAGGCTTATACTTATGAAAAAAGACAATTGTTTACAGGGCAGTTATCACACTTTTTGTTTGCTAATTTTCAGTTACACAAATTGGTCCAGAAATATGATACACTGTCACTTACATTTCCAAATTTTTGAAAAGTATACGCAAACATTATTCACAATTGCATCCTTTGGACTGTCCAGGCTCTTGGTGATCTGAGCTTTATTAAAATTTACAAAGTGTAAAGGAAGCTTATAATTTAGTATGTCATGAAAAACATTATGTAATGTTTTTCTCTTCTATTACTTACTGATGATTGAATCTTGAATACAACCAGGTTGTGTAGTACCACCATTTACATAGTAGTCCACGTGACCATTAGGACCCCATTGTCCTAGAATTCCGGCTCCAGTGTGAATTACATCTACAAAGTGTGCATCTGATGGATCCAAGTCTCTTGAGCGGTTTTGGCCCATGTAGAATACAATTGTTGGATCAAGACCTATGAAAATAAATTATAACAAACTTTGGCTTATCATTAAATTCTCACAGTGTTCTATGAAATAAAATATGAAAAAGTACATACTGAAATATGGAAGTTATTCAGTTTGAAACTGGGATGAAGTATTCTTTAATTTTTTGGTGAATTTCAATATTATTGATGTCAGCATAGAAAACAATTTTTTTTCCTGATAACTTTTTCATAAATTTTGTAATTACATTGTACGTAATCACCTAAGTAGTTATTGTATAAAGATATACACCTTCCAGTAACAGTACGCCATTTTTTAATACTAAATGAACATTTTATCAAATTTTTGCTTGTAATGCTGCTGTACAGGGCTATATGTCAAATTCTAAAAGCTGAAAAGCTGTGAAGATATTTATTTCAAATCTACCTTTGAAATAAAATTTATGAACATAGTTATGGTATATAAACGAATAATTATGTTGGGCGCTTTTTTTCTATGTGATTTTTCTATTCTCTAATATCAAACAAAAGAAAAGGTCATGGCGGAGTTTATCCAATTAGAGCAAAGATATGCCTGGAAAACCAAACAATATAACAAGTATCACATTTCAAATATCTGGGATGTGATATAAGTTACAACTGGAGCCAAGATATAAAAAATAAATTGCACAAGTTCCAATACATAAGCGGCACACTACATAGAACATTAAGAAATAAGACTAGAAAAGATACAATACTAAAATTTTATAAAAACAATGGCAACACCAGTAGTTCTTTATATGAGTGAAACCTGGATTCTTTCACAAAACGAAAAAATGAATATTTTTTTTATTATTTATTTATTTATTTATTTATTTATTTATTTATTTATTTATTTATTTATTTATTTATTTAAATTTGCGTCAAAACAGTTAAAAACTGTGTGTGACGTGCTATGGGGAAAAATTAATTTGAAATTACATTTAATGAAGTTAAATGAAATATATTTACTTTAAATGGTTGAATACAACTGTACAAACAAAACTGGAAAATCCATTTAGAAAAAATGGGGCACAAAAGGCTACCTAAAGAAATGCTGCAGTACAACCCTACAGCAAGAAGGATTGTAGAAAGTCCACGCACAAGATGGTTTGATATGTGAAGACGGAACAGTCAGCCGCCTAATCCTTGAAGTGCAGAAGAAGCTTTTTGTTCAGGGGTGTTAGCATACTGACTTCCACAAAGCTTGTGTGATCATAACCAGCTGTGAGCGATTGATTTTCAAAGGATAGAATACCTTCAAAGTGTGCCATGTCACATTCGTGGCATGATAAAATGCCCAACACAATTGATTTCTGCCCTGGCGACCTGCAAAATTATTTTCTCCGGAAATTCCTGCCCTAATCAGATAAAACATTCGCAAGCCGGGAGCGATACAAGTAATGGATAATCATGGCAGACCTTTGTTGTGCCGATTTCTTAGAGCGTGCATACGAGTCAAAAACAGTGGGTAGCTTTGTCCTCCCACGTGACGCCGAAGTTGAAAATGCCGAACAATACAGTCCATTTCCTGGACGGGCAATGGACAAGTTTTCGGAGTTCGGAAATTAGAAAACATGAACTTAAAATTATTTGATTGTAACACACTGTTCGTAACGTTTGTTCATGCATTTCTTTGAAATTGCGAGAACATAATGAACATTTGGATGAAAGCGTAGGGTTCCGCGGTCGGAATCAGTGACTACGTGGCTGTATGGGAGATGCCGCGTTCTAGGCACGGGTGCCAACGCTTCAGCCGCCATTCTGCGACCTCCCTCAGGGCGAAATGCATTTCGCTCTTAGATTAGACAACATGAATGTTAGACAAGGAAACGCATTTCGCCCTGAGGAATATCGCAGAGTGGCGAACGAAACGTTGGCACCTGTGTCTAGGACGTCCCCTGGTCTGCAATGTAGTTACAGTTTTAATGAAATTCAGTAAGAACTATTGATTGTGAAAAAGGGGCAACATAAACTATGGTTCGAAGGTATTGCTTTAACTGAAGACTGAATTAAAAAAAAACATTGTCTTCAAAATTTTGGAAATTAATTCTAATTATTTACGGAAGAAAGATTTCGATATAAGGTTGCAGTCAAGGAGGTAATTTGAAATTTGTCTATTGCTCTCCTTCCGAGATATTTTAACCCTTATTAATTCTTACAACTCATATCCTGTAAACACTGGTGTCTACTCCTTAAGGGCTCTGCGGTGGCAACCCTCCCGAAAAAAGCAATCTTGGGAAAAGTTGCAGTACGTTTTAAACATACCCTAAATTGCATACCCCCAGCGGAAGTTTCGAGCACGAAATTTTATTTCATGTGCTCGCTGAAGCCTTACCCCTTAAGCGAATTATCAATGTTTTGTGAATGGGCCGTATAGCAGACTATCGGGTCGTTCATCCATAGCTAGTGCATGGAATGAATGGAGGCATGTGAAAAAGTGGAGTACTGGGAGTGGGGTGGGGCCAGCGCGTTGCTAGTGTTTCGTTCGGCAGAGTCCGCTCCTAGGAGTATTGACCAAGAAAAATATTGAACCTTTCACCTGATTTCATAAATTGCTATTTTGTTTGCTACAAATGTTATTTTTTATCTCTTAATTTCGCGAGCACAATTATGTCTTCAATTACTAACGTAAAAGTTGTTTTACAAGTAGACAAGAATTAAGATTTCGTTGCTTACAAATTTGTCGTACACTACATGCAATAGTTTGCCCTCATTCAAGCAATATTCTGAAGTAACGAATTGAGTGCGAGTGTTCCGACACACATACCACCCCTCCTAATACAAAACCTGCAGGCTGCCATTTTACACAATACACATAGAAATAAAGTATTGGAAAAATCAAAAGATGTGCATAAAAATATAATAAAGAATTATCGTTCTAACAAGTAAACATTAACAAGTAAGTACAAGAAAAATGTTTTTTTGTCTATTAATACAGAATTGAGGCAAGATTGAAAAAGAATGTTAAAACCCTTCGGTTTTCTTTCATTAATTATCTTGGATGTAGTACCTACTGAATTTTGTACTTATCATTTCTAAGATTTGTAATTTAAAAAAAATAATTATTTATTATTGTAAGATCTGAACATATTCAGCAATAACTAGGATTGAGCAGGAAAATATACATGCCTACATTACATATATATTTCCTTAATGTTTCTTAATTTTTTCCTGATATTTCAGCGCCTTCAGTACATACGTCGTCAGTTACACAAACTGTCATACACACTACATTATACTACAATAAAGAATTCGAGAAGCTGAACAATCCACCTGCTCACACCCTTCTTTACTTTCCATAGGAAATGAAGCACACAACTTTCAAAACACCAGAAGAGTGAACTGCGATGTAAAGTTTCAGGACCAGCTCAGGAATTTCGTTGCCCTTGAGAAGTCGCATTATGGATGACACACATTTACATAACATTTATGTAAAACACTTAGTGCAATACAAGTATGTTCTTATCCGTTTGCTAAGTCATTCGAATATACAACAGCAGCAATAGCTGCTATTGTTTCACTTAAGCCGACCCAGAATGACATATATTTTGCTATTTGCTTTTCTTTTTGTATGGAACGACTCACCAGTGATGCGGCCGAGCTTGCCCTTCGGTACATAATTGGCTACGAGACCTGCAATATGTGCCCCAACGCTGTAACCAAGGAGGTGTAATTTATCAGGGATAGTCCCCTTCGGATGCTTAGCTAGGTAGTTGACAAGCTGAGCGATGCATTCTGCACAGAATCTTGGGGCCCACTCCACTTGGCTGAGGCATGGCTCCACGACAAGCGTTGAGTAGTCGACGATGATAATGTTGTATTCGCCACGGGTGAAGTAAGCTGCAAGAGAAATAGAACTCATTATTCTTTGAGACAAAAATATATCGTTAACAAATGCACCGAGTGCTATTTCTGTATCAACACGCTGATACATTTCGTCAGCCAGTCAAAACTAGGAAAGAAGCACAGCAATGGCAGAATGTTAGCATTTCAATGAAATATTGCCAATCATTATATCAATACAGATGGATACATTAATTTTAAATGAGATCAATTTAAACTGCTATTTCAACAACAAATGACCACATAATTTCACTAAAAGTTAGTATTGTCTCTTTTGGAAAAATGGTAAACTAGAAGTTAATGAGACACGGTTTATAATTGGCGCCCGAAAAAGAAACTATCACAAAACAGAACACTTTATTGTTCGCAAAGAACAAAGTGTCATTTCTACGAATTAAATGTGTTTATTTTTTAGGTTGATGGAGAGTACGTGAAGTGCCAGAAGTATTTGGAATGGACTGCACACAATGAGAGAGATGAGGACGAGGGAAACACACTGTCAACTACTATATGGTAAAATCACTATTATCCTAGTGTTCATCCAAACGGTATATAATGATTCCTAAATTAACGGTTCGTATGGCAAACAAAAAATACCAAATAGCAAAAATAACAAATTGAGAAACACAAAAAATTTACATGATCAAATGGACGAATACATCCAAAATCGTTTTTAAACAACTTCAGTAAAATCAATCACCGTTAAATATTATTATTATTATTATTATTATTATTATTATTATTATTATTATTATTATTATTATTATTGATAATGGTAATAATAAGAAGACCATATATTTATACCAACTTACAGAAAGACGTATTACTCTGAAATTTGGAACAAGAATCAACGACCAAATGGCTGTGAAAATCAAGGTGTTGAATTCGACATTCGGATGCTGGTTTGAATATAAAGGAAGGAAAACTGGCGATTCCGGTGTCTAATTGAATACATTACATAAGTTACGGATGTTTTCTTAGAGTTTTCATGATTTCAACAAGCTCAAGTTACCATAAATTTGGCATGAATTAAAGCTTGGCAAGCAATTATTACGTATGCGAAGAGCATTAATATTAGTCTCTTTTTTGTTCTTCGATAATAATTGTAGCTTTGTGATCCGTCCAACTTTTAAAACCATTTTATTTTTTAACTTAATTTTGCAATACCGTTATATAAAATATGAACTGAAGCCGTGCTTATCGTGCTATGTACTTTAAGCACCTAAATATATAATATGCTAAATTGCAGTAAATGAACATTTTAATAACAACGTTTAATTATTTTAATAAAAAGAACACCATCTGTCTGCACCGGACTTTGTCTTTAATCAAGTCGGAAAAAAGGAAATTCAATTAACTGGTCTGTTTGGAAGAAAACCATAATGCAATATTGCTGACTAATTCTTCCATTTCAACGCTCAATTTGGAGAGGTAATAGAATGCGTCTGAAAATAGGCGAAATTGGAGGGGGAAAAACAAGAAAATTTGCCTTTAATTTCAAGGTGGATCCTCAAACTGCTCTTAAACGCTGGTTATTTTTTTACTATAGTATAATACTAGTGTTCTGCAGCAGCAAAATTGCTAAAAAATAAAAATCACAAAAGTATTTTTCAAAATGGAGCACACACTGTTCAAGTACAGCAAATAAAATACTATCGTATAACACTATAATAAGTAAGTATTTTCGCAAAAACAGTCTTCACCAATACTTTAATAACATAGTGTTTTATATACACAGTAAAAATGTCCGTTGCAAAGAACATCAACAATTTGCTGTTCCAAAATGTAATTTGTGAGTAGAAATTTTTAAAGGCAGACGGCATATTTTCTTGCTCCTTGATGTCGCAGATGTCAGCTGCATTATAAACAGTGACGAACCGGTGGGATAATTCGTGCTGTACGGAAAACGAGTTCACAGTGGAATAGCACAGTCAAATATTAGCATTTTTCAGTTAAAATCGAAATTGTTTTATTGTTTTCAATTTTTTCTATTTCTCGGGTATCTAACGAAATTATAGACACCTCTCAGAAGGTCGAAGGCTACACAGTTTTCTTTCGATTTTTTCGCACGCGTTGAAAATTAGTAACATCCCCAACCGAGCTAGTGCTCATAGTTTAAGTACCCAACGATAGTTAGATACAATGTAGCTGTGTGAAAAACACGTCTATGAAAATACCGCACGCATGCAAACAGTAAATAATACTCTATACGCAGTAAAAATCGTTGCAAACTCAATCAACATGGGAATATTCAACCGATGACCTTTCACTGTCGTAAAATTTGCCATTGTGACACAGCGCAAATCTCGCAAAAAACAGACGCACTTGAAATTGCGATACCGCGTAATAAACTTTTTACTATCTCTGCCACATGGTACAAGAGATCGAAGGTCAAACATGAGAGCAATCGAAAGTGACGCTACCGTTAGCTCCCTGCCCATACAGCTGACGTACAACGGAGAAAGTGTGGATGCTGGCGTAGGTGTACGAAAGAGAAGAACGCTGTCTTCGCTTTTTAGTGGGCGTGAGTGCGCTGTATTTTAGACAGCGGAGAGAAGGTTTCCATTGAATGCGTTGGAGGTGCTGGCTTTATACCAAGGCCACCGAGAATGAATGACAAATATGATTGTCACTCGCCTCAAGTTCAATGTCAGATTACCCATTTTGAAAATGTGACAAATGCCTTGAGCTTTAGAATACTAGAAATTGGAATCATTATATTTAACCAAACGTCTAGGTCGAATAGTAGGATAATCTATTTTTATATATTTCAGATATTATTCTCAACAAAAAGTGAATTAAATGAAATATTTATGATAATTGATATGGCTGAAATTCAATTCTTATTCTTCAATGACATGAAACCGATCAAGTGTATTTCGACGAAATTGGTGAGTTTTGTATGTTCTAAAGAGTTGTATCTGGAGTGTACTATGGTACGGATGTAAAGGATGGTAACTTTTACGAACGAACAGGAGTCGTTTGAAAGTTTTGGAAATGTGGTTTTGTCGAAGAATATTTCAGGTTTCCTGGAGAGAAAGGATTTCTAATGTTGTAATTTTAGAAAAAAGTTATGGTGAAGACAAACATTTTTGGACACATTTTTCAGACATAATCAATTGTTAAGTATTTTTTACTTCAAAATAGTAGAAAATAGAGGAAGAGGGAGACCTAGAATGAAAATCTCAGAAGAATCTCTTCAAAACGTACTATACTTTACAAACTATACAGAGATGAAGAGAACAGTGGTGAATAGAATGTCATGGCGGCAACGACAAAGCACGTTTTGCCTTTAGGATGATGATGATTGTTTGATTGTTTGTTTGTTTTTTACAGTGGAGAGACGATTTCTATAAATTTCTATGGAAATCACTGTGAGACATGCTTTATACCAAGACCGTCGAGAAGGTTGACAATATATCGATCGTCACACGCCCATATTCGGTCTCACATTAGAGGAGACTGGAACAGGGTTGAACAACGGGCATGTTTCAACATTTGAAATTTTCCGCCAATGCGAGGAAATATTTCGAAGTAATCAATATTAGAAAAATATGGAAGCACTACCGAATCACTGTATTCCAACAGAAACTTCAACCCTAGGACCAAGATATGTGTACTTTGGTGTTTTGTTTATATTCGAGACGGTGCGAACACACATAAAAATGGGACAAGCCGTCCGTGAGCAACGACGACATTAAGGAGTTACTTTTTGAAGCGGAAAATGAGGGAATTTCTTTACGATTAGTAGCTTGAAAGAATGGAAAGACTTCAGGGTTACTGAAACATCATTTGCAAGAACCCAGACGTGGCGTTCAACCAGATGTGCAGTACGGGATGCGCAAGGAGACGTGGCAAGTGTGTACAGCTGAAAATGAGACTCAGTTGAAAAGGTACATTATTCAGTGCTCCAATTTACAGTGCGGATTATGGTACCACAAAAAATAGGGTATTGTCTGTGTACTTCGCGCGTTAGTTAGGCTACATGTATCGAGAATCCTGGAATTTAGACAAATGTGCCGGTTCAAGTTGGGTGGACTAATCCATGAAGCGCCACTTAAATCTAGCTTGTCACAAAAATACCAGTCAGGCTAAGTGTTAGCAAAACAAACGTGATGTAGATTTTTGGATAACTATGAAAAAGTGTTCAAATCTGGCGTCTTCACTCCCGAAAATATTTATAACATTGTCGAAACTGGAGTTTCATTTGTAGTCCAGGTCACGAAGGTAGTGGCTGAGGGAGGTGCACGCCATGTTGGGCAAATTGTTTCTGCGAATGATTAGAGATTGCCATGATGCCATGATTACAGTCTGCATGATTGTCAGCGCAATTGGCTACTTTACACCGCCGGTATTTATTTCTCCCAAAACCAGCATCCATGACATTTTGATGTGTGGAGCCCCTATTGGGAGCTTAGTTCTAGTCAACAGTCCAAATATTTAATGGATGATATTGTAGTTGTTTAACGATATTCTTGAACATGAACAAAAACATTCAAAATGTATCGAATATGACCAAATGATTTTTGTTTGCTGGACAATCATGAAAGTCATTGCAGTATCGAATCAATTAATTTTGGTTTAGAAAATGGAATGGTTTTAGACATTCCCGTCTCACTGCACACACTGCATGCAACTCTTAGATGCAGATTTGATGGGCCTTTGCAAGGGAAAGCTGAGAAACGTACGAAGCCACTGGACGGTTATGAATCATGGAGAACGTTTGTTAATTCATCTTTCAGCTTTGACTAACACTGCATATTTATCGTCTTTTACGACGATGGCGTTTGCAGAACCTGGAATATGAGCACTTTCAAGATTAGCATTTTTTGATAGTGATATTGAGCTCTCAGCTGTTACTCATTAAGGGACAGCAAACATTTCACAATGTGTGTAAATGTAAACGTGCCATAGGCGGAACAAGAGAACGAAAATAATCTCCACATCTTCCAGTTGATACCCATTCATGACCACATTTTCCAATCGATACCAACGAAAGAAGAACCATATGCTATTGTAAATACTCAACTATCAGACTGTGTTAAAGATGTTATTTTTAGCCAAGCTTTGAAAAATGCTCATTTTTAAAAGATGCTCCAAGCTTGTTCCAAGGTACCACATGTAGGGGGGCCTTTGACCACAAATTTATAATTTATTTTTTATGATTTTGAAGGTTAAAATTTGTTATTTTGGTTAAAAAAATTCATCATGACCGTCCAACTTATATCTTTATAAACGTATTTTCACAAGTACAAATCAATTTTTATTTCCCTGTAAAAAATAAAATATGAAAAATATTCAAAGGCGTTGAGGAGGTCTTGACGTTAGAAGTAACAGAGAGCGCAAAACTGGTAACTTAAGTAAACCTTATGTCGCATTAAGTAGCTCACAGTCCTGTAAATTTCGAAACCGTGATTTACTGATTGATTGTTTCGTGTGTCTGGGAGCGTGCACGACTATGGTAATTAGTCCCGTAAGTTTACACGTTTTTATCACGGGAGGTGGAGGTGATCTCCAAATGGATTCATCCCAATGGAATGTGAGATCCGGCACCGACCTACACGGCGGCTTGTGGTTTGTTTGTTTTTCTTTAACCATATCTTTCCCACCAGAAGGGCACCTCTCCAACCGGGACAAGTTCTAAGCTCCCGACTTGTCTCCTGAGTTCATGTAAATGCATGTGGCGTATTGCATGCAAGTGTGTGTGTAAATAAGGGGTGAGCTTAGGACAAGGATGAGGAAGATCCGTTTTTAGGCTATTGCTTCGGCATTCGCCTGGTGTTGATCGGAGAAACCACGTAAAACTGCCAATCAGAACAGCCGGCCGCTCTCTCCTAGACAGCAGCTGAATTCTATCTAGCTAGTGTCGAAAATCCTGCCACCGTCGGGACTCAAACCCTAGAACCTCCCGGTCCTTGCTACGGGATTAGTCACACTTTCACTAAAATCAAGATGTTTACTTTTAAAAATAGCGAAGGGCGTGCTGTGGCTGGTGTGGAATATCTTGTTACTGCCTCAAGATCTTCAATTATTTTCGACACTTGATATAATTAGGAAATTCTTAAAGATCCATTTCACGCACTAATAACACCAGGAGTTCACGTTATAAAAATAATTAGCGCTGGGATCCTAATCTATAGATGAACAATTCCTGAGCGAAGGCGTGACGCATACACATCAGTCGCAGGTTACTCGATGTGCATTATTCCTAACTCAGCCCCGAATTCTTAACCGTGTCCTCGGTGAGTAAACAGTTATGCAGCTGGACGTAAAGGCCATGGACCGCGGGCTCTATCTCAACTGAAGGCATATGTTCCGGCTAAAGTCTGATAAACTGATAATTCGTGACGTTGCTGGTTAATTCGCACATGCTGATGTGCCTAGGACTTTTTATTCTTTTATTTTTTACACGGCTGCTTATGAATGTTTAAGTTGGATCAAACTTTAGATATTTATATATATCTATATAAATATCTATATATATATATTTATATATATATCAAGTTTATCTAAAATATATAAATATAGTATATCCATATTTTTAGTGAATGTGGAATACTTCTTTATCTATTTTTTTAATTAAAAATTCTTTACATTAATATCAAGGTCCAATACGAATGTTGTTACTGATCACTGACCCACCGCAGCCTGTTTCGGAAGTACACCTGTGCAAAAATCCAATCTTCCTATAACATTAAAACGCACCATTTTAATTGAACTTCATTCAATTTTCTGAATATTCCTACACTAATAAGAACAAAATGAGAGATGTACGAGTGTATTTTATTTTTTATTGTTGAGCAGTGTGGAGCTACTTTTTGAACAATCATTTTGGAGAATCTCTAGTTTTCAGCTAAATCAAATATACAGTGTATATCACCAGAAGTTCGTGTAGTAAAAACGATTAGCGCTGGGATCTAGAGATGAACATCTTCTGATAGAAGACATGAGGCACAGATATCAGAGTCTACAGGTAACATACACACGAACTTTGCGATTTATTGATGTCGAAAGAAATATTTAATAACTGAATATAGTGGGTTCGTAGGCTTCCGCGGCCGGAGTCAAAGCATTCTTGGCTACCCGGGATGAGACGCGTCTCGGTCAATGTTACTGACGTTTCGGCCATCTTGCTGTGTCCTTCTTCAGAGTTATACTGCTAATAGTAGCTTGCTATTAGCTGCTTCAGCGGTATAGCTCTGAAGAAGGCCACAGCAAGATCGCCGAAACGTCAGTAACATTGACCGAGACGCGGCTCATCCCGGGTAGCCAAGAATGCAACTGAATATAATGAACAAGTATTTGGATATATTAATTTTATGAGAGGTGCACTTTGAACCGGTTCATGGTACAATACTTTGACCATGTTAATGGAACAACCCTTGGTCATATTTCAAAAAAATCAATCGGCCATTATTAGGTTAAGCTAAAACTTGTTTTAAACTCAGGACTTTGAATATTCGATAATGACTTTAAATGGCTGATCTATCAATGGGTGGTTAAAGAAAAAACTTGAAGCACAATACTTTAAATAGATGAAAAGTAGTTTTATGTTTTCCTAGGGAACTATGCAAGTCTCGTCAAATACAAGTTAATGTGTGTCTCATCTAGCAAGTCAACAAACTACTGAGTGGTTTTATACTAACTTAATAAATGAAGCCCAAATCACTAAGGTCCAAGATATGCATATGTCAAAAGTACAATATATTCCCTTATACAACCTATTGGTCATTCTCAATACGCGAGGAGACGGTCGGGTTAATTCATAACACCCCTGTATTTTGTTTACTGAACTGTTACACTGGTCAATCAATAAACAGTGGAGGTAAGTACTGCTTATCATGTACGAGTGCTGAAAATGTAAAGGAAATGAAAAGGGTAGAATTTATATGTAATATATGTATAGACATCAAAGAGCAATTTTATGTAAGGCCGTACACAGAAATGCTTTGTTTATATTGGAATGCTTAATAGTCATATATGTATTTATACTAATAAGACAGTTTGAAAACGTGAATCGGCATTCATAATACTACGTTCATATCGGGAGGGGGGGAGGGGAGAGTGAAAGTTGAAAATTCCCACGTCAAACACTGGGTGTAGTAGGCACAGACAAACCATTACGTATCCTGATTACATAATCCAATCACTTAATATTGGGCCATTGAAGCTAAGTATCTGTCCTCTATTTCGAGGTGAGCGCTTCCGTAGTGAGTAAAAACGAGCAGACTTCTATTATGAAAAGCGTGTGTTATCTCTTCGGCACTGTCAGATATAGTACAAAGAAATGTACCAATGGTGTATGGTGGTATGGTGCAATGATTTGTCTTCAGGATCATAGTGAAGAAAGATGGAATGGATGAAGTATCTCCACCTTCCTTCCCAATAATTTTACAAGTTTTCTAGTAGTCAATATCTTTACGTAAAAAATAATGTAGTACTTTGATCTTATAAATCCGAACTCTATGAACGATTAAGAAATTCGTATGTGATCCCTAAATTGTCATTTTTTTTTGTAAAATCTGCCTTTATTTCAAGTAATGACAACAAGAACAGTATCGTTTTCAATAATGTATCTGGCAGGCAAAAATGTAGACAAGAACCCATCCATGGATGAGTATCCATACTCAACTCCTCCCGTTGGGGGAGGGGTTGTTATTCCGTCACCAATATTATAAAATGTGTAGATCTTTGCCCAACGCATATACACTTCCTTTTACTCTGGAGAGAAAATTTCTAGTTTTCAAATGTTGTCAACCACATTGGTACCTTTATTTATAGTTCAACTATATACTAAAGGAGAGGTTTAGTAATTCTCGAGCTCAAGAAAAATGCGCAGATTACCTCTCTGAACCCCACGTATGTTTCATATGAGTAGGGCTCAGAGGGAAACAAGGCTAAGTGCCAGTTTGAGGTAAAATAAGTTAAGTATAATTGAATACTAAATACAAATACCAATCAAAGAAGCCTGCCAAAGAACGATTCGTAACTTAAAGATAATGTCTCAATGCCACGTCAAATCCACCCAGTTCTATCACGGGAGGAACTCAAAGTTGTAATTGATGACCACATTCTGAATGAAACGTATGGCAAAAACAGCACTCCTAACATTGTATACAAAAGCTTATTAGGAGAGAATTATCACATAATTACACAAACTACCCTCACATATATACAGACGGATCAGTGAAAAATGAAAAAAAAGGTTGTGCCATCATCTATGAAGACCAAGAACTTATCTTCAAAATTGCGAGATTCGTTTTCAATATTTTCCTGTAAAGCCTTCGCTATAAATAAAGCCATAGATCTTATCACCAATTCGGAATTAAACAGAGCCATAATTTTTAGTGACTCCAAAGCAACTTTAGTTGCATTAAAGAGCCATGGGAACAAAAATTCAAGAATACAAATAATACAAAGAAAACAACAACATTTGATGGAACGTAATATCAAAATAGTCATGGGATATTAGAAATAAAAAAGCAGACTCATCAGCAAAGAAATCTATTTCCCAAGGAGTCTATTGTACAAAAGAACAAATTACTGTAGAAGAACAAAAAAGAGCTATAAACCAATGCATCTGGAAAAAATGGAATATAATCTGGGAAAACTCAAGGTCAAAACTACACTTGATCCGTAACAATGTGTGAGAGCATCAACCATGCATCAAGAACAGGAGGATTCAATGTATTTTGACAAGACTAAGAATAGATCACTCCAACGAAACACACTCTCATCTTATGTCAAAAGTACCAGCGAACAAATGCCCTAAATGTGGAACTGCAATCACTATTTTCCATGTATTAACAGAGAGTAATGGTTACCAATATGAGAGAACTGGATTGCCTGAGAACATCAAGAACTGTTTGGTCGACATTGAAAGTGTGCACGATGTAATGAACTTTTTAAAACGAATTGGTGTACTAAACCTTTTATAATAAATAGTGGTTAATCATATTTTGAAGTTTGCAAACGTAAAATGTAACTTAAATCTCTAATGACCCAGCAGTTGATCGACTATAAATAAATGAAAAACAACATATTTTATTCACAGTTCTGATAAATGTAGTACATAGTAATATATTAATATGACGTGCAATAATAAAATAATAAAGATCACGAGGGTAGAGATGGTAAGTTGGAGAGAAATTAAATGGATCTCAGTACAAAAATTAAATTCTTTTACAATGAGGTTTAAGCATTCTCTAAATGGTCAATTAGGATCCACTGACTGAGTTAGCTCTGAGCCAGCATTTCTGGAGGCGGATTTTCGGCACTAGCTATAGAGCTAAGTTGAATTCAATCGCACTCTGGAGTAGAATTCTAACGGTCGTGGCACAGATCGGTTCCGAATGCCGGAGCAGTTCCCTATCAAACGGCCCACGCACTGCAAGCGAACTTTCCTTTCTCTCTCTGTGTCCTCTTTCACATACGCAAACATACACTCACTACACTATCACAAATATCGGGAGACAATAGAAATTTAAAGCTTGACCCTGCTGAGACCGATCCCTGCTTGGAGAGATACCTGGTGGAGTAAATACTCCTCAAGCCGAGATGTGGATCGGCGGCGGAATTCACAAGCCAGCGAGAGACGAACATTGCCAACTACCAGATAAAAAAACATTCACTATACTGACGAGACTAATGATCGTAGCAGATGACGTCCGTGTAACCCCATGGCTGTTGAGAAAAAATACCCCACATAATCGAGGAAGAACCGTTTTACGCTAATATCTCTGTATCTAAACAATTTGGAATGTGTTGAATATATTTTTTACTGTGCGTTGTACAATGAATTGTACACGATATTCCTTGCAAAGGAAATTGGATATACAATAGGAAGAAGCCAATAAAGCAAGTAATCTTAATCTGATGACGGAGACCGAGGTAGTAGCGAAACTATAAAAGTATCCACGGAAATGTTACCAACAAGAAATTGAACTACTATTGAAATCAGGTTCTGATTAATTTCATCATTCTTGCTTTGTAAAACGTAATGTCTGTCTAGAGCCCGTATTTTGTGTTTTTGTTTCATTATACATTCAGTTTCATATATTACAACAGGATTGCGCAGTATTGATAAGGGTTTCTGTTTCATACGTTTTTATGGATATACTTCAATGCTGGGAACTACACACGACTATAACAAGCTGGTGTGCTAATGTCGGTGGGAATAATGGCACTAGTGTAATGTAGGACTGCAGTGAGTAAAAACGAGCAAAACATTTCACGGAGTTGGCTGCGATTGAAGTCTTCGCACTTCACATTGCCTTGCCAAGTTTCGCGAAGCAAGTTACAACCAAAAGATAACTGTTGTACTCCAACTGACATAGTTGTGTTAGAGCATATTCAATCTAAAACTCGTGTGACAGAGGTTTCGGGCGTCATATTCTACGAGTATTATTTTCTCTTATGATTACGAGTGAACAGAGTACTTATTAGATCAAAATTAGTTTCAAGAAAATTAAATAAAAATAATCATCAATCCACTAGCACCTAGTGGATGTAATAAGTCAAAATAGTGATTTTCCCAATAATAACATTACTTTTAATATCGTTTCAACGTTTCAAGTAAACTCGCAATTAGCTGCCTTACAGAGTGTTACGCTGACATACTTCAATACTTATAATGTTGGGGAGAAGTGTATGTAAAATCTAACATGAGCAAGTTCCTGTCCCTCGTTATGGACAATCTCCACTTCGTAACAGTATAGTTATCAACGTTATTTTCAATTTAATTGTTCTTATGAAAATGCATCGCCGGTCCGGATGACCGAGATCGTTCAGGCAGTACTGCCGTAGCGATCACGGACTTAAGGATCGCGGATTAGAGTCCGGACGCGGGCACGATTGTACTTGTGATCGTCCTTTCAACTCTTGTCCTCCCCATATTATGTCATATTCACCATACCGTTAAATGCAATAGTTGTCGTTAATGACCTAGGTTTTTATGCGACCTTAAAAAGCAAAAAAAGTACATTGGTACATAGAAAGGTCAGAGCACTTTTTTACGATAATGAAATTCAGACCTGATATTTTAAAGTCCACAGTTATGTTACAATAAAAATAATCGTCGGTTTACTTTTGTAGTGGTACATCACACTAGTCGTATACAACAGCACGTACTTTCCCGAATTAGTAACGATTACCTAATATTATAATACTGCAATTTCTATCTGTACTAACATATTTCAAACGTCACTTGAAAACACTTAACTAAACGTATCGCATGACCTGTAATTTCATTGGCAGACAGGAACTGTTACCATTACTTACCCATCCACAAGACAAACAAGTAAGATTAAATCACAATTATGACTGTATTCACAGAACATTATTCAGACAAGTAAAAATGCTTTCCACTAATTGCCTCGATTATTTCAAAGAGAGCTCCATATTTTGAGAAGAATTACGAATCTGCAGAAAGATTCATGGGCTTGTGAATCCATAAAAACATAGTTACAACCCTTTTGTCGTTTATAGTTATTATTAAACGTTATATCCAGAACACTCTGGAAATGTTTGTACGAAACTATTTTTTTAAATTAAATATATCAACACAAGTTTAACAAACCAAAATTGCGTTCTATGCAACGAGAAACATAAACTTTTTAAACAGCCGTGTTGCGATATTGCCATTCCCGTATTTGGGTCTGATATGAAGCTAGCAGCTGTCCCAATTACACGAAAACTAATAGGCCTATTTTCAGAAAGCTACAACAATACCTATTTTTTTGTTTTATCCGTAACTGATGCGTAATATTCATATTATAATACTTCAACATGTATCCAACTAACTTCAGTTACCTCGTGAAGGACATTTCAGTGAAACACGGAATGTTCTAATTTGCAATTTTTGAATATTTACAATTTTCGAAAGTTTACAGGGTTTCATAAAAATAGGAATTATTCCATATATGTACGCGCACTTTGGTCTACTCAAGGAAGCATGTTAAGAAAAACTGTTCCCCTATATTGCTGACAACCAGATTGTGCTTTGTTCTCTTTGACATTTCAGAAAATTTCTCCCAAATTAACGATCCGGCGCCGACCTGCCCTCGGTTAGCAGTTTTCCCTCAACCAGGTATCTCCCTCCACCGGGGCACCGCCCCATGCGGGACAAGGTCTAAGCTGCCGACCGGGCTCCTGGTATGTGTAGGATGTAAATAAAAATGAATTACACAGAGCATGTAAGTGCAAGTGCGTGTGTAAGTAAAATGATGTGTAAGTAAGTGTGTGTAAGAAAATGAGAAAAACGAATCCAAAAATTTGGAAACGTTTCAGAGATTTTTTTTAAATGTTAAGGCTTTATGTAAAGTACCCCCAAAATAAAAATATCCGTTTCAACATTCGAAAGCCTTGAGTTCGACCTAATCAACCGTAGAATATCAATTTTAGAGAAAATCGTCTGAACGATTTAGGCACACAAAAGAATAGACGGCACATGTGGCAAGCTTCAGATATTCCCATCACCGTACCTACCTTACACGGCCTGCCTGCGCCTTTTCTTTCGTCGCACAGCTATATAAACTGAAACGATTTGTTTTAGAAAGCTACACCTTCATTTTTGCCCCGGCCGGGAATCGGACCTGGAAACGCCTCACAAAAAAGGTAGCACGCTGTCCATCAGCCACCCAAGGGGTCTTTATTGTCTATATGTTGTTATTATTGTCTCTACGGTGTTCACTATAGATACGGATGCTGTTATCGTTGCACTTTTTGTTGTATACACTTTTGTTAGCTTTTTTTGCATGTCAGCCACTTGTCCATTGTACTAGAATAGTTTTTATGCACACCAATAACACTTATCGGATACGTAAGTCGACAAAAATGTAATCGAAGATAAATCTGTGGTGAGCGCAATGTTGTGTATGTGTTGTTGTGTGTGTGTGTGTGTGTGTGTGTGAGAGAGAGAGAGAGAGAGAGAGAGAGAGAGAGAGAGAGAGAGAGAGAGAGAGAAAGAGAGAGCACGTATCTGTGTCTATTAGCAATATTTTAGGGATTTGTTTTCCCATTTGAAAGTGGAGAGTTTGTGGAATAGAGAGGAAAATATTATAAAACGTAAGGGCAGATTGATGCGAGTTGCGTTTGAGATTATGTCGAGTTAGTGATGTAGGTGATCGTTAGCATGATCCAGTGTACTTTGGTATTGGTCCGTAAGAAACAATTTTGGAAGGTGTGAAGTTTCTAAATGTAAGATTTCCTGTTGGTCTCCAGATTGGGCTTTCGCGCTTGAGTATAGGTCTGATTACGGCCTTGTATAAATGAATACCGGTATGGATTTCGATGGCTTAAACAGAAGTAGAATTGGTAGAATTGGGAACAGTGGGTGGGTTCGTTGTGTGGCAAGAAGAAGTTTGTGAAAGGTATGAGCTTTCCCGGTAAGTCGGTCAACAAGGACTCCAAGGTACAATTATTTAATTAGTGTTGGATGGTAACCATGAGATGGATGTAAAATTATTTATAATTGAAGGCGCGAGGGGGAGATGTCTGTGTAGGGACAAGAGTTTGATTTGAATTTGTTCCGCCTTTTGTTCGGCCACTTTGGGATTTGATCCAAGAGGTTATAAACATGAAAAGTTGCTTCATATAGAACTAGAGATGTTTAATATACACGTATGACTTGGTCGTCAGTGAAGAGAGCAGGAGAGGCGTTTGTCAATACCTTCATATGTGAAGGTATTGAAAATGGTAATTGTACTGTACTTTTGTTATAATTCTTTACATGTAAAGTGTTAATGTGAAATGTTTTAATGTAATGTAATGCTGTTTAACCATTTGTCTGTTAGTCAATATTGGTAAATCGAAATATTTGTTTACGATTTTGAAGAGAGTTGGAGCTAACACTGAGCCTTAAGGTACACCGGCCATGACTAGAAGCGGGGAATGGAAGCTGCACATAATGGATGCTGCCTTTCACCTACGCCTCCGCTTCAGGACTGTACAAGGAAGTGCACGTGCCAGAAGGAAAGGCGCTCGAAGCCCAAGGATACTCAGTCCTCAAGGTCTTCGAGTCAATGATCCGTTCGGGCGCGTGCTTCGGACGTCTAGAGAACAACGGGCCAAAGTAAATTCAATGGAGATAGCGCGCTTGAATTTGAAAAGTGTAATTTGTACTAAAGGCTATGCCGATTGCGAGGAAGCATTAGCTATGGATGTTGGTATTCAAGGAAAGGACGTCGCCGTGTCAGAATCTGGGAAATTTATGAATAATAAAAACGAATTGAATACATTTTGAAACTAAGAATACGCATTTTATGACGGATCATTTAGCTTGAGAATTATCTTTGAACTGGCATTGCTAAAAATACGATAAATTTATGAATTACTATTCCGCTTCTGATACACTCGATTATAATATGAACAGATCAATCAATACCTCATTATTTTTATGTCGCAGAAAAAATACATATATAAATAGTCCCTTAGTAGTCGAACTGAATATGATGGCCAAACATAAACGTATTTGGGAAAGTAGTACATCTAGAAGAACGTATTAACGAGTTTTTTAAATATTTTAATTGAAAACGTCTAGTGTCTCTTAGGTAAAAGCTTTTTCGTTTTGAAACGGGATGTAAAATTTTTCCACTATTCACAATTCGCTATTCCATTTAACGTTTTGAATCAACGTTTCTCTTTCATTACTGGCTCAGTATTGTATTTACAGGAAAATAGTAGATTAACATACACATACAAACACATATACGCTGACGCGATCAGACAGTTGTCTGTCAGTCCAAGTGCCGTCAGACGGCCGGGCGCGGCCCCCGCGCGGTCCCCTGATCCGGCATGCAGAGCAGGTGGAGAATGTTCTGATTTCCTTTATGGCACAAATGCCCCGTTTTTTTCATTGCTCATTATAAATATTTCCTCCTCACCCACAAGAGTTAACCATTAACTACTGACGTCGGGTCAAATTGACCCAAGAGCATTATCTCTTTTTATTTTCCGAAAACACGGTGAATGTTGCGGGTTACATATAATCTCTTTTGATAACGTTACAATTCAGAACGTGCGATGAAAAATGTCGTTGTTTTTCTGGATTGCCCTTTCTGGCTCAACGTCATCGTTAGTGTTCCTGCTCATTTCGATGTAGCAGATTTGCTAGCGTGGTGGCTTAGCGATAACTCTGCGTTCGCGATTCATTTTAGGTAAGTGGTGAAAACTGCTTCCGGTGGGTGGAAGCGCAATTAGCCATTTTGGAATATTACGTAACAATAAGCCGCAACCTCTCGAAATTTTGCCAAGTAAACAAAGAGACGAAAATTGAAACGTGTTTGGGTTTTCAAAAGAGGTATAAATGACATCGTATGTACCACACATATTACGATCTGTTATTTTTCCACTATTCACAAGAAGATTGTCGAACGCCCAAGACCCTTGCAGAAGTCTTAAATTGTAACATTTTACAAAAATTTTACAAAACGTGAAGTGGACACTTGCGATCAGCTGTATAGTAATTGCAGTGTAGGCAGGAAAACAAGGAGGTGCATTATTTTATTTTGTAAACGAGACGATTTTTATTTTTACATTTAATTCTACGTTGGATGAACTATTTCCTCCCAAAACATAGAAAGGGCACACTTTTAATGGATCAGAATGGTTAGGTCCATGAGATCCAATGCCAGAGCATGTGTTATAGAGCTAACACCCGAAGTAAGAAGGTTCTAAAAGGGATATTGGAATTGGAAATACAGAATACTGCTAGTAGTAATTCACTTTGTAACGAAGTTTGTGAAGGTCTGTTTTGTCAAATGGTGAAGTGCAAGAAGGGTCGTAAGATGATATTGAAACCATTTGCACAGTCTGGTCGGTTAAATATTCCAATATACCACCCTGTGATGTTATTGTGGGTTTTTTGTAGGGCGGAGTAAACAAAACCTTCAGTTCAAACGTTATAGATGTCATTTATTAACACTGTATTTCAATGCAAGTTATGCCACATCACTTTTGCACATGATAGGTATTATATACACGAATGTAAGGACGAATATTATTCTATTTATTTTCCGTTGACAACCCTGTTTTCGAAGGAATTTATTTAGGAAACCAAAGAAAAGCGGACAAGAACCCGTACCAACATAACCTAAGACAATAGCAATCTGACAATTTTCACAAAGAAATACAGGTAAGGCATGAGTGTAAATAGATATTTAAAGTGCAGATATCTCAAGCAATAGTTTGAGGAAAGAACATCAGAAACAAGCAAATTTTGAGTATCTCTGCTCGTAATAAAACAGAGGTTTGGGAAAAGAATTATAATAAAAAATGAAAGACGGTGAAATCTTCTGGAAGGGAAAAAGAAATAGGTTCCTTCCTAGGTCAGAAAGATAAAAAAAGGATTCATCATTATCTAGGTTATTGTTACGCTCCCTGGGGAACACCTCGTTCATTTTCCCCGCGATGAAATCTCGTGCCTTCTTCCACACAAGATGCGAATTTCCACGGTTCATTCCCAAGCGTGCGACATTACGCAACTCTCCCCCACCTCTCGTCTCCCTCTCTCTGCGCCGCCCCCCTCCGCGTATGGGAAACCGGCTCCGCACAGCGGCAGTGGCGTGCGCCTCGCCGATGAAACCAGCGGTGAAAGTGGGCGGAGTGATGAACGTTTGGAGGACCTTCGCGGAGTCCCTCGGCACTGACGCTTTCGTGTCGCGTAGCGTGTCGGCGCCCCGACGCGTCGGAGGACACCTCGTCAAGGCGTCGCTACTCCACGCCGCAAACCACGCCCACCTCATGGACGAACCTACTTGCTCGCCCGAACTAGACTCGAACGAAAGACCATTTACGTTTCTTTTAAATAGAAATAAGATGAGAAAATAGTTTACGCTGTCCAAGAAAAAAAATGAAGTTTTAACAACGTTTACATTTTGTCATCGCGACTCTAGTCGCAAACCACTCCCACCCCGATGGGCGAACAACTTGCTACCACCAACCATTCGTGTTAGGGGAGAGGGCATATTTTTGAAAAGTGAACATTTTTTTACCGAAATAGGCCGCAAGCATGCACATGCTTTTTATTATAACTTGTTTATTTCGATGTATTGCGATTAGGATTGATTCACTGTAATAAGGGTGTTGGTGCTTTAAATGTATGGTATGTAGAGTTAGGATAAGTCAGAAAAATCGTTGGTAATTGTTATTACGAGTACATTGCAATTGTAGCTAGACTAACACGAAAGAACATTTAAAGTTATGTTAAAGAGATATTGGATTATAGTCCAAGAAAAATGGAATTTTTAACAATATTTAAATTTCAAAATAAAGAAAATATGTATATATCTACTGTTTTTAACAAAAAAGAAATGTTTGTAAAAAATGTATTTCATGTATACTATGTATATAGTGTACGTTTATTTCATTTCTTGTGCTTCTTACCCAATTTCTAGGAGGGGCAAGTCGCCATGAGCACTCTATGCTTGCTACTCTTGTGCCAACGACCAGTAATTTCGTACACTGGCCGGTTCATGGGCACGCGCGCCTGCGGCTGTCGGTGCTTTAAGCGCATTCCTTGGAAATGTTTGACACTTGTCAATGTAGGTCAGTGTTTTTCTTTTCTGTAGCACTGTAATTGAAAATCTAGCAGACGTCCATGCAATTTGACAAATTCTTTGCTCATGTATTGAAAAGTTTATTACATTCATGCAATTTTTTTTTGTAATTTGAATATAATTTGTAATTTATATATGGGTATTTAAATATGAATAAAAGGTATTTGTTACACATGAAGTGATCGTATTGATACTTACACTAGTTTTATTTTCACTTTCTCGTGGTACATCTGTGAGTGATTGATTATTCCTAATGTATTAGTAGAATATGATGTTGAGGGTATGACTATAATTTAAGGAGTCAAAACAAAGTGTTAATTTTTACCGGTAAACAAGTACGGGCTTAAACATCGCATCACATTGGAATATAACAATCATTCATTCCATAGCATTTCAATCTTGCTTTTTTTCAATTACTTATTTTAGATCGCTTAAAACACATCTAAGACAATCTTGCTTTGTTTCGTTTTGTATCAATTTGCGACGTTACACTTGTTTCTACGATATTTAAAACAATCACTTTTCATTTACTGCTTGCTCGTCACGGTAAAAGTCGCGGTAAAAGTAATGATTTTCGTATAATACATTTTACTAATGTTTCAAGTCATTGGTTTTGTGAAAGTATGAGTGGTCTTGCCACTGAATCTGCCCATTTTCACGTATCTAAAATAATAAGTGACTCAAGTATTTGATTGTTATTTGCCGAGATCGCCTTTTCTTCAAAATTCCGGTCACTTATTGTTTCTGTATTCCTATGCATACAGATAATTTGGTTAAATTCTTACGTACCAAGTGCTAATAAATCATATATTTGAGACCATTACAGAGCAAATTAAATTATGTTAATCCCGAGTTTAAAGTACCCTGAACACACACACAAACACACACACATCACACACACACACACACACACACACATATATATATATATATATATATATATATATATATATATATATGATATATAGTGAACCAGAAAAATATTACTTTAGAGGATCTCTCTGAAAATAATGGAAATGATGAAATGATAAATATGGAAACTGTAAAAATTAGTAAGAGCAGAAAAGAGCATCTTTTAATGAGCTATTCAAAAAAATTAAAATTATGAACTTATTAACTTAGAAACTTTTTAACATGTTCTCTTCTTGAAAAATAAATATTTCTTCCCATTTTTAATTGCTTAATCGTGAATGTTTACCAAACTTATAGCTAATTTATTTTTAATAATTTAGGTGTGTCGACTCCAGGATTTCATGGCTCTATAGCGACTCAAAAATATTTCGCTTTTCTAGTAATCATGTTCCTTTCTTGGAGACGACATGCCCGGGCTATGTTGTGAAAATGACGTGAAGGGTAGAAAATATCGTAATCAAAGTAGACCTGGATGCAAAGTTACGTAATGATAAATCAGCGGAGAAAAACCAGGAAACGTTGTACATGTAACACAGGCGTCCAACCAACAAGAACTGGTCGCAAGACCAAATATGCGGTAATACAAGAGGTGAGCCACAGATTGCAGTGATATAAAAACATATTTTTTTTACAAAAATTTAACACAAAAATATTTTATGCTCCCCTTAATTTACGTTCCTTTCTTCACACTTGTCCTTCTTCGGCACACCTGCAGCCTTTCCTGCAGATATCTGTCATTTGATTTTAGTAGCTTCGCCAATATACTTAAAAACATTCTGACAACTTCCTTGATTTTTATTCGCTAGTAAAATATAATCGAGCATTTTATTTATGCTTGTTTACGTAACTCAGAAAAAAATTCTTTTGTTTATTTTGAATTATTGCGATAATGATTGATTCGCTGTTCGAAGAATATTGGTGATTAAAATATTTCTCCGTAGAATGTTATTTTTATGACATTTTCAATGAAGGCCATTTTTAATCCTGGAATACTCGCACAGAATATTTGGGTATCCTAATGTCGATGTGTTTTGTGTTCTCGGATAGATGATTCATGCAATCTGGTGTATGTATTACTTAATAAAGCCGTAAAATACACACACACACACACACACACACACACACATGCTGTATGCTAACGAATTATTTGATTGTTATTGCAGTAGTCACCCGCGCACCCTTGAAAGATCCGCCAAAACAGAGTTCTAACGCCACTAAAGAGAGGGCCCGCCGCGGCGCCGTCTCGCGCAGCTAAGAACCACAACGCGCGCCACAACCCTTACCCCTGGGCTAGCCAGCGGACTCTTAGCCCCAGCGGGCTATAAAGCGGCGCCCCAGCGAACAGAGAGACAGTTTTTCAATCAGACAAAGCTCCGGCTACGCTAAAAATTTTTCAGAAACATGTTCTTACCATAGGGCATATACGACAAGTTCTTCCCTCAGACAGACTAAAGGCATAGAGCCAAACACAATCTAAAATGACATAGTCACAAACATGACTAAACAAATCGACTAACTGGCAAACGACTTAAGTCCGTCGCGAACCTACACGAACAATTTACACCTAGCAGTAAAACGCAAAAGGCGTGTGCACTGCAATTACGATCAAGTATCCTCTGATCAATACGATCATGATGCGATCGAATCATCACACCGACCTTCGGCTACGCCGGAAAAACGAAAAAAGTCAGTCAGCGCCTATCGGCAGTATAGTGAATGCGTGCGAAATAGTGATTAGTGGCAACGAAGCGACGAAGTTGAGCGGACTCTCTCTTCTGGACGGTAAAATCTGGACTACTGCAGCGAACATCGGACATCTTACTGGTTAACGGCGATTTTGGCTTTCCCTGGTATATCCCTTGGAATATTGTAAAACTCGCTAATGAATGGTTTCGCTGTACTTGTGTAAAACTGGAATAAATCTGTTTTTATGAAAAGTATGTTTGTGTTGTACATTACAGTTATGGCATAGTGCAATCGCAAAGTGCACTCTGCACACTCAGTTCCGGAACTAGGAGTGATAACCAATGTCTTCCGAATTATATCTATTGCTGCCGAGGTTTTCGCAGAACTGTTAATGTGCGTGAACTGTCAACTGTGGTGAATCAACTCTGTCTTTAGAACGTAGCTTCCGCGGCAGATGGTTTACGTAGGAACAGTGTGCTTTGCCTCTCAATGAACATCATTCTTTCGGGTCAAAGAAACACTTTCCTTCATTGCATGATGAGGTGAAAAACTGTTTTTATATCACTATTTCTCATATAGTGACCGGAACGTATTCTTATACTTATTATATGAACGTACTGTATTGAAGAGAACGTTCTGTCTCTTCTTTCCTTTGGTTTTCTTCATGGTTTGGTTATCTAAGGCTGGCTGATAGAGATACGTTGCTCGAGTTAAACTCCTTCCAACAATGCAATCGTAGGCTTCCGCGGCCAGTCATGTCAATGCTCTCGTCTGTCCTAGTGACACCGTGTCGAGAACAGTGATGCCGGCCGGCCTTTTGACCATCATATCGTGATCTTCATCCAGCCCTGAAGAAGTCCAGGGTGATGGGTGAAACATCGACATCACTGCCCCCGGCGCTGCGGCACCCGGACAGCCGAGAGTCTTTACTCGTCACAACAAGCCATGCGAATAGCGGAGAGTTAACATGTCGTCCGGTCCCAATGGTATGGGCGTCAGAACACTGGCTTTCGAGATCCGAGTTGATGGGTCCAAACCCGGATGCGGAGGATGTATTCTCGGAAAATTATGTATATTATATCATGCCTGTCGGATGTACACGAAACCTTGCCAAATACCCTGGAAAACGCAATTCTCAGACAATTCCCGTCTCAACCATAACTCGTATTTACTTACCAAGGTAATGACGCAAGAATCAGATAAAATGACTGAGGCTGTTGTTGCGACGAGCATGGGAGTCTAATAATAGAAGTTGGTAGCTTTGGTTTCCCATGTGGTACCAAACATGATAATGCTCAACACCTGGAGTGGAACTTGTCCGGAGTAGGTAGATGGACAGATTACAGAGACCAGGCATTAAGTGACAATGACAGCAACAACAACAATCTTTATCATGCTCCTAATTGAGATTTCTCTGGACATTCACATTCAAACATTCGAGCTCATCTTCCCAAGAATTAGGTATTGATCACTTACCTGCGCGAAGGTCCGTACTAGGTGAGTAGTTGCGGCCTCCTCCAAATCCGTGGATGATGATTTTGGTAGTGTGTTTGGGGTTGTATTGTGAATTGGTGAGAGATGACTGTTTCGTTACATCTAGAAGTTCAGGTTTGTCCTTAGTGCTCCTGGAACATACAAATATTTTATTTTATTTTCATTATATTTCTCATGTTTCTACTGACTGCAAAATTCTTCTTCTCAGAAAGATTTGAGACATGTTATACTTTTTAAAGAATAGAAGCCATTTAAGGTAATGCATGTTCTTCAGAGAATTTGTTATTTTGTGTAGTTGTGAACTATCAAATGTAAAACCTCTTCCCATCATCAAAAAGCTCCTCCCAAGTCACCTCCTTCCCAAATCCGTGCAGCAAACTATAAATTTGTGTATTGACTTGTGGAGAGATACAAAGAAAGGAGGAAAGAGTGATGAATTTTTACAGGATTACAACGACAGACGCCCTCCAGAGTTGGTAGAGACTCTCTTCAAAAGGTAAATGCTTTCACTGATCTACCAAAGGATGTATTTTTTCGTGTATAAACAATCAATATACAGAGAATTGTTGCAATACAAAACAAATATGGGAATAATTATCATACTTATTTATTATGCATTAGGTTTACTAAAAAAGTATAGGGAAATAGTGTGTTTCATTACATTATTTCGTATTGTAAATAAAAATAATAAATCATTTTACAAACTTAATAGTATTTATCACATTACTAAGAGGTACTTCTTATTTATAAAATAATTGTATATTTTCTTAGTCATTAAAGAAATAGTTTGAGCGCTCGGGAATCTGCAGTTTCAAAATTTATCACCTTACATTTTTAACAGCAAAATATAGCAAAAGGACTCAACTACTGTTCCAGAGTTAGAATATCTATATCTAAGGCCCAGAAACAAAATAAAGACTCTTTATCCTATAATGAATGAATGCAAAACTCAACACTATCCATTATTAGTATGCTCAAGGAAACTTACAAGGTATTAACAGACAGAACCCTCAATGATAGATTTACTAGACTTATGAAGAAGCTGCAGAAACAGTTACCTGAATCATATTTGTCTAACACTGAATCTAGTATGGACAGCACATAATAATCTTTGTAGAAAAACTGTCAGACAGTAATAACTAATTATATCTCTACCGACAAATTGCAACAAAAAGTTAGGAAATTGTTCAATGGATATCACTGCTGCCCAGAAAATCTACAATTACTATGTAACAATATTAATCCGGACATATTATGTGTGCATGACACCAATTTTAAATTTACTTATTCAGCAAATTTTAGTAATTATGTGTTGTTATAATATAGAACAAACACTGAATATGCATCTGGTGATGTTGCTGTGTTTCAAATCATTCATTCTGGCAGAGAATATCCAGATCAAGTCAAACTTGGAGGCTATTGCTGTGAAAATTACCTCACCTATTTGTCTGCATATATGTAATTTATATATTTCCAACAATAACGATCTGGAATATTCGGAACTTACTGATATACTTAAACAACTTCCTGAACATCATTGATTGCAGGTGATTTTGATGGTCATCGCGCAGTATGGGGCTCATACAAGACTGAGAAGTGGGGCATATTGTTAGAAACTTTCGTAAAATATACTAATTTAATTATTATTAACACTGATGAGCCCACCCATATCAATATTAGCAATGATAAACTTGATGTCATTAATTTATCTATTGCCTCGACTTCTTCTACCCCAAAGTGCACATTGAATGTACTCAATTTCTCATATGATAGCGATAATTTTCCGCTTATTATCAAAATCGACACCATTAACTTCAATAACAATTCTTTTTCACCCATTGACAGACTGAACTTCTCTACCCACCTCCAAATCGATCTTACATTCTTAATGTACCAATCACAACACATGAATGAAATAATCAATTCATCTAATAATTCAGCATCTGGACCTGATGGAGTATCCAATATCTTGTTTAGAAATCTCCCCACTGAAGGGAAAGAAGCCCTGCTCAAGATATATAATTATATGTTCTCATGCCAAACCTTTTCAAATACATAGAAAATTGCAACTGTTATCCCCTTCCCATAACCAGGTAACGTACGGTCTAACTCCATCAATTACCGTCTAATTGTCCTAATTTGTAACCTCTGTAAGATATTGGAAAATATTATAGACAGAAGATTAAGTTGGTATTTAAACCGTTACATCATCGAGGATTATCAAGTTAGTTTCAGACCCGGGTACTCCACATATTCACATCCAGTGATTGTAAACACCTACGTTACCGAAGCTACTCATAACATATCATTTGTAAACCTGGACGTTCAAAAGTCTTATGGCATCGTCTAGATACCCGAATTATATGGTCTCTTAGGAACATTGGTATCAGCGGCAATATTCTTCAATTTATCAACAACATTTTACAAGTAATCGATTCATTGAGGTCTGAGTCAATTATCATTTATCGGGTAGAGTCATGCTAGAAAACGAGATTCCGGAAGGTTCCATCCTAAGTGTAACTCTATTAATATCAATTATCGATGCTGGGCAAGTAATTAAGTCACCCACGATCATACATAAGTATACAGATGATGTGATCATGCTCAGTCCTCCCCTATACTCAGGACATTACTCAAGAAGCTTTGAACTCAATCCACAGCTAGTCAGTAACTTCAGGATTTATTAACTCCCCAACTAAGTCTAAATGCATTCTGATGTCTAGACGAAAGATATCGGGCGATTTCCACTTGCAAATCGGCAATGTAATGATAAGTAGAGTTTTTCAACCAAAATACTTGGTTTTGTCTTCGACAGCAAGCCCTCCTGATATCAAGTTAGGGACCTCGTCAATGATTGCAAGAGACAAAAGAACATACTGATATGTTTGAGCCATTATAATTGGGGAGCAGACAAACGTACCTCGCTCCTGACCAACAGAGGTATCATACGTAGTAAAATGGACTACAGATGCATATTATATTACAAAGCTAATAAACAACTACTCAAAATATTGGACCCAAAACATAACACTGGCCTCAGGATATATACCGGTGGCTTTCACACTACGCCAATCGGTAGCATCCTTAGAGAAACTTCGGAACCAAACCTTCAATTTCGTAAGGATTACTTGACCATGTATCTTAGCAAACTCATACTAGACACCTGAAATCATATTCAAAACTTTCTACGAAAATAACAACAGACATCATCAGGGACCATAAAATTCCACGTATATCAGTGGGAACACATAGAACTCCTAAATATCCCCCATGCGTCACATCGAATCTAACTATTGATAGCTTTTCCGAGGATTATCCCAACTCCAACTTGGCAACTTCTGATGCGGACCTAGTTCTGCAAGAAATATTCAACAAATCACGTTATGCGCATCCAAGACACGTCGGAAATGGATAGACTGTGTTAATTCATCCAATCTCCTTTGAAAACATTCCATATTAAGTTCAACATTTTTAGTAGCAAAACAGTGCATCTTAATGGCGATTAACTTTGCTAAATCCAACTGTAACAAGAAATCCATTATTCTATACACATATATAAAGAACGGCTTTAAAATTCCTCCCAATTATCATATGCCATTAATCCACACTAAACTGCTTGAAGTCTGCAAAGAGATCACTGATGCATGTATTACACCGGTGGTCATTCACATTACTTGCGAAATAGAAGCCAGATTCCCGACCAGCAAGTCCACATTACCTGCGTTAATCATTGATCTACAGGTGAAGAAAAGTGATTAAATGTATTTAATTAAGGACTACCTCAAGAACATTAGTCAAATAATGAAGATGTGGTCAATGCAGTGGACCGATTCTAAAATTAGGACAATCCACAAGGAAATAAACAAATTCTTTGCCCTCAGAACTTATGCAAAGTTTTCTCGTCGGAAACATGTCATTCTTTCTCTTATTCGATCAGGCCACACTAAATTCTCTCATAGTTTTATACTAAATAAAAAACCAATCCCTTTGTGTGATTGTTGCAAGAAAATGCTGAATGCTGAAATTTACCACATCCTAGTGGAATATCCCGAATATAATTCCATAAGACCCAAATATTTTGACTCTAAGAATTTAAACTCCATTTTAACAAACTATCTTTTCCAACTCAAGGTAATAAACGTTTGTAAAAAATAGGCATTCTAGATGTAATTTAATCTGTATATAATGTTATGTTTTCTCTGTTCTTATGCACAAACATCTATATGATTCCCTATCTCCGTAATATATCTTCGTAATAATATTTCTAAAAGGTGTCGTATCTATTGATTTCTGCTTCAACGAGTGTAATAAAGTAAAAAAATTCCAAAAATGTATCTCTAAATGTAAGATCATAATTGAAGTAAAAGCCCAATAAGCATTGTAATAATTAGGTAATTAATGGAGTCGTTAATAACCTCTGTTGTAGATGCGACTAAATAAAAGGGAAAAAAAATTTCAAGGCTCTCAATATTGATTAAAGAAATAAAAATTCTGAACAAATAAAATATTTTGTAAGTAATCGCTTCAAGTAATTGTAGCAGGAATCTAAATTAAAGTTACATTTTCACAATTACTTAGTATCTCCAGAACGGAAAAAGGTATATCTATAGCAAGTAGGAAAATTCTGCAAGGAACTTGTTAGTGTCATATTTGTTGAACCAGTATCGTTTGACGACGACTATCATAATATCATAAGTAAACACAATTGTTGCGAGGATTCGTGACTTCTAGGCTGTCCGGGTGACGCCGCGTCATTGGTACATAGGCCTATCTGCCAACGACGCGGCGTCACCCGGACAGCCTAGAAGTCATGGACTCGAGCCGCGGAAGCCTACGTGTACAGTTGCGAGGATTCATTTAAATGATATTAAGATAATTATCAAACGATTAATTACGTTTTCTGCATGAAAAACTTTGTTCCTCATATGTGTAGTTATTGCGAAGAAAGTGAAGGTGTCCTAAATAGCATCTTTGATCCGGCACGAAATCCGGTTGACGTGTTTCGCTCTTCAACTGAAAACTTTCTCATCTCCAACGCTCTTACCGGAAGTAATGTTATTCATCTCATTCGTTGCGGTGGTTCCTGGTTTCATTGTCTACAGGTTACACTTTACCAGGTGCAGTTGGGTATTCTTTTAAACGTCCCTTCCTATTGTAGCAAGGTCCTTAACGTTTCAAATCAATTCCCACCAATATCCATTGTTTCAATGGGCACTGTACACTTGTTAATTCGACATTGAATCCATCTAATAATTTGAATTCTTGGATACTTAGCTGGAAATTTTTTTCCCTTCATACTCTTCATTTATATTATATTTAAAAATATTACATTTAAAATTTATTTTCTGAAAGTTACATTCCAAAAATGCGAAGCCAGAGTTATATAGGTTTCAAAATAATAAATATTTAATTGCAATAATACTGACGAACTGACTTAACTGAATGAATAAAATGTCTAGAGGAATGAATAAACATGTTAATGAGATAATTTCTACAATATTAAATATTACAGTCGATAACAATATGATCGATTCATATTCTTTAAGTCACAGAACTCCGGGATTGTACATGAAGTCTTCAGGTAATAGTTTAGCCTCTACGTTTGGTAGATGGCCTGGGCCTTTAGGCATTGTTATATGTTTGTACTACGAAACACGTGAGTTAGCAAACGCTGGAAATGCTCACGAGAGAGGGTTCTGATCACACTTCAAATTCCACTGGTCATGATAAAGGTTTTTCGAGTTTCTACACCCGTGGCTCATCAAACTTCCAAGTCAAAAGTAGTTATTTCACCAGGAACGTTCTCAAAGATGCGAACAAATAATACATATCCATGTTGTCTGAAATGTGACAAAATGTTCAAGCTGTTGTGTAGTTATAGCGTGATGCATTATGTTGTCATACAATCACTGCAGTAGGCATAGAAAATATGAAATTATACTGTGGTAATACTTGATTTACTCGAAGAGTCTTCAATTAGGTGTAGTGGTAGTAAGATTAAAGTAACTTATACAACTTATAAAAAAAATAATAATAGGGTTTATCTCATTATTATTATAGGGGTTGGAACACATTTTCTTAATTCCCCTTATGAATTTACTCACGTCTCTCCCCTTATGAATTTACTCACTCGGCTTGCGGAATGTACTACACTTATTAGAATAATGACGTAAGTAGTTCATGCGCCCGGAAACAGTATTCACTCACTCAATTCTCTGTAATGACTTGAAATGTTTAACATAAAAGCGAAATGAAATAGTAAATGCCACTCATGTATTTTTGTACGTTGAAATCGAAAATATAACTAGAAATGCTCCATCACGCACAGTTTTTTCACAAATTGACTTTAATTGTGCAGTAGTTCACTGGCAGCTTTCTGTATTTAGCATACAGTTTATTAACGCCATCTCTGAACTGGTGATACAATTTCTGGACGACTGGACGACTAGCGACTTTTCATGGATTCATAAAAAATTTAAAAACAGTACTATTACCCAACGGAAACGAGTATGTTTCAGTACCTGTGCATTCAGTTCACCTCAAAGAAACTTAGGAAAATCTTGCACTGAACCTTACTACAAAATACAGTACGAAAATCACGGCTGGGTGAGATGTGGAGACCTGACGATTTTGTGCATGCTTCTTGCACAACAGTCTGGGTAAACAAAGTTTCCTTGTTCCTTTTGTGAACGGGACAGCCGTGGGAGAGTGAACCACTGGGACGAATGAGAATGGCCCCAAGAACTACTTCAGAACCACGAGGTAAGACTATTTCTAGGAAAGGTCTTATTGATACAAAGGAAATGGAGCTACCACCTGTGCATATAAAATTAGGACTCATAAAACAGTTAACTATAGCTTTGTCAAGAAATGGGACGTGCTTTTAACATCTCTGTGATAAGCTCCCACCATAAGAAGCCAAGATAAAGGAAGGAATTATAGTTGGACCAGACATGAGAAGACTTATGTCTTTCAATGTACCACCACGATCACAAATGCTGAAAAAAGCTTGGTTTTCCTTTAAAAAAGTGCTTAAGAACTTTCTAGTAAACAAGAAAAACCCGAATTATGCTCTCATTCTTAACAAATATGTTGAAGAACTTTAAATATTTGGGATGTTGGAAGAGCTTCAAGAATTACTTCCTGCATGTACATTTGGCTTTCTTTTCCGAAAATCATGGTGCGATGAGCGAGGAACAATGTAAACATTTTCACCAAAATATTAACTAGATGGAAAAGAGATATCAGGGTCGATAGAATGTAAACATGAAGAGCGACTACTGCTGGATGCTCTACCGGGACACGGGGCATACGTAAGAGGAAGAGTAATACTCGCAGCTTCACAGAAAAGAAAAAAATATTACAAGAAACTTTCATAATGCTTTTGGAAATAAAAAAAAATTAAATAGTTCGTATATTAAAAATTGTGTGTATTATTTGCTAGAAAACTGTGTTTTATTTTTCATAGACCCTAAATAATGATAATCTAATGTCGGTTAGCAAAAAACTTCATAGTGCATTGTGAAAAAATGGTGCTTGATGGGATAAGCTCAGATATGAAATCAGAACCCCCAAAAAACTATATATTTCGTAAACATTGCACATACTTTCTCATACATTTTAAAACAATAATAATTGGTAAAACAATAATAATTATATTGTCATTTATATCCTACGAGTAGATCAGTATTTCAGTCATCTCTTGCAAAACTCACTTCACCAATTGGCTTGTAATAGCGTACAAGTCCGTTAATTTTGTATAATATATGTCACTGAAGTGCCTCTGACCGGGAGGTCCTGATTTCGAGTCTCGACAGTGGGAGACATTCCGACACTAGCTAAAGTCTACTAGCTTGGTCGAATTCAGCTGCTGTCAGAAGGAGAATTCTGGCGGTCGACTGCTGTGATGGGTAGTTTTCCGTATTTTTTCTAACCACACCAGGCGGATGCCGGGGCGGTACCCTTACAAACAGGTCACGAACAACGCCCGATATTTCCTCCCTCTTCCTTGTCCTATCTTCATCCCCTTACTTAGTCACACTTACATACGCACAGTTACATGCATCACACTATCACATGTCGGGAGCTTAGAGCTTGTGCCGGCTGGGGCGTTGCCCCGCTGATGAGAGATACCTGGTTGAATTGAATTGAATTTGCCTTATTTTACGTTCGGAAAATCTCGCAAGCCGACGTGTAGACCGCCGCCAGATCTCGCCATCCAGCGATGGTAGATCATCCTCTCTTCCCGCGAAAAAACCTGCAGTACACTTACGGGACTAATGACCTTGACGCGCCCGGAAACAGAAATCAAAGTCCAACTCACCTAGTGTAGAGGTAGAACTGTATGCGGTAGTGCGGGCAGCGGATGGGCGGGTCGACGCAGGACGAAGTGCGGAAGAGATCGCGTACCGACGTGGGGCGTTTGGCCGTCGCGTTCCCGGCCGCGCCCGGCCCGCCCTGCTGCTGCTGCTGCTGTTGCAGCAGCTGCTGG
>BOPP01000034.1:4221938-4238016 GCA_017312745.1 Gryllus bimaculatus
CCCGTCTTGGAGCTGCTTCTCATTCACCAGCAGCTTCAGCAGCTCTTGCTGCAACTTCTGGCGGATCAGTTCCTGCGTCTCGGGCGGTTGCTTGTCCAGTTCCTGTAGAAATCGGTCCACCTGTTCCTGCGTGAGGCGGCCGGGCAGCGAGTTCTGTAGCAACTCCAGGTGCTTCTGCCGGTTCTCGTCTTCGCGGTCGTTGTTGTGTTTCAATCGTTGCTGGCGGTCACGCTCCTCCGGATTCTGGGATTGCGCCGGCTGGCCTTGTTGAGGTTTCTCCGCCTGTTGTTGCGTCTGGGGCGCCCCCGGTTCAGCTTGCGTCTTTGCCTCCTCTCCTGGTTCAAGTTGCCCCTTACCTTGTCCGGCCGTGTTTTCTTCGCTAGGTGGAGCATTCTGTTGCGGGTTGGTTGTCTGCGCATGATTCTGATCAGGCGCGTTTGGTGTCGGTTGTTCTGGAGAGCCCCGCAGTGGACGATCTGCGGTCTGCTTCTCACCTTGCTGCACTTTCTCCTCACCTTGAGCTTCCTGGGATGCCTTTCTATCGTTCTGCTCTTTCTTTTGCTCCGTAACTACAAGATCAGCCTGCTGATTAGGTTGTCCTAGTTGTTGTTGTTGCTCCTGCTTCTGTTGTTGTTCTTGAATCTGTCGTTGCTCTTGAAGCTGATGTTGTAGTTGAATCTGGTGCGTCGCCTGTTGAAGTATCTCTTCGTATTGCTGTTGCTGGTATTGGTGTTGTAAAATATGTACTACTTGCTGTTGTAAGGTTGGTTGCTGTTGGTATACACTTTGCTGTTGTGGATGCTGCTGCTGCTGTGATTGAAGTATGTGTTGGTTATTTTGATTATGTGTCCTTCCTCTAAGATGATCTATAACTTTTTCCGTTAAGTGTTCACTGGCGATTGGACGTTGCACTTGCTCGTGGGACGCGTAAATCTGCAGGCCAGGATAAAACTCGCGATGCACGGTGTGTGTTGCAGACTCCTGCGAGAGATCGACACCTCGTTGAGATTCAAAGGGAATATGCAAAGGTATCGTTATTGGTCGAAATTGCACTTGTGGCCTTTCCAAGGATGGCCCACTTGGAGTACCGAGCACAGGAGGAGGTAGATTCGGGCGCTGAGATGGGTTTTGATTGTGGGCTATGATGGGCTGACGTTGATTGTTCCACTGAGATCTGCCATGTTCTCTTGATTCTTGACTGCCGACGTACAGCCTCTGACTTTCGAAACTTGGCGATGAGAAGACCAATTCCTCTTGGGATGGATCGTAACCGAAACCAGTTCCTGTAAGAAACAACAGATACAATTAAAACTCTAATTACTAAAACACTAATTCTGTAAAATCACAATGGTGTCAAAGGAAAGAATTCCCAAGCGAAATATAAGAAGATTCACTTCTTATCAAATCTTTATTTAACGTGTTTGTGACACACGTTGTGTGTTATTATGGCGTTATGTGTTGTCAAATACTGACTGAAGAAAAATATTGTTAATTAAATATGCCCAGAGTATAGCCTGATTTGGCTGGTCAGACCGTCTACCGTATTGTAAGAAACACCATCCAAATCTTCGTATATTTTTCTCTATATTCTTATGATTAAAACATCGATGACTTCCTGTCGACCTCAACTCTCCATAACAAACAATATGGAATATCTTTGAGCTATCAGTGTAGTGTAATAGCCGCTAAAATCGTTGACAATGAGTTGGCAACTGTGACGTCAAATTGATACGCATGACAGGTGAAAAACGCTCACTACTGAACCGAGTCAATTTGGTACCAATTCCAAAATGCCCTCTGAAAAAGAACTGAAAAATGTTTGCCACTAAGTGCCGTGTTTGATATATATTACAAAGTGTGCTTTCGAATCAAGGCTGCTGAGAAGCGTCCTTTAAGTCGTTGTTAAATAAATGTTATAAAATAAATATTTTATATAATGTTCACTCAATGTCGTTAAGCAAAACTTAAATATCACAAAACTACTGGTTACAAAAAGAGTTTTCATTTAAATAAGAAGAAAATATTCATAAAACGATGTCCATGAAGTGGCAAAAACGACTTTGGTATCTGTCAGATACAATTCGTGTATTGACATTACATTTTACATTGCGGGCACTCCTCGGTTAAAATGGAATGGACATCAGCAAAATATTTCTTTGATAAAAGGATATAATTGGACAATATTCAGGTTGCGCTCGTTACTATACTTTTTAGCTATGAAACCGCTGTTTCACTGTTTTTTTATAAATATCTGGTGGCACTTTTGATAATATTTACTAGATCCTATCCAGGCACAGACTGTAGGTATCAAATTTGTATATATGCTTTCCAACAAGTGTCGATAGGTTTGTTCATCACGGATAAACCCATGAATCATGATCGGTACTTCCCTGACTATTCATTAAAGAAAACACGTAACATAATAAGTCATTCCCGCAAAAGACTCAATTGAATGCATACCAACATGTGCGCTGGGACAGAATCACGCATCCTGTGAGTATGCAAGCTTTTCCTATTACTCTTTTACGCCGCCCCACGAAACATAAAATCCCGGGACATATTGAAGGGAAATCACGTAAATCAGCTCTTGATTCTACGAAGTTTGGCATGACATTTTCTCTAAAAGACCACGTGCGTGGCATCTTCATGTCAACCGTGCTTTCCCTCACGAGAGTACTATAGAGTTGGCGCGCTTGAAGACTTGGCATAAAAACAACTAGTGGGGCTCCAACAGTACATACTTTCTAGAATTATTTCTAACGTAATTATTTTTGAGAATACAGAGAGCCCAACGAAAATTAGATCTGCGCCAATATTTTCAGCGCTCCTTCTTCTATCTGTGGAAAAATTGAAAAAAGGATTTGGAGCTGTTAAAAATCCAAGCAGAAATTACCCCAAAATTTTTACAACCGATTTAATTTGGATTTTTACAACCGGTTTTATTTAAGAGAAAAATCTCTATCTTCAACATAGAACTTATGCAATGTTCACTTTTTGCATATTTCAAAAAGTCAAAGAATTTGACAAAAATGGAACCAGCACAAATTTTTACCGTTCTTTTGATACATATGTGGAGAATTCTCCTTTAATATCCGAGTTCTTTGACGAAAAAATGTTTAAACATTCCCTATATTTCATGCAAAATTGCCCAAAAACTATTCAAATTTTCGAAAAATTCTACGTTACTTTTTTCAATGTCTGTTTTTAAAGAATATATATCAAAAAGAAAAAATCTCGAGTGGTTGTAGGAAACCGTCAGAAAAATACTGACCTCATGCAATTTCCAAAAAATCATGGATGTGAACGAAAATTAGTTCTGCATTATTTCTTTAAGCGTCCTTTAAGCTAACGTAGGACAAAGATTAAACAAAACTTTTAGAACTATTTTTAGAACATTTTGAAAAATCAAAAAATAAGTTTCAATCTCGCAGGGGATCAAGTTCGTTCTGATAGATCGAGAAATATCAACTTTGCAGAAAGGATTCTGAAAGGTTTTAGAGCTAGCGTTGAACACAGTTGCGGATGTTGCACCGATTCACATGTAGAAAGAAGATTTATCTTCTCTTTTTTACCAGAGCCCGGCAAAAAGAGCGTTTCTTTCGAAAAATAGTCGTTTCCCGGCGCTCAATTACAATACTTTCTCTTACTAGTAACTTGCAAGTAAGGCGAAAAGGTAAAACTGTCAACAATGTTTTCTCAAACTATTCACTTGAATAGTATTTGGCTCGATGTGAGCAAAGTTTGCTTCAATAATCAGACAAAAAATGCGAATTTCACTAAAACCTGTATGTCCTGAAACTTTCTACCTATAAACCTATAAAGTTCGTGGTGAAGCTTGGTATGCTTTTCCAGCAATGTTAGTGTAACGAATTAGTCGTGAACCTTATGCACTTAAGTAGCAGTCCCACCCGGGGAAAATATTTGTACGGATTGGAAATATTTTTGCGTATTTAACTGAGGCGCTCAGAACAAAACGCAAGTATTTGACGTTTTTTCGAAATTCGAGTTAATGATCATTCTATGTAGATGAATATCGTATCTTTTTTTAGAAAATTTCTCATTATTATCCGCGATGCATTTTGCTGCCATTTATTCAGTCAAATTTTGTAATCTCAGAACAAACGGCGGCAACTTGGTGGCAGTGTTCAGAACAAATTCCTGGCAAGTGCGCCATATTATTTGCCACAGTGGCACAATATTTGTTTGGGAGAGGATATATAGCATCAAGGGGCTTAAAAGGACCTTGTTTAAAAAGTTTCTGTGATAGTCTTGGCAAGTCATCACGTCTTGTTGCATACGTGATTGTTGTGGAGGTCAAAACGCAAGCAAAAACATAGTTAAATTTTTGATAGAAATAGAAAACAATTGCACCTTTAAAACGATAGAGCATAATTTTCTAGAGCCAGAACACATATGGAGTGTGATCAAGATTTTGGTGTAATCGAAAAGCGTAGAAAACTTATTCAGAATGTGAACATTCTTCTCAATGGAAGAAAGTTATTAGACTGGAAGAAAATTCTCTCTTCATGAAATGATTTTATGGACTTCATATGAATTCCATATCTTTGCGGAAGATACGGTTGGTTCGCATTGAAAGAAAGAACTTGCATACAATATTTTTAAAGAGACACTAAATGCAGACATTCCTTTAATAAGGTTAACTTTTTAAAAAGTCGAGCTGCTAGACCTCCAATAAAAATTGAAAAACTGTACCTAGAAGAAGTGAAAAATTTATGGAGAAGGGAAACTGTCGTATAGGTCGGCGTCGGATCTCACATTCTAGCAGGGGAGGGATAAAGTCACCACCAGGGATATAGCATCCACTATACTTAGGACGTGACTCGTGACCATAATAGCGAACGTCCCCGGAAGCACTAAATAATCAATATGTGGTGATCGTAAATACACTCAGAATTGGATTAAGATAATTTTCTGTCCTCCAGGCACGAATTAATATTTTTCCAGTATGGGGCATCCAACACTGTAGAGCGGACAGATCGATGCCCACACCCCGTCAATTTGCACTTTGACGTCACGCATGGAGCTGACTGCGCGCTCGTCTGTTGGCGAAATCGACTCCAGGAGAGCCAGAGTTTTCCGACATTAGAGGTGAAACTCCTTTAGCAGTAGAGTACGTTTGCTCGGGCGTTGCGAGAAACGAAACGCGTCTTATCTCTGAAGCTACTTGCCAGATAGACTCTGCCAAACTCCGCGATGGGTTATAAATCGTGGAGCGGCAAGCGCGCTAGCTTTCCATCTTTGGATACCGGGCTTCACATCCCGGTCTCTCCGTGTGGAATTTGCGTGGTTAATGGGGTTTTACTGCAAGTTCCTTCAGAGTTCACGTGTTTCCCCTACCTCTCATCTAACCATTTACATCTAAAGCCATCACATTTTTTTTCTCCTCACATGCCGGTCAGTTGCTCAGGGAGCGGCAATCCGGGAGCGTTATGAGAAATTTCGATGGCAATTGCCGATTTAGAAATGAGAATTTGTACCTGTTCTCCTGCATTAGTTACGGAAAATGTGTCTCAGGGCATCAGTTATCCATTGCAGTGCGTCTGACCGGCAAGTCCTAGTGTCCGAGTCCCGACAGTGGCAAGCTGACGGGTAAGTCGGCGCCAGATTTCGCCAGCCAGTGGGCGAAGATCACCGGCATCTTCCGCGATGAAAACATGCTCTACACTTACCGAAATAATGATCTTAACAATTGACGCGTCCCGAATTACTTATCAATCAATCAATCCTTCATTTGCTTTGTATCGAGGCTACTTTTACAAAATTAATTTTTTTTAACCACATTTAAAATATTTGCAATTTTTAAGAGACTGTCGTCAATTGAATGTCTCTTGTTTCATTCAAAATATTTTTTCGTCGCGTTGTAAACAAGATATCACGCAAAATGATATGAGATAGGTAAGATGAACATTTACTCCATTGGAGTACAAATCATATAGTCGTGAGTGTAGTAGGAATACGGCGCTTATTCGGACAACCGTCTGGCAAGAAACCAATTAGAATATCCTTCCTTGAACGTCTCTACCGCTCTCTCTTACGCCGGTTGCCCCAGCTGCGGTGCTCTTTGCCACCTATCAGAATTCTAGAGAGCTCTGATCTGCAATATTTTCACCCACGTAAGTCAACGTATTATCTTAAATAATCACCGTTATATCGTTATATTGTCCCCGTTCCAGGGAGATTCGACGACGAGTGTATTGTGGTTCTGGATTCTGTATTGCGTTAATTGTGCCGCCAATTCAAACGATAAATAACGCTCGAAATTCAATCGATAAATAATGAAATTCCGTGTTTAACGTAGTAGTAAAAAACTACTAACAATCGTATTTGTCAAAATTAAAACACTAGCTGATAAATTGCCTTCTTTTTTAATGAAGTATTCAAGCTGATGAGTTGTAACACGGTAGTTGTAACTCTTGCAAACAATAACGAGGCACGGTTTTGTCTCAATGGCCCCCGAATTCACAGTTATTTGCCATCTACAAATGACTCGGCGATGTGTTGATTAATTACATTTGTTCGTTAGTTCGGGGTTATTTGTTTAAAACATTAATTCAACGGCTACGATTTGAGTGTTAGTGAATCAAAAGTTGCAGTAATCGTTGTCTTGGATTTCCGAGTGAAGACTGATATCGCGACTCCAATCAGTGGGCCAACACGTATCATAATACAGTTTCAAGTTTCCGTTGTCATGCTGTAGCCTTTGTCAAGGAAAGCAAGCTCAACATCACTGCGGAGGCTTGAGCCCGTGATAAGTTACAAGTGTTTTAGTTGTGTGTTCATGAATTATAATGTGCAATGCATTGTATGAAATTATATCCCTCTCAATGAATGGACTAGTGTCGTAAGTAAAAAGAAAGCTGTTGCAAAAGAGAACGTCCAAATAGTAATAATAATAATAATAGTAATAGTAATAGTAATAGTAATAGTAATAGTAATAGTAATAGTAATAGTAATAATAATAATAATAATAATTTATTTGAATCTAGTGAAAGCAAAACCATGAAACAAAGTAATTTTGCGGTACAATGTGCCCCAATTAAATTCACCTCTTGGTCTTGCAATGACCCGAGAGCAAAAAAGGTATACAGCCTACGTAACTACTACACACCTACAATGTTTCTTGCATCCGATGCATATGTTCAACCGACAGACAGAGGGACTCATGAATGCAATATGCTATATTTTCCACAATTCCTTAAAAAAGTATTGTATAACCTTGAACTATATGCACATAACATTATTTGCAACAGGCGGAAAATGTTTCCCAGTTTTGCCACGGTTTCATCAAACCTTGGTCGATCCCAATACAGCAAAAGCTCATCTCAAAATTACGTTCAGCCTCCTGTTCGCTTTACACGCCCGGTCCCCGAGGCGAATGACCAACAGGTGGACACACAAAGCAGCACAAACAATTAACTCTGGAACAACAGCACACCGATAACACACATGGTGCCCAGGCAAAATAGTACAGCACATGTCCGCGGGCCAGTGCTCCGTTGAGAGTGAAAGCGTAGGGGAGTAGACAGCACTAACATTTACTCTTTTCATTTGCTCAAGTTCGTCTGCCACCATGCGTTTGACGCCCTAAACTATCATTGATAGAGACTTTCTGACTTCGTTTTCAGTGCTTTTTTTTTAAGGAACACAAGGAAACATCGATCCTGTGCCTTTTTTGTATTAAACTAATTCATTACATTTTACAATATTATTGTTATACCAAAAACATTTGTATAAAAATATTTTCTTCTAATAAATTTCTCTGAATTATACATTGATTACATACATGGGTTTGTGATTATAAATGGACTACCGCAAATTGCAGTTTTGAAAAATTAGTAAAATTAATGTTGTTTGTGAGTGAAATTAATATGTAAATGGCTAATTGCTCCTAACCACAATTGGTACATTTACGAATTTCCAAATACCATTGGAATTACAGTTCCCGTTCTGTAAACCAGTGAAAAGTCATGTTTCTTTAAACGAAAATGAAGGATATGACAAGGGAGTTTGAACTCGAAATTATTGCGTGAAGTCATGGTGACCTCTGAAAAATTCGTACACTAAATTTTATTTAATAATATTTGTTTATTACCTGACATCTGTAATATTAGAAAACATTATTAGATACCCCGTCTTTTTTCATTCGTCCATAAGGCTTTAACATCCGTTTCTTCTAACAATTTGTAGTAGTATAATACGTATCAAGGAAAAAATGAACGGAATTGAATATTAAGAGAAACTGGCTTTACGTTCATTGAAAAGCAACAGTTAATATAAAGAAAAATAAGGACATTTGACTTCGTATTCACAAATTCATTATTGTAGTTTTTCTGTATTATTTGCACTCTTGTTTGTGTGTTATCATTTATACCACAATATCTTTCAAATTACGAGTACATGAGTTATGGATATGATATTCAATGCTTTTAATAATTACTTATTCAAAGTATATTGCTAAGTATTTCAGTATAGTTCACTATTATACTTGACCCATGTATTAGGAATACGACACGTAATATAAATTAATTGCATTAGTCCGTGTGAAATGAAAACTATTTTTCTATATTGGAATTCTATGTAATATATTCACTTCATAGCCAATATAAACACACAGTTGTCTTATTTCTAAGAAATCTCAATTTTTTGTAGGGATATTATTTCCATTTTCCTTAGCAATAGGTCTTCCTTATGTATGCATTTTTAATGAATACGTTAACTGTCTCTCTGTTCGCAACGTGCAAACTCAATTTCCTTTTTATACGGGCTCTGAGTCAAAATGAGTCTTTCTACTCTTGCAATTTCGATATGTCATTTTCTTTTTTTTTTTCTGCCCTGATATATGATAGGAATATGTTCAGGGCTAATAAAAAAGTATCCCAAAGTCGATTTCTCCTCCTGTGTGAGAGGCTTTAGAGCACAATAAGAAGGGTTTTCTTCGTGGCAAATGAACGAATTTTGCATTATGAATTTTGATTATATTTTGATTAGGATTCTCTCTTGTAATTGCTCCTGAACAAAGGAAATCATTTTCATTAAAAATGAAATTGACAGTCTGAATTTCTCAAGCCATTGTTTATGTTCTATTAAATAAATGTCGCTTCAAAGCCTTATCCTACTGCAATTTCGCAGCATCTTTCAATGGAACGTTGTACATCCCTACCATTTCTAGGACGAGTATTCCTACTGCGAGTAATTAATTTCAATGCTTGTTAGTAAATACGAAGAAATTAGGCGGCATTAGTTTTACAAATAAATATAAATAACATGATTCAACAATTGTAGAAGTCATATCATTAATACCTAAAATCATAAAATGTGTGATTTATCAATAATTTACATTGTGTGTAAAATTAACTCACACGAACATTGACCAGCGAAGCGATTATTTGATATGGCTGTTTCTGCACAAAATATACGTAATATCCCTCTGGGAAGGAAGTAAGGCTGCCAACGCCTTCTCACCGTACATTTTTTAGTCTTAGAAAATTACTTGGATCAAGTTACCTAATAGACACCTAGTTTACTCTTCAAGGAAACGTGCCACCGAAAATCAACTCTTGAATCTATCGTTATGCTCTGTGTGTTATAGCGCAACAAAGAACAAAGTGAGAAGACCTTTCGAACTTTCATTGCTTTAGTTTAAAGAGACATTTGAGGATATGAGAACCAAGAGATTGTAAAGAGTTGACACTACGTACGCTGTAAATTACTGTTAAATTTTATTCGAGAAAATGTGTGTTAGGTCCTTAGATGGCAGAAATGGACGACTTCATCACCCATCTGCTTCAGAGTTCAGAATTATACGTAACATGGAAGTACGTCTTATGTTATTTGACTACTGTGTTGACATTTTTTCGATCAAAAGAAATAGGAAGTGCCGTAGCAAAAACATTTAAGTGAATAATTTCCATTATTTTGGCGAGGGCAATACGTCAGGTAGGTATAACTTCAGTCAGTAAATATTTGAAGAGGTAATGATTAATGCCAATACCTTTCAACCAGGAGGATTTTTCACAATTTTCCTATCATAGGCTGTTTTAATTTTCTTTTATCTAAATATTATTTTTGCTGATTCAATTATGGTTCTATTCACACGAAATGAATTTGTGATGGCATACTTACAAATACGCACACTAAGTGATTACACCAGGTAATGGTTAGTGATTGAATCAATAATTGCGGCGGCAATTTAGTATGATTTCTAAATAAATAAATTCAGGATGAGTCATTTAAGGTTATAAAATATATCACCGTATTCTCCTCAGTTATATGGAAAAATGATTCCTATGGCATTTTGCAGAGAATTTCTTCGTTCCTGTACAGCTGTTTCTTGTGGATTTCTCTTCTGTTACGTCTAGAAGGTTGTGTATATTGTGAGTCGGAGTTCATAGGATAATTTTTTTTCTAATGCAAACGAACAAATCGCCAATTTGAGAAATGGAATTGAGTTTCAAATTACGGCAGTCTTGTATTGCGCACGACTTTGCGATCGCACCCAATTTTAGATTGTCAAAAACTTAGGCCCTCAGAATTTCAATGCACTCGTTGCTCACAAATAGTGTAAAAGACTTGAGTCTATAACAGCGCTTCGAGTCTTGAAATGCGCGCAAGTTGTGGTAATAAACAGTCCTCAACAAAATCGAAAAATGATATAGAACACTTTCCAAATCATGGTTCATGGTTCTGCGGGGAAAGCGGTAAAGGAATTATTTATAGCTAATATTATGAGGAACTCTCTGTTTTAATTTTAAAGATTGTCATACATTTTAGCTGAATTACTCGAACCCTCCGAACTGGCCAGTCGCCAGCCAGCCACCGCCTCGATAACTACGCCCGCAACCCTGCCGCCACTGAGGATGTCCACCGCAGATGTGGACGAAACGTTTGGCCCTTTAATGCCAACTGAATCGGACAACGACCTACCAGCCCGGAAAATGTATCTTTAATTGGCTTCGGCCATTTGGTGTATGGTTTGTTGGTGTTTTTTGCCACCTTAAATGACGAACGATTCATCATGCGGGTTATTACAATAATTTTATTTATAGTAGTACTAAGTACATCATGAATTTGTGAAATTTCGTTTGAGAATTATGCTTATTGAATTCGCTTCCTAGGAGGTAAATCTGAGTAAAAATCTTCGAAATGTGAATGAAATTACACCAAGGAAAATAATACGAAAGAAACCCACTAACGAAATTCAGTCATTAATTTATATCGTAAATTTATGGCGATCTAATTCAAACACCATGACTACTTGTGCAAACACTAATAAAGTATCTACACGTGGCAAAATAGGGAGAGAGCATGGCATGTCACTTGATAACGTAGGCAACAGTATTCTGTAATATGTTTCCATAACAATATTTTCGTTCTTGCCGTTCCAAATACATTTTTGAAAAGAATTAGATTTCTTGGTTTCTCCACCCAAATACGCAATTGAAAGAAAATATGTTTACATCATTTTTTTCGAAAGGAAAGCGAGACAATTGTCAACAATCACAATGAGAATGAGATATCAATACATGTGTTGGTCAGTACAAAAAACGTGAGTCACGTTCGATAATTCCCAGCCTATCTATCAATAAAAACACATAATCGAAACTTCAACAATAGTACGTTACAGTTGTATCCTATTCATTTTCTTACCTGAGCAGCAGTGCAGGTGAACTACAGCGAGCAACAGGGCGCACCGTCGAAGGGGGTGGGCCATTGGTGCGTGTAGATTCGCCATCTCACCCGCACTTTCACAGGGATTCTATGCATGCGCCTGAAAAGACGGAGAACACAGCTGACAAAATTCATGTGAAGCGAGGATGCGAATTCTTTTTTTCGTCATAGGAAAGTTTTAGGACATGACGAGGCATTGTGAGATCGAATTGGAACTCAAAATTATATTGTAGAATGTTTTGGTGTTGGTGGTAATTTTTTTTGTATCATCGACATTTTTTGGTGTTTTAAACTCCTAGAGGAAAGATACAGCATTAAGCAGATACTTTCTTTATTGGTTCAACCTACTATATGCTCTGTTTCTTCTTTGTAGAAAATACTAATGTGCAATATTTTGAGGTTTTAAATGAGAACTTATTCAACGCAAATGTTTTGTTCTTGCTAAATTGATTGACGTTATTGTGGTTTATTTATAGACATTGCAACAAATATTATTATTTTTCTCTATTCATTTCTATTCTATTGTAAAAAGAGACCTGAGTAATTCGATTTCCACTTTTACTTTCTTTGGAAAAATTTTACAAAGTAAAACTTGACGAAAAGAGTGATATAATTTAGTTACTTTACCGCAAAAGACATCAAAGTGCGGTATTCAACAGTTTTAAGCCATTCATTTGAACGAAACGATGTAGTAGTTGAATAATTTGAAAAATTGATAGATAAATTCTGGTTAGTTAACATTTTATCGAGTTCTCATATAGGATAAGAGATCACCAGATCATGTCAAGAAATATTAGAATATATCTTGAATCTTCCTTCCTAACGAATGTTGACATTGAGAAGGGATATTTTGTCAATTATCTTTCCCTGCAGCAATTAATTCACTCGAGTAAACAAAGTTACGCCGACCTGGATTGCCGAGGTGCCTAAGAGCGAATACCGACTCAGCGCTTCGGTCGGAATGGTCGCGGGTTCGAGTCTCGCCTTGCGGATGGTTGATTGTCCCTCGTCTCTCATGTATGTGTTGTCGCGGCGAGTCTCGCGTTCTGTTGATCGCAGAAAAGAAGAGCCTGCAAGTGGGTTGGTGTATAGTGTATGGTCTAATATGCGTCCCATCGGGACGTAAAGGATAACCGGCTACCGGCTGGATATAAGACCAAAAAAACAGAATTTCCATGATTCCATACAGTATACTGCGGAAATCGTTTCCCTCGTGGAATATAATAGTTTCATTTGCCGGGAACCTATTTAAATACTTTGTATGAATTACACTTTAATTGCTGCTGTTTTCGAGCCTTTAGCCAGGCCGGACATCACGCAACTTAACTGATTTTCTGAGAAGAAGTTTCCAGAAATAAGTTATCGTAATCGTTGCTAATAAAATCAATGTGCAAATCTGCTTATCAGCTTAAAATTGTATGCATAATAGCATGCTCGCGAACATCTGTTTTATGTGTCATGTTAGGAATTTTGGTTACAGATACCAGGAAGAGGTATTGTCGGGTGCTCAGGGCGTGGCAAGGTAATGAAATGACGAAGTCGTAAAACTCTTGAAGGATTTACATACAAAAAGATACATCCGATTACATACAAAAAGATAATTATATGCTGCAACTTTCACTTATTTACAAGCAACAATTGAATAGCGTCACTCTAAGCACATAAGAAGCAAAATCACGAAGCTTACAGTTGTCTTGTCACTAAGGATTTGTTTCCAACTGATTCTTGCTCATGATAAAAAATGTCTTTTTGACAGGTTGTTTCTCAATGATCGTCTCTTTAAAAATCTGGGCACTGTTTGTCAGAACAAGAAAATACGTAATTTTATAATCTGTGTCAAATGTTATTGTAAATGAAATATGTATTTTCAAAATTTTTAACCAGATATCAATGTCTTCTCACACTTTCAAGACATCTTAATGTCAAATCATTCGATTTTTAAAGTGCAATAAACTTTTTATATGAAATATAAGAAATAATGAAATCAGTATTTTTGAAGTACAACAATAGCAAGAGATAAAACCCTCCTACCGTTTTGAATACTTCGAACAGCAACTCCAAAACCCAATATTTCGAAATTTGTAGAATCTTCACGAGATACTTGTGTTTCAGAATATATATTCTCAAAAAAGAGTCTCACAATCACTGTGAACGGTCTTGGTAAAGACTGTACTCGGTCAAGACAAAAACAACATTCTTAGTCTACTTCCGAAAAGTCTCTTACAGACAATGAATATACCGAAACGCCGATCAATCTTAAGACGAGTAGTTTGAAAATGTGTTCTCCCGATAAGCCATTGCTTTACAATATTATAATGCCAGCCTTTACACATACTCGTATAATATCTCAACAGATGTAACATTATCTTCGGGAGATACTTATTGTTTCCAGTTCTTGTTATTCTTTGTGATACACATCCGGTCTCTGAGAAATATTTATTTATACATAAAATAAAACAAACCCTATGGCAATAACATTAAAAAATTACATTAAATATACAAGATATCCCAAACATAAATAACCACAAATTACTTTTAGAGAAATGTAACTAATATTTTAGCTCATAAATTACTTTCCCATTTTACAAGACGGGGCTGTGATGGTAATATTCGAATTTCTAAAAAAGAATCATTTTGAATTAGGAATTATGAAACAGGCGTTCCGAACAAGTGAATCTTTATTCCGCCGTAACTTCAAATCCGTGATGACAGCCGAAATTATTACTCAGGGGGATCATCGAATGTTCCTTTTTTATTTGAATTCTTTGCTCAGAAAACAATAAAACCTTCATTTTAGGGTGTCATTGTAAATTTGTAAAACATTTACTAACAAAAACATGAAATTAAAATAAAATACGCAAAAACGACAAAAATGATGCAAATGCCCAGAAAATGATCCAAAATTGAAAGACGTTAAAAAATTACAAAAAACAACTACACATTCACTTTGCAGATCTGTAAACATTCCGAGGAAGATTTTTTGCAGAGAGAGAGAAATAATTAATTCGGTCCCAATCACATAGTTAATGTAATGCAATTTGATCATGGTTGTGTATACAGTTCATTTGAACGCCGCAATAAGCAGTAAAGACAAATTATAAGCAATATAAACTAAATATAAACCCTTACAGCATTAGATGGCAACGAAATGAAATAGTGTATGTAAAATTACCAAGTTCTTAGATACAAACTTTGTAAAATGAAATGTAGCGGAAAAATATTTTTTAATACGTTTCATTACTTTGAAATATTTTAAACCTGTCAGTTTAGAAGATTAAAATGGTTGTCTATAGATATAGTCTTGATCATTAAAATGGGATGGGAAAATCATTAACCAAAAAGAGGACTGTCGATAATATGTTTCTAAGAAGACACAAAATTTCTTTCCGCAAAATCAGTAGTACGATATTTTCATAGTCTCGATAAAAATTAATTTTATTTTTAATAAACCGATTCGTTTTTTCAATTTGTTTATTACTACCCGTGCATTGTTTCCGGTCCAACTTCGGAGACTGTGTCCTAACTAGGCAACAGGTATCCCAATTTGGATCGATTGCACACTTTTAGTTGTTTTTCCCTCCTCTTAACAGGAAACAATTTATTTAAAATATTGTTTTATTAAAAAAGTATGGATTGCAGATTTTTTTAGTAAATATTTTAATCAAACATGCAATTTTCCGTTACGCGCCGTTGCCATTGTAGCCATCAGCGCTTGAGCAGCGCATTAGCCTAGGGCGGCATATAAGTAAAAGATAAACAAAATAGTGGCAGCATTGCCGCTCCTTGTGAGTTGTCGCTGATCGGGCGAACTGAGGCTGGGTTCGAATCCCAATGGACACGGATTTTCGATACAGCTACATAGATCGAATTCAGCTACTGCCCGAAGAACAATTCTAGCGGTCAGCAGATCTCATCGATTTTTTCTATGGTTTCTTCCATCATTACCAAGCGAATGCCGGAACATGACCTTAAGAAACTGGCGGCCTTCCTCGTCCTTGTTTCCTCCTCTCCCATTACTCACACAAACCCGTGCACTACACTACCACACATCGGGAGATCAGTTGGAACTTTTTTCGGCTGGGGTGATGCCCCGCTAGAGAGATACATGGAGGGTGGAAAGCCCGCAAGCTTACCGATAGGTTGGCAACGTTCTCGCTGGAAGGGAAAACCGTCACCTCCCGAGATATAACATGCACGACCCTTGCAGAACTAATTACCATTGAATGTTACGATCTCGGAAACCCGCAAATAATCAATTAACAAAATAAACGAACGTTCGGAAAATGTTGGATCCGGTTTCCGCCGCTTAATATTCCAGCTCGGCCCTCTGTGCACCGCGCCGCGAGCGCTCTCTCGATCCGCGCGTCACGAGCCTGGTTTCACTTTCCAC
>BOPP01000034.1:4238595-4265356 GCA_017312745.1 Gryllus bimaculatus
CAAACCAAAGGAAAAAAAAGAGAGGATTTTTTATTTAATTTTCCATTTATTTTTTTAAACTGCACAAATGAGGGGCACTTCGAGGATCTTTTAAAACATATAGAACCCGCAGGTAATTCTTAACGAAACAACTTTTTCAAGTTGAATAATCCGCGGAAAACGGTTTTGAAAAACATTACGGGACTCGAGTAGCTTAGGCATCGCATTCTGAGAAATGAAATCCTCACAAATATAACATGTCTCTTTAAATTTAGTTTCACCAGACCTCCAAGACAGTGCTTATATCTTTAAGAAAAAATTTCAAGTACCCAAGTATTCAAGAACACGGTGCAAAATTCAAGTATCTTTAAAACACCTACGGTTCTTATGTATTTTTGAAAAAAATCACGTGTATGTCGCGAGTGGCACGGGCCACATTGTCAAAAAAACATTTCGATGACACTCCGAATAGCACATACTACCTTACAAGCTATCAAAAACCCGGGAGTTCCAGCGCACTGTTTACAAACATTCCTTCTTCTCCATAATTAGTGAACTCCTCTTCAAATCATATTTTCGGAACTTCACGAAATTATTTTCTTATCGGACGACGTTTTGTGAAAAAATACGAGTATTGCGAAAGTTCCGAAAAACTAACGAAAATTCCTCTAGGGATAAATGGTGTCCGCAGGACACACGGAAAAAACATTTCGCTGGATAAGTCCCTTCACCCATCTCCTATTCAATGAACCATCTAAACATCCAAAGGAGCACACAGTCAATGTCAGTTCAACAGAATGAACTGCGAATCACAAGCCATCGCAAACAGCATGCCATCGCCGCCGCCGCGGTCATTAACGTACAGCAGGTCGAAGGGCGCCTGGAGGACCCTCGGGCTCCGTGAACCCCAGGTGTGCACCCGCACCGCAACCGGCAGGGACTGACGAAGCCCGCGGCCGGTGCTCACGAGCTCTCGGTGTCTTGCCTCGCGACCACCGCGCCGCGCCACCAACCACCAACACCACCGACGCCACCATCCCGCCGCGCCGTCCTTCGCGCCGCCACCCGCCAGCCGGCCGCCGAGAAGTGGACCGACTCTCCACTGATGCCGGCAAGTGAGGTGAATCACAGCGCCCTTCGCCACTCACACGGGCGCACCGGCCGATGCAACGAACGCCAGCATAGAAAGTAGTGAGGCCAATGGAAGGAATCAAAGGTTTTCCGGTCGTTCGAGAGAAGCCCAGGCGGAAGGGTGGCGGGGCGGCGGCGGCGGGCTCGAGGTGGAGTGTTTATTGTGTGCGGCCGACGCCCCGTGCTCCACGCAACGCGCTAACCACCCGCTCTTCCGGGAAGGAAGACGCTTGTAATACCAAGTGGAGGTTGCCGCGCTTGTCTCATGCAATTAGGGGTAGGTGTGGACCAGAGGGCGAATCCAGAGGAAGGATCCTGCTGCTTGTGTTCCCTCAAAAGTATCAAACTGAAAGGCAATCCTGTAGTTTCCACCACGAAACAAAGGATGTGGCAAAACATGTACGGCAAACCCTATTGCAGAATTCAGGAAGTGACACAAAATTATTTTTAAGATTTAATATTATTCAAGTCAAATTAACAGCATTAATAATTAATGACTGAAATTACGTACATGCTGAACAAACACGTATATACCATTATTCGATTTAGTCACCTATTCCATGTAAACAAACATTGAATTATACATCAAAGAAAAATACATTAATCCACTTTCGATTAATGCACACCATCAGGGGTTTTATGAGCTTAAAGTGTACATTATATTCCCAAAATACCTGTTTTGTGTTTTCAGAAAGAAAACTACTAATAAAAAATCATAATTGTGAAAAGCAAAAACAAAGCAATAACTTATAGGTCTAATAAATTTGAAAGCAAATAAAAGTTGTAAGCATAAATAGCTGTATCCTCCTCATATTAACGACAAACAAAAACAATTCATTTTTAGGTAACATATGTTTATTCTCTTGTCTACAACCCACGACGTTTCGCGACTTAATTATTCGCATCTTCAGGTGTACTGAGACAAATAAAAGAGACATTAAAAACACACTTAGATACATTTAAAAATATTCGGGCATAATAAAATAAAATTAAATGGACGAATGAGATTAATCAATCCATTTGGGTCTCAACGTACACATCAGAAAGAAGTGTATTTAAGTGTGTTTTTAATATCTCTTTTATTTGTATGGTACTTATACAAAGGTGGTTCCCAGAGGGTGGTTCTGATACATAGGTGGATGACAGTGTAGTGGTACCAGAGGAAGCGGCCAATTGTCGTGGAAGCTCGAAACGTTGTGGTTTATAGGCAAGAGAATAAACGTATGTAACCTAAAAAAGATTTGTTTTGATTGTTTTGATATGAGAAGAATACCACTGAATGAAAAATATTAAATTAGAAGACAATCATTTTTTGTTTCCTCTGGATAAATATTTGTTTCCTCATATTTGTGTCTATTGTGTTTTCATCTAATAATTATTATTAATTTCCTCCGTTTTTGGAATGTAATATCTTTCACATGAATGAAAATCGAACTTTTGTGCAAGTTGAATTTTTCTTACTGAAAACTTGTTTGCACCTGTATAATTAAAAATGATAACAATGGTACAAAAGTAATAAAACATTTTTTTCCAAAATGTGAGTGCACAGGGGACCAGAGAGCCGTAACTACCCTAAAAACTGAAATAAGTAGCCTTTCGTAATAATATGTTTATTTCCGTAAATATATTATATCCCTGATTGAAGATTGCCCATTAAAATTTTAAGTTAAGTATGGTGTTACTGTACAGGTTCGAATAAGTAATATTGCCAATTGTGTAGGGTAATAAAATTTTTAAAAGCTTGGCTTCGTATTAAAAGTCAACAGTAGCGTGCTATGGTCATTGATTCTCTGACTCCCTATTTTCCAATCATTAAAATTATTTTTATGTTTATTTATGAAATTGTATTTGGACATTTTTAATTTCCGAAAATCTTCTAATTTCCGAAAATAGAGTCAACGAATTAATTTCAGTTCCGAAAAAATAACAAACCTATTACATTGATGGCGTTTTGACATGTCATTTTATAAACTTTATGAAATCATAGTAAATGTATTACATAAAAAGGTGGATTGAAATATGTGACAAATGCTTCCCCAAACTATGATCAAATTGGATATTGTGCGATGCGTAGTAAAATCTACAATGAGAACGGATGAATTTGGGGCAAAAACTTCAATTTTGAATTTTCGAATCTTTTCCTGGAAAGGTGGCAAATTTAGATTTGTTATCCCAGTACAAACATCTTATATTACGTCAAATATCTAAAACAGACCGAAAACAACTTTAAAATGTTGAAAAATATATGAAGCTATCCCGAAAAAATGTCAAGGCGGAGTCAATCACTCCTACAATAGCCCCAAAAAAGCTTTCAAAACACCCTGAACTTTTATGTTCAAGTAAAATTTCTTATTTTAATTGTTTAATAAGAAAAGAAGATCCAAAAATAAAACATTTCTGGGTCTCTACTACGCACGCCAATAGTTAGGATTATATTGTGTGTCGTATATTAAGGAGAAAAAATAAAGGAGACTCATTTAGCAAACCATTCTTTTAAAAATGAACGATGGTAGAAAAAGGTCTGGAATTCCTTATTTAACTTATTATATATATGAATTTAATGCATATTTTTACTGTATGTATAGTTACCTATCTGCAATTTAATCACATGCACAAATGCGACATTTCTAACTTTTTATAGAATTGTGTATTCGTAAACTGTAACTGTAAATTCGTTAAATATACTGTTCTACCGCCGGTCAAGTTGGCCGAGATCGATAGGGCTGTAGTGTCGTAATGGTCTCGGACCAGAAAACCACCTCATTCGTGTACCACCTCGGGCATGAGTACATTTGTGTATGTCTATATGTGTGTGCAGTTCTTTTATCCCTTCCTATTATCATCTCATCGCCCAAACCTCCAGGAATAACAACCTTGGGGGGTAAATATCAGGATTCAGCGAAAATGCTACCCCCTCCTCCCCAGATAGAGGTACTCGCACCTGCTGTAGCAAGATTCCCGCGTGGTCCGAGTTGGCGTATACGCGAAAAAAAATACTGTTCTTCCAGTGTTCCGACGTTCAAATTGGATTAGTGATCTATTTTTCACTGATGGCTAATGACAATTTATTATTGGTATAATTGCAGCTTAATATTTCTAAAAAAATCCAGGGCATTTTCCTTTCTCGCGTATTTTGTTAAGAGAAAAATGCAGCAGGAATTAGTGATATTACAACCTCATAACTTTCTCGTATTACTGGTAACGAGTACGCAATATTATAATACTGAAACTTCAATTTCATTAATATATCAGCCATCATTCGAGAAATTCCTTATTAAACAAAGCAAAATATATTCGACAAAATTACATATCATTAATTCTTCGAAAATTCAAAAGTTTCAATGAAAATATTTATCTGCCATTGAATTCAGTGCATTGTATTCAATCATTTGAAAAATTTGTGCTAGAAAGTATTAGAAATAGTGCCCCAAATCGTTTTGAATCAATTGTGCGGAAAATGTGCGAGGCCAAGAAAAACTAACATTCACCAATTTTTAGATCTCCATAACCTTTCCCCCTTTTATAAAAACATCGTGTACATTTATTTTCTCCTGTATACCGTAAAAATTGTAACACCTGGAGTGAGAATCGCTTTTTTAATGCGTAATAATAAAAACAGAACATAGTTAATTGATTTTTGGACCGGAAACCTTAATTTTAAGACGCATAAATGCAAATGAATAACAAATATTGATTTATTTCACAAATTTCTTGTGGTGCTTCTACAAAAAAAAATATATCGTGTATGTACACGTCAAATATTTATATAATTTTTTAGTGAAACATACTAAAAAGTAAAAAAAACTTATTTTTTCGCAATAATAGTTTGTTTTTTTTTTACTTTTTAAAACCGTACCAATATAAAGAGTACTATGTGCATTTCTCGTAGCAAAAGAACACTTTGGGAACCCGTAAAGTCCATGATGTCATAACAGACTTTTGACAACTGAGGGCCATCATCGTAACTATCCATTTACCCTCGTTGCTACCTGTATTCATGATCCAATAGTCAACTCTACCTGTACTGTACATAGTATGAGCGTTAGGGTAAGGATCCCAAAGTTTTAAAAAATATGCACGCATTGCAATTCTCCTCCGCAGTACGTTACACACGTTACGTTTTTATTATGTTGTTTTTTTTTACGTTAAGACGCAAATGACAAATTCCAAGGTACGATAAAATCCAAAATAAATTAAATAACCGTATTTTCTCGCACATATACCAGTCTCGTTTCTTCAAAAATTGGCAAAAAATGAAAGGAGACTAATATGCAAGTACCTCGAAATGTAGCGAATTAATTTGTCAAAAATTTCTCAATTTTTTTAAACAAAGTTACAAATGATTGGATATTTTTTACCTCCTAAACCCCGCCTGCAATTTTCTTAACACCTGCTGACAAAGAAAATTGCAAGAAATTAAAATTTTTAAAACAATATTATTACAAGTAACAATACCAAGTACATACTGGACACCCTATATAATCCACAGCAGATCGATTGCCGGCGTAGGTAGCTCAGGGTGTCAATTGATCTCAGTGCAGTGTTTCTGACAGGTAAGTCGTAAGGTTCGAGTCCCGGCGGTGCGATGGCAAGATTTTCGGCACTGTCTAAACAGCGGCAATGTCGCATTCAGCCGCTGTCTGGAGGAGAATTCTTGCATCTGGCTGCTCAGACCGGTAGTTTTCTCTGTTGTTTTTTTTTTTCAATCAACACAAGGCGAATGCCGAAGAAAAACTCTAACACTCAGACCGCACCCGATTTTTCCTTTCTCTTCCTTGTTTCCTCACCCCTCACTTATACACACTTACACTCACATGTACTACACTACCAGACACGTCGGGAGACTTGCGAGAACTTGTCCCAGCATGTGGTGCCCCGCACGTGGGAGATAGGTTGGGAAAATCTTCGCAAGCCGACATCGATCACCATCTAGATGGGGAACACCGCCACCTCCCGCGACTAAACCATGCACTGCACTAACAAGACGTTGACGCGTCCGGAATCACTAGTCAATCAAAACCAGGGAGTGCCGGAGTAGCATCTTAACAAAAGGACAACGGACGGCTTACTTTCCTCTTCCCTGTCCTTTCCTCGCCCACGTACACACACTTGTAGTACATGCACTACACTACCACACATGTCGGGAGCTTAAAGCTTGTCCCGCTAGGGCGGTGCCTCTCTGGTGCGAGATACGTTTGCGGAAAACCCCGCAAGCCGACGTGTAGGTTGGCGCCGGATCTCACCTAGTGAGGGAGGATCACAGACTCCCGCAATAAAAGCATGCACTACACTTACAATGACCTTAGTTGGCGCGACTTATCAATCAATCAATCAAAGATAATAATCATTTACATATTAAACATTTTGGCGACTCAGCTTCATGTTTAAAAAAAATGTTTTAACGTCTCGCCCTAAGAAGGCTCCAATCCATGAAGTAGATACTTTCACATCTTCGGATTGGAATATTAAAATTCAGATCAGAAATTAATGTCATTAGTATTGTAGAAAGAGGATTCACAATCTTCCATGATAAAATACTAAAATATTAACAGTTGCACCATTCTGACGCGCCTGAGACATATCTACAATTCCAAGGATGAACAGAGACTTTTGAACAAGATTGTTGAGTACTTGTTGAAGCTTTTTCATGGCCTAAGAGATACGAAATTTGAAAACCTGTTAAATATCCAAGAAGCAGCTGCAAGGGTGTCTTTTAAAAACACTGCCAAACTTTCTTGGAAACAACAAGTTTGAGAATTACAGAGAAAATGTAATTTTACTGTAAACTGCTTGACAGTATAGCGTCATGTGTGATGGGTTATCACAAGGGTAATTAAATAGAAATAATAGATTTATGTAATTATAATTTGGACGGCAGCAACAATGAGGATATAGAAAAGAAACAGAGGTGAGCATTAGTTTGGAAACAATACAAGGAAAGGACAACAGAATTGATAGTGGGGAAAATACATAATATGTTAATAAATAATGCAGTGAAAGGACAAGTCAGCAAATTCCGTGGCCGCAGAAAATAAATTAGGAAGTGTTCACGAACATCGTGTTTACGATCGTGTGAGAAGAATCGAAGGATCGGAGAGCGAGAAACGAAGAAGAGACGTGTTTGAGTACAATTCCGCGCAGATGAGAGGCAGATAAAGGGCGCGCAAGATGAAAAAACAGGGCAGGCGATGTTCGGACACGGTGTGAGTCAGATGTAGGAGGGAAAGCGATTTGGTTGCGGGAAGAATTAGACTGAATTGTTAGTTTGTAAAGGCGATGTTTTAAGGTAGTAAACGAACAATTAGAGAAGAAATATAATTTTGTGTGTGGAGAACGCGAACACCATCGAAGTGGAATTATTTTAGAAATGGAGGCTGAGTGGAAGCTGATCGATGTTTATCATTGCGGTGGATCTGCGCAAGAAAAGTAGCAAAACGAGGAACATTTATTTTCATTTGTATTTGCCATTGTAGGAAGACAAAGTGTTGTATTAAAGTAACATTTTTAAATTAATAATTACGAGGGAATTTGGCTATGCATGCAAGGAAGGAGGGAACTGTAGCGAGTATTAGATAATGAGAATAGGGGAATTTATGAGAGGACATCTGATTATGAAAAATTGTTACTTACAGATTAATACAGATAGAAATGTTGTAACCGAGGTAAGTATTGTTATTTCTGAGTGACAACAAGAGAGTTCCCAATCCTACGTAAAAAGGAAATAAAATAACTATTTTACGTAAATATTTCGCTACCATGTATCTGTATAGATGGCTTATCAGACCCATACATGTATAAAATGTATCATGACGGGGTAATCTTGGGATACTCTTCGGGTAATAGTCGGGTGAAATGTGGAATTTTAAATAGTAAATTCAAGAGAGTAATTAAACAAATAGGTACCAAGAACGGTCCCCAGACAGATATGGGATGTAACATTTTTTTGAAAATAAACATGTTGATCTCCCATTTTAATGCCTTCCCTGAAAACTTCGGCACAGTCAGCGACCAATGTGACGATTGTTTACAGCAAGATATCTCTGAAATGGAAATGCGCTACTAGGGGAAATTGACTCCAATTACGTTGGCTATTGTTGAGCACTTCTTGGTCACTCAGGAGACATGTTCCTCAATTGAAGTACAGGGAAAAATCTAAATAACATACATTTTAAGAATGTAAACATAAATACAATTAACATATAATGCATAAATGTCAAATATATTTATCCTGCTATTGGTAAAAAGGTATGGATGATAGAAAAGTTAAATTCAAAGATTTGGAATTTTATCCTTTATCATAACGAATCGACTCCGACATCACAAAATCAGTCGCGATCGAGGGGACGAAATCGAGGATCGAGTAGTGGATATAACATATTATTGTTTCGTAGTTTAAATGAGAATGGCGCGTGTTAATTTATCAAAGAAGTATTTTGAAGTAAAATGCGGAGGAAGTTATGGTTAGGCAGGCTCAAGAATGGTTTGTGTTAATCGCAAAGGCTGAATGTCGGAGCCTCGTACTAAATGAAGAGATACAAGTAGCAAAGTATCAAGTGTGACTTCGAATTGTTCGTCAAAAACGTACTTTGGAATAAAATGCGTTGGAAATTATGCGTTAGATGGACTCAAGGATATTTTAAGCTAACAGGCCGGAGGCCGGCTTCTCGTCACGAAATTGGACTCGCGAAGCAAAGTGTCAATTTGCCTTAAAGGTTTCAGGTTATAAATACAAAGGGCGTACTACATTGTTTTACACTTTATTTTTTCTACTCAAATGAAGTACGTCAGTTGTTACGTCCACCTTTTCAACATAATCTCCTTGTAACTGAATGCACTTTAGCCATCTATGTGTCAGTCTCTCCAGACTTCCCTGAAACCATTCTTTTTGGAGAGTTGCGTACCCATGCCTTGACAACTGTGTCCAGTTCGTCGAAATTCGCAAAACGGCGATCATGCAGAGGTTTTTTCATGTTCCCGAACAGGTGATAATCACTTGGTCGGGAGAGTATGGTGGGTGTGGCAGCATCGTGAATTCCATTTGATAAATTGCAGCAGTGGTCTCTCGGCTAGTGTGAGGAGGGTTACAGAAGCACACTTTTAGCCCATTTTCCTGGCCGCTTTGTTTTGTCACGACGTAAGCACTTAAGGATTGCCTTTTTCCATAGGAACCAAACACCCTGACGGTTGCTTTTCATGTTGTCTGCTCCTACTCTTACAAAGTTGTTATGAAATGGCTATGACGAGTGATTTCGTTGGCCCCCATGCTTTGTGCTGCAAACGAACTGTGAAACAAGACACTAGTAAAGGGTGGTATTCACCACCTTCAGAAGTAAAGGGTGGTATGAATAAAAGTAAGCAATTACTCTTTGCTCCGAGTTTCAGAGATCCTTTTCAGTTTTGTATGAATAAAGTGGGTGAGCAATTGCTCAGTCTCTGAGCACTTGCTCCATCTCTCAGCGTACTCTGAACTGGCAAGCAAATGCTCAGAAATTGTATGAATAAAGTAAAGTGTTTACTCTTTAGAGTGAGTACTTGCTCCAAAATTTCGGAGGGACCCTAGTAGCAGACTCACGTTTGAAAAATGAGGTTAAATTGGCCGATTTTTTACCGTGCGTTGATTTGCAGATGCAACGGACTAAAAAATTACAAGATAAAGCGAAATTCTCGTGATGTAGACTCTTAGAATCATTACGAAAAGGAATCGAGGAAATCGAAAAGGACAACGTATGGTTGGATTTTTATTGGCGTTTGCTTTCAGGCGCGTTGTCATATTGCATATCTTTGCATTTCTTTACATATCTTCTATGTTAATTGGCCATCGCTCTTTTCTACTCGGAATTTTTCGGGGTAATGTTTTTTTAAACTTTGTAAATTATTCAAAAATAATTTTATATTCGCTTAGCATGTCGTTAAAAACTAGCTGAGCCTCTGTTCTTCGTTACTGCTACTCATATTCGAATTTAAAGAACGAGACTACAAAACATTGCTCTTTGCTCCCCCCAAACATGCCCGACGCACGTAACGTATGTAACTTCTTTGTTACTCAAGAAACCAATTTTCAAATTCTAAGGTGCACTACCATTTGCTCATAATGAGCAAATGCACGCGGGACATGAGAAAGTTCTTCGGAGACATACGACGCTTTTATTCATACGAAATGGAGCTTCTGCTCATTTGCAGATGGATGGATGCTTCTGCCGCGGTGTAGACTCACTTTGCTCCGAAGCAAGTACTCCTGAGCAAGTGCTAATTTGTATCATATGACCCAAAATGTGAACCATACCGGGACGTACAAAAAATAAAATGTAAAACAATATAATACGCCCCTCGCACAACGTCATCGAGCTCCCGCTCATTAGAGGCCATTTAAGTCGTGGGTGCTTGTTGTCGTTCGCCAACATAGACATACTATAGTAGGGCTACAATTATGTCTATGTTCGCCAAGATGTCGCAGAATGAGCCCATTCCTTCACGTCCGTTACGATAAAGGAGAAGAGCAGAGATTTGAAATCAGCACAATAAAGTCAGTGTCCCATAGTTACTCTTTTAACAAAAAAATGTTGCTGACCAATGTTATTAAACCTAAATGATCTCATACTGCTGCCGATGGATATCTTTCGGTTCAAAAATGTGAATTTGCATTTTCTGAGAGCGGCGAGGTCTCAGAAGAATTTTAGCGATAAGACCACGATGTAAGCTTAATACAGAAATAACTGCTGAGTGACTTCTAGAAAATCTAGCATTGTGAAATTTATTCATAAAAAGAATATTCTTGGGAAAAATGATGTAACATCTGTGATTATCCTAAGCATATGCATACTCTCTAGAATCTGCAATTTCTTTGCTATGCTCAGCAGCCTTCACTCACCATTTCCCACCATTCCCTAGCACAGTTGGCGCATGGTAAATCGAAGTCTTGAATTTCGTTTGTGAGTGTTGTTTTGAATTGTACACACGTGTTCTGTATTTTTTTCTGACCAACAAGAATTTATTATCGATATGGAGGACGGAAGAAAACAGACAATTGCGAATCTCTTGAAAGATATTGAGAGGTTTGTAAACGTGTCATTCAGCATATTGTAAATCTTAACCTCAAAACTACTTATTTTATTATTTTTGTTTTAGATATAATCCGGAAAATTTACCGACATTGGAGTGCTATGTGGAACACCAATGCCGTGAAAACACGTATGATTTGGAGGCGAATCTGGCTGTTTTGAAATTATATCAATTGAACCCCCAACGTTATAATATTGGAATTATCTGTCAAATTCTCTTGAAAGCCCTTACAAATCTGCCCCATACAGATTTTGTGCTTTGTAAATGTTTACTAAATGCCAAACACGTAAGTTCAGATTTAATGGTAGCAGTTTTTCTAACATATTGCAGAAATATCGATATGTGGTGTTATTGGCTACTTTAATCCTTTATAGGATAGTGGTTAATTTTTAAGTCCTAAAAGTAGTTTTTTTATATTGAAAACTGACCCGTCACAACAGATTAGATGTTTCTAAATGGATAGTAGTTGTTTAAAAGTTCTCTTTTTCTTTATCTGAGGTTGTTAGGCTTTACTTCTTGAAATGGTCATCAAGTAGCAGACCATCATCCATGTGAGATGTCTTTGCCACCTTTTTGAGTGCGCAAACTAAAATCATTTCACTGAAGACTATATTGAGAGAATTCATTAAATGTAAGGGTACACAGTATTTATGGAATTAAGTTGCGTGTTCTACATCGTACGTACCTTTTATAGAATTTAAGTGGGAATATAATTAATACAAACAAAATCATGAGTGTAAGAACAAAACTATATGATCTTTTATTATGTTTTAGTAAAGTTGTGTTGTATCTCATAGTATGTTAGTACGTTTCCCCTAATCTTTTTTTCTGCAAAATACATTACTCTTTGCATTTTTTGCATGCGGTCTGTTAATTCTCGTGTCTGGGAACAAGAGCTCCCACGTGCCCTCGTTCATTAGATATGCATTGGCAGGCGGAGCCAACCGGTGCATTATCCCCAGAGCCCTTGCGATAACCTGCATTTCCTGTGATACAATCCAAGAAGGCATGATCAACTTTCAGCGGAATAAAACATTACTGATACTTTTGGATATCACCAGAAACTAGACTTTCAGACAAATTTGAAAATTTGCACAGACTTAAAGTGGGGTACACGGTACATCCTCAAGAGAAGCATGGCGGCGGGGTCTTCTTAAGCCTTCCCTCAAATTACACTATGCGCTTCGGTAGAAATGAATAAAACTTACAGATGGCCGATTTTCATGTCTCACCCTTCATACGCTTTGCCCTCGCCACATTGTAATGCCAATTTACTTTCAAAGGCAAGTTTTCTCGCTTTGCTCGCCTGAATCCAAGTCACGGCAAGGCTCGAGCTTTTGACCCTCACGTTCACTATAAACATTCTTGAGCCTATCCACCGCATAATTACCAATTCACTTTTATAAGGAAGCACTTTTCAAGAAAGCCTCCAAAATTCAAACTGCACAGTTATTGCTGGAGCAGTTAAGTGCCCGATTAAACGACTTCCATGAGTTGTAAGGTGTACTAGACTTAAGCCTTGCATTGTATTCACCTTTGGTCTATTTATTGGTCAATGATCAAGTATTTGATTCAGAGGCCGATGATGTATAGCCAAATTCTCATCCCTCTAATAATGAGAGGGGAGATGATTTTTCTGTTACTCTCTTAGTGGTGATATGATACAGCCATACTTCAATAAACAATTTATAATTATCCTTCAATATATATTCGCAGGCTTTTGGAACAAAAGAAGTTGATTTAGAATCTTCTATGGATATGTCATTTTTTCTAACTTTAGATTTATTGTTAGTGATTTTAGAATATATTATTAGAGAATTAAATCTATGTACTTGTCAGGTAGGTACTGATGTTCTGTCACTGAAGTTGTCGTTCGGTTTTGTATGAATGCCAGAACATATTGTATCTTTTCATTAAAAATATCCCGTTTTTATTTCTGGTGTAAGGGATTCTTTTAAATGACTGCCATCCACAGTAGACCAAGGCCTACCCAAAAACAGTGACCTGTATTTCAACCTTTTTCTTCCCACATCCAAATAAAATGAAAATATATAAATTATAATAAGTAGGGGCGCATTTTAATGAAATATCTTTTTTTCTTATCACTTGTGAGCAATGCCTGTACAAACTATTAATATTAAAGTGTACATATTAATTTTGGTATGACAAAAGAAATTGACTCATTTTTTGCCTGCATTTTCTCTCAATTTTACAAACAAGTCATTTTTAACTTTTTCTGTCATTTTTAATGCATTTCTCCCTGATTTAGTTGATTTTTAATATTTTAATGGTACGTGCCTCAAATAATATGTACGAGATGCAAAAAATGTTCTCCACAGAATTCCTGAGTAGCCTATTCGATTTCTGTCTTTAGAAATTGTAATGTCAGCGGTTGTGAGCATGTCATCGAAGGTTCCTGTGATACCCATTGTCAGTTCAGCTCATTTTGGGATTATTATTATTTTAGGGCATTTTTATAACTTTTTAAGAGCAGTTTATAGATCATTTTTGTTGATGTCTTAGATCATCAAAATCTGTCCTTTAATTATAAGCAATGTAATAAAATTTTTACAAAAATGTGTGTTATTCTGAAAATTATTATTCTGGGTTATTATGAAAATAGTATCTAATTGATGGTAATGCGTGGTTTAATATAAAAATAAAAATTTCATAATTACTTTGTGTCAAAATCATTTGAAATTGCTTATCAAACAATGAAACAAGCATGCTACATTTATTCCACCTTGTTCTTTTTATAGTGAATGATCTTATATACAATACTTATAGTAGTACTATGAACACAAGGAAGAGCTTACTTATTAGATGTATGTTTTATAACTTTCAGTTGGAAGAAAGTCTTGTTAAGCAAATAATGCAGCTAGCTGACGTTTTAGAAAGATGTGATTTCCGTGAGTTTTGGGCAAGGATTCACACACCGGAGTTCGCTGACAACATTGTCCATATTACTGGATTCCACGACTCTATTCGCAAATACGTCTGTCATGTTGTGGGAATCACCTTCCAAACAGTTGATAAAACTCTGCTTGCAGGACTTTTGGGTGGTGTTGACGGTAAGTTGATAGTTTTAAAACTAATGTAAGTTTGTCATTAAAGAGTTCTGAATCAATTTCTTTTCTAAATGGTATTCACCAACATCCATGTTAATATAATATAGTAAGTATAGAATAAGTTTTTTTCTTTTCCACAAGGAAAATAACTTGTGCTTTATTAGTAATAAAACTAAGAAGAATATGCAAGTAATATGTGGGTTTGCATATAAATTGCTTTGTTATGATTTTAAAAAATGATGTTGGGGAGGAGATTGAGTGTCATAAATTTTTGTAACTTTAATGGCCTTGCCATTTAATGTTAATATCAGAAATGAAGGGTCTAGTAGAATTTAAGGTATTGAAATGAAGCATTTGTGTAATATGTAACATGTTAATTTTGTATTTAAAAATTTTGTATTTTAAAAATTTTACTATTTGCATTGTTTTAAACATTTATTCATGTGGGTTCTTGAATTTAAAAGATTAGATCCAATTAGTTACAAAAAGAAAGGTTAATGCTTGAATTAAAGTTAAATCTTTGCGTTTATTTAAAAAACCATATTTTGCTTTCTTCATTATATGGGCTCTACGTCAGAAAGTAAGTTTCCGGACTGACATTGAGTCGCTCCTCTCTCTGGTTTGTGCTAAGCCAACTTGGTAAGCTTGTTGTAGATGAGAAATGTGAACACCTGTGAAGTTACATAAATTTTCTACGTTTAATCACAAGGTGTTTGTTCTTTGTTCCTACATTTACTTTGCTTTTAGTTCTTTGTCAGATTGCAAAATACAGTGCCAGGTATATGGATCACAAAGGTTTTGTCTTATTCTGCAGACAAATTTTAGTTTGAAGTAGAGAATCTGGTTCAACTTACCAAAGTTGTTTAGCAGCTTGTGTCACTTGAGTGAAAAGGAAATCAGAGGAAACCTAATGGTGGAGGCAAAGAGGAGAGATTTTGAAAGGGAACTTTTGATGGTCAGGGGTTGTGTGGTATGTGGTGTTTCCTGTGCATGTTCATTGTTTAGTGTTATGGAGATTTAAAACAGTGAGTTTATTTAGTAAAATCCAGTAAAATAGTAAGATAGATGTAATTGGATTTCTAAAATGACAACTGTCTGAGTTCGCTCAGAGGCAGCATTGCCATGGTTTTGAGTCCCAACAGTGGTGAATTTTCAACACCAGCTATGCAGCCAGGTTGAATTCAGCCATTGTCTGGAGAAGAATTCTGGCAGACATCTGCTCTGAGCAGTAGTTTTCTGTGGCTTCTCCGATTAATGCTGGAACAGAATCTTAAAAAAATTGGCAACAGAGAGCATACAATCTTTTATTTTCTGTTTTCTTCCTCTTCGTTCCCTTTTTCCCCTTACACATACACACACACACACTTACATCTACCTTATATGTTGGGAGACCAGTCAGGAACTTAAGTGCTTGTTCTGGCTAGAGCAGTGTTCTGCTGGTGGGGGGGGGATCCTGGAGGTGGGAACCCTGCAAGCAAACACAAGGGTCGGTGCCAGATCTCTTATTCGGAAATTGGGGAGGAACAACGTTGCCTCCCAGGATGTAACATATGCTTCACGTTTGTTTTGAAACTAAAGACTGTAGCAGTTGATGCACCTGGAACATCAATCAATCTGACAAACTCCAGTGATGAAGTGAGTGCTTTCAAGAAACTAATTGAAAGATATGTGTATTCACCATGCAACAAATTTATAAGGCTAATTTCCCTAAAAGAATTCTTGAATTAAATGCATTGGCCCAACATCCCCAACAAAACCCAATGATGTTTTGTTAATCGCAAGGGGTGAAGGCGCAAACCTCATTCTCATCATGGAAATGTGTAACTGAGTGATATCTTGGTTCAAAAGTAATTTGGTATAACAATTCAAGAGAAATTGCAGAGGCAAAGCTAGTGTGTTGGAGGTGTCATTAGGACCCATGTGCAGGATATGTATGTTTTATTAATTTCCATGTGAGTGTTTTTGTAATTTAATTGAGAAATCATGAATAATGGATGCCATTCCATCTCCCCTCCCCTCCCAATACACCTTCTGGTTCCCATCCCCCCTTAACTTTCTGTCCCCAAATCACTATTCTCCAAGTGTGTACAGGACTTTCTACTTTAACCAAAATATGCATTTATATAATTTTTGTTTTATGTTCTTGCTACATTTCTATTGGTCATACCTTCATCTTTCGAATTGCTTTGCAAAAAAATGTTAAGAAAAGGCATTTATTGTATCTTAGGGATTTGTGGATTTTTCTACCACTTTTTTAATAATCCCAGCTTTTGTTTACAGAGTTGTTGAAATATTTTGGTATTTGCTCATTGTCTCAGTGCTTTCTGGAAATTGCATACATGTCATATCTGGCAAATGTTCAGTATTCTTGCAGTTTCCTTTGCTTGCTTAGCAGAATAATTGATTCTCAAAAATCTTTCCTATGTAAATAGAAGGTAATTATTCTTGATAAAAACTGCATTCAAGAATTTTTCTTTGCATATTCCTCTTGGAACTACTATAAGTGATACAGGAAACATTGTCCGGGATATGGGATTAATATTCACTTTTCCCAGATTCCTTGCATGTGCATTGTCAGGGAAACCTGACAGTTTCCTGATAAACAGATTAATCACAGTTAGGTCTGTAATATAACAATCAGAAGAATTAGAAACACCAAAGAGTGTAGAGAGAGATTGTTGTAACTGATCTAATTGAATACATTTTATTTCATAGACCTTGAATGTATGTATGAAATGTGTGTTTTTATGTCAACTGCAGTGGGGTCAAATTTTGTGAAATGCAGATTTTTATTAAATGATAGAACGATTTACAAGACGTGTAAGATAGCATAAGGATGGTGAATAAATAAGAAGGGTCTTACGCAATTATATATAATAATACGACAATCTCTACAGAAAGGTTAAACTATGTTTTCTATAAAATCATTGTAATTATCTTAGACTGCAAAATACCACTTGAACATTCAATTACTCTTGAATAATATATTTTTGATATATCGGATCATGCATGAATTTTACTCAGATTAATTTTCCAATTAAGAAAGTAAGTTGTACAAAAGTGAACAGTTAACTTATCTTTTTAGCGGTTAAATTCCCTTGTTATCTCTAATTTTCTCAAAAATATCCTTGAAACATTGTTCGTTTAGTAATTTTACAGCTGTTTGCTGCTAATTTTTCATAACTTCCTTAAGGTGTACCCTTGTTTTTTTATAATTTTATGACATGTGCCTTTTCGCACTTAAAAATGTCAGCAAGACTTCTCACATTTTCTAGATCACCTGCCTTTTTTCAGCTAGTTTCAAACACCTTTAACTAGTCATTCATTCTCATGCGAAAATTGCTTTCCTTCGCCAAATTCGCAAGTTAACTGGACTTCAAAATGTTATTCACATGCTTTGAGCAGGGCTGTCCCAGGAGGGAGATCGCGAATAAAGATTGGTGTTGCACATGTTGCATTCTCTGCAAACCGTTGACATGTTTCGACAGAGGGGCAGCACAGGGTAGGAAACTTGCAATAACACTGCGGAGTGGGCAAAATAACAAGTTGATATTTATATAGATATTTATTAAAATCATCCTTGTTATAGAAATTAGTTTCCCTACCAAATTGTTCTAAGTAATCTGAGAATGCATTCCTTCACAAGAAGATTCTGAAACAAAAGTGTCTTCATTGCTCTTACACATCTTATTCTAATACAGTTGAAAATCGCTAGAGGTGATCATGTTTAATGGAGTTCAATATATAAAATGCACCTGGTCGTGGGGCCAGGTGATCTTTTAAAACACACAATTTTTACATGTGACTAATTGAAAAATTAACCAGCCCTACAGTAAATACCCATGATGCCATTTGGGCAGGTTACTTTATAATTTAGTTGTTTGGTCAGTGTACAAATTGTGTAATGTTAAAATGAAACTAATTACAAGTTTCTAATGTTTCACCATTCACTACATCCTATTGTTGACAATTAACAATAAGTTTAAATTAATTTGATCATCATTGCAAAAGCTGAAATATTTTAACTATTTCTAATAACTCCTCCATAAATAAATTAATATTGGAAGTTGAGCCTCTCAGGGGTAATTTTAATTGTATATTTTATTTTATTTTCCAGACCAAACATTAAAACAATGGGTGAAGAAGTATGGCTGGAAAGAAGAAGCTAATGGCATAATATTTGTTGCTAATCAAGATGAAAACATCAAAACGAAAAATATCACAGAAAAGATTGACTTTGAAAATGCCGCTGCAATAATGGCAGCATCCCAATAAATTTATGTAGTATTAACAATAAATTTTGGATATTATTTTATCCTGTATACATTTTCATTTTTTGGTGAAATGTTTGTTTATCTATGTATATATAATAGATATAGAGAGATTTTTTTTGTGTGCTGAGGTGTGTAATTTACGTGTTGTTTGAAATCTTTGTGCAGTTTGTATGCAATTTTGTGTGTGATTAGTGTGTGTGTTGTGTATGATACTACAGGTCTAATGGGATTGGTGGTTTTTTGATAAACCATATAATTCTAATAATTAATAATTGAGCTAATGAAATTAGCCCAAAGTGTACACCCCTAACTCCACTCCAAGACCCTCCCACCTCCAGTACAAACCTTGCCCCTTCGGCCATGCCATGCCACTCCTACCCCATCCTCTCCCACTTCTGACTTTGCTCTGTCTTCTTAAACAACTTGCACTTCTGAGGATAAGCAGAACTTCATTTTCTGTCCAGACCCTGCGAAGCATTTTGTTCATTCATTTGGCATACTACTTTACCTATCATTTTGTAATAAATGTGTACAATTTTTCAATTTACATTTCATATTTTCTTTTCATTAATCATGTTCACATTTTCAGATAGCTCTGATTATAGCTAGGTGATCAAAAAAAAAATTAGAAAAAAAATATTGATACCTGATAATCTTTTCTCAAATCAAAATATTAGTTTCTTAAAGATCACTAGAGTGCAACATTATTCAATGAAATAGTAATCATTAACTTAACATTGGTGATTAATAATTGTGGAAATACTTATTACTAAAGGAAGGGTTTTGTCATTTGGAGTGCTGTACTTCAGGTAGCCTGGCATTGAGTAACAAAACAAAGCTAAACATTTTACAACTGGGTATCCAGAGTTCTAAAAAAAAAATCTACTCATAGATTTTATTGAACAGAGAATGATGCAAGAAGTTCTGTTCGAAGAATTTTACATGAAGCTAAATTCAAGTATTATATACCTCATCTTGTATATGGCCTATTGGAAGATGACCCTGATCATAGGGTTCAATTTTGTGCGATTGTTAAACAAAATGAGGGTACATGAAAAAGATTTTTTTCTAATCTAATTTGTCATAAGTCATGATAGCCTAAGAAGCAATTCTGCAGATGTATAACCGCTTTTGTCAAGATTCACTACAGTGCCAAGGCTGTAGCATACAACTCCGTTCCAGAAGCACCTTTCAGATATTGTATTCATTTCCAAAATATTAATTTGAATAATCCACATCACATGATAAAATAAAATTTAATATAATGATTTAAAACAAACTTTACATCTACACACTTCAATCTTTATCACAAAATTATTGTGTACAGTTATTACAGTGATGCTGTTGATGCATTCATTACCACTCATTCACTCCAGCCCTCACAGACTAGCATTTGTTACCAGAAAAAATTGAAAAATGTACAAATAATAATTGAAATAGAGGTTGACAAAAAAAACGGTTAAATGAATTAGATTACTTTTCCCAACCAATCGTTGCATATGTTAAGCAACAAGTCATTCAGTTAGCACTTATGAGACATACAAATATAGGTTTCAAGTAGTTCTTGGTCATTATGACATGGCAGAAAACCTCATACAGGGATTCCCTTTTTTTCATTCGTCAACCCCTGTCAGAAGGATTGTTAGTATCAATGAGCCCCAACTGACATTATTTTTATATCATACATAATCATAACAAAAAGATTGCACAAACTTGTTTTAAAGATATTTCGTTCACCAATATTTTGGTGAAATTTAAATTTTCAATAATCGATGACTCTTCAGTTGGTAAGTAGCAGAGTTTCTTTTAATCTTCATTGCTGTACAATGGTTACAAAATGTTGAGTGTTTTTATGTGGCCCTAATGTTTCTCCAGTGCATATTGCAGGGAGTATTTTCTTCCACAATAGAATGCAATTGTGAAAACATGGTGTTGAGTTTTCTAAACATCCCAAGGTATGGCGCTGCTAGCTTCTCCGATGCCCCTGTGCAGAAAGTCGAAATGGGTTCCCTATCTGCAATGAATATGAAATGAGATATAAATCTAACTGGTATAAGAACATGGATTGGTCATATGGAGAAAATAAAAAAGGCGTGTGATTTATTTTATCCTTTGCCATTATCCATCCGCAGATGTCCTTATTGAGGGGCCCAGTGATGTGCACTGGTTGCACCAGCCCAGCAACACTTTTGATGCTAAGGACAAATGACTGATACAAAAGATGAGGCTTATTTTTATATGCTTGATGCCTTTGGGGGGGGGGGGAGGTTCTCAATTAGTCTTTATTCAACTGCTGAAACTAAATCTAGAAACATTAAATAATTAAACTAAATATTTGATACAAAGTTTAGGACAAAAAAATAAGCCCTGAAAGAGATTGGAAATAGGAAAGGACATAAAGCACATAGAGTAAAAGCAATAATTGAATATCATGCAACAGTGTTAAATGTTGGAAAGTGAATCTCAAAAAATAGTATGATTGTAGAAAATTTTAAACTAGTGGGGCATGTTCAAACTAAATCTATACAATAAACCATTTTCTCCACATATGTATTACATTAGAGCAAATTTAAAAGAATTTTGCTCCAATTTTCTACCATATGCTAACTAAAATACATATGATAATAATAATAGAGAAAATGGTTTTACCTATTCTTTACATGAAAATCTCATAATAGTCATTTCAACCAGAATCCAGGCAATTCCAAAGCCCAAATATCGCTGAAACAGCATTGGCAAGTTATTTGTAAGCAACTGTACATGACACAAGGTTGACATCCAATATTTTTTTAAACTGTAGTAGTGAGTTGTAAGTCATTGAAAAATGTTTTTCATTTCCACCAAACTACGTACATTACATTTAAAATAAGTTTAACAAAAGCTCTTCCACTGTTCACTATAGAAAACTCAATAAAAACTGCCAAATGCCTACATTATTATTCAATTACATACCCAAAGCTAGTACTAGTGTTTGATTAATGGCACAGAGGAATTTCGCATCCCTGTTGTAGTGGGAATTGTCTAGAACTTTCTTGCGCGTGTGATTTTTGTTAGTATAAGAAATTCATTGGGACCTGAGGGTGAGTAATATCAATCAGCATTGTTTTTTGCTGTTTAAAATTGTTTACAACTTGTTGATTTTATATAATCAATAAGCTGGAAAGTGTATAAAAATGAAGAATATTAGTGGCTAGCCTTGGTAGTGAAGGGGCTCAGAACACTATCCACATACATGAAGCTGCAAGTGTGACTCCTGCAAATTCCATGCACATTTTCACCTTGAGGGTTGACTTCTCTTACCACAATTATGTATTCCTGAACCCTCATACGCCTTTGTTAATCGTTCATATCACATCACCGTTTATGATCGCTAGGAAGCAGATTTTGCATATTTTTGTCCATTGCTTGAGGACATAGCTAAGTGAAATTTCTTGATGTTTGGTTATAATTGGATGCTACGTAGACTTAAGTGTCAGCCCTTACTTGGCTGATTTTTCCTGTTCGTATTCTTGTTATTATATGCACATATTTTGTTAAAATAGAGACTTTATCTCTAAAACATTTCTTCTTTTCATAGAATCTAATTTATTTGTGAGCGTTCATTGATACTTGTGCAAATGTAGGACTATTCTTGATATACATTTGAAACCAGGCAGAAGAAATGCAACAAGACGTACAATGTACTTCACAATCACTAAGATGAATATTTACTTCAATTATTTCTCCCAGGAAGTAAGGTACATTGTATTACGTTTGCACAAAAATATATATATAATATAAATATATTTTCGTTCCAAGCATGTTTCTCAATTTTATTAAGAAAGCTTTATAAAGGAAATGAAAAATTGTTAATTTTTATTGCATATTTCAGAATTTTTAGATCATAAATGCATATTTCAAGAGTTTTTGGGGCATAAAAAATCCTCCCTTATGATCACTCATACCCTGACCTGCAATGACAATTTGAGCAGCTAAGGGAACATAATGCAAGTGCCTTCTGTGGCAATATTTGATTTGCTCCCTTTTTTTTCCTTGCCTCTGCAGCAGCACTATTGCATAGACAGATGTTTTCTCAGATCTCGACCTATGGCAAACAGCAACTTCAAGTAATAAACAAAACCATGTCTGTGTGATATTTCTGCCACAAAAGAAGGAGCAAAGCTCGTTTCACCAAAAAGGTGCTTATTATGTTCTCCCAAGTCACTAAATTATCTATGTGGTCATCTCCTATGAAAGCTGAGGCCATAAAGACGTAAGTCTAAATCCTGGCATGAATTCAGTAATGAGAATGAAACTCATTATACCATCAATTATTTGCACGATAATAAATTATTACAGTAAGTAACCAGTTTGAATGGATTTCACAAGGTGGTGTGAGGGTGAGAGAATTATATTAAACATAGTTAAACTTTATTAATGTTTCAGCAAAATTTATTAATATGTATTAACTTTATTTAATGATACACAATACAGCAACTATTTTGAGTATTATTTAAGAACTAATTTGAAGTACATTTGAGCAATATAATCTTCTTGATGTAACAATAACCAGCTTATTAATAATAAGAAATATGCAATTGTGTATTATACTATCAGTGTATTGGTTTTACACTCCTTTAACGACATTTACTTTCAAAGTCCCAAATTTGACCTTTTCTTAAATATTTTCTTTGGACTGATGTTGGGGCAAAATTAATCACAAATTTTGATCCACATGGTTGAAATGCCAAAATAATTTTTGGATTGAGACTAGATGACCTGTTTATGGTTAGTTAATTTAACATCCTTTTTAACATCATATGAGGAATCTCTTTCTGCTTTCTCAACGTAGGGTTTTCCGTGATCTCCAGTCGAAGAATAGTCTTCGAGAAATGGTTCATCTAATAAATGTGGGCGGAATTCCCGGAGTAGATACACCCAAGCAGACACCTTTTTCCCTCCACATTGCACTTCTATCATTTCTCGAACATAATAGTCGGGGTGCCGTTCTAGCACATCTAGATGTTGTAACTTGGGAGAATCTATTTCGTACACTTCTCCCGTTACGTTCTAGGAAAGAGAAAATAAGTATTAATAAATCGACCGCACTTAACTAAGTATCGACACAAATTCTCAAACCTATGGAAAAGATTCTTACGTGACCCTGGCCAGGCACATCCAATAAGAATGGGATGTTATACTTAGTTGCTATAATCAGAGGATACTTTTCTACTGTGACTCCATTGCAGATATATTGAGAGTATCCGAAAGCCTTGTCCTCCATCCAAGTATGATTAGGTTCATTCCTTTTCAAGGTGCCGTATACGAAAACAAAGTCCATTTTCAAAAACGCAGCCTTCAAACAACGAACACTTAACTTTCTCATCCAACCCTTTGTTTTGTTTACCCAGGTTCTGTTGTTTTGTTGTTAATAGTTAACGCGTCATTGTTGAATGAAATCACGTGTGACCCTTCCTTGCAAGTTTTGCAAAACTGTCAAAATGTGATAAACGCGCCAAAATTAAGACTGAAGAAAACCAACTTCGTAACATCTAACATACTATACTACCAACTGTACTAATTATGCAAAACTATCCATTGTCGAACAGTCTAATCTGATTATAAAAGCAATTATAACAAAATAACATCTTGGTATGTAATATACACTTGACACATCTGCCACACTTTGGAAGTAGATATGTGGCCTCTGCTATTTCATCCCGCCTTTATGAGGCACGTTTCATCAAGATTTAGTCATTAATTATTTTTTGAAAGGTGGTTGGTACTTGTTCTATGTTATATAAGAGGGATATTGTCAGGTCATGAAAGCCTCACCAGGCTTTCCAGTATCTTGTCCTTATCTGTATTAATAGCTTGCTTCTGTATTAATAGTTGCTTCATTTAATTTAATTTTAAAAAATTGTTTATATCTTCATAACTCTTTGTTAGTGTGTAGGAGATACCAGGTGATAGATTTTTAACATTCCAATCCAAACAGCTTCGGTACAACAACTTATAAAGTTAGATTTCTAAAACAATAAAGTTAAGCTTCAGTACATATAGCAGGGTTTTTTTTCTTTGAGAAGAAAAGGCTGATTACAAAAATAAAAATTATGTAAATAATCAAAGAATATCTTTTGAATTCAAAATAAACAAGCTGTAGGAATAAAACTGAAGCAAATTTTTCAGTAGAATAATATGTGTCCCAGAGACTGACAATGTAGTTCTGAATACTGTAGCGAATAAAATTAAAAGAACTCACATAATTGATGTGTTCATGGATCTTAAGAAGACATATGTAAAACAGGTGATTGACATTGTAACACTTGAGTTTTTCACATAGCATTAGTTACAGTAAGTTAGAAAAATGGAGCCATACAACCATGAACCTGTTGGCCTGCCTGAAAGTTTTGACTGAGGCCCTATGGCCTTATGTAGTAAAACATTTTATTTCCATCAGTATGTTAAATCCTTGAGTAAAATGACATAGGGTAAGTCTGGTAATTGGGTCGTACTTTTACAACATACTTTACACAGTTTACTTGTAAAATTGATTTTTGTTCCATATTTTAACAGCAAAAAAATTGAAAGTAGTATTTGCCAAGACCCACTGAGTACTAAATTTGTGTGTAATTTAGTTTTTCAATATAAATGATATAATATTTATTTTTGTAATTTGTTTGTCAGTGATGTGTTGATCCTGTTACGCCATTTCTTGGAGTCCCCCCTAAATTTCCATATAATGCTTACATAATTTGTACAGAGTATGTGGACACATTCTGTCTTATCTACGATTGCAAAAAAATTTTAAAAAATACTTACTCCCTTACTCCACACCCTGAAGCTTCTTTATGGAAAGGCCATGCCTATTTCAGAAATAAATGAACCTTTTCTATATGTCTTTCGATAATTAATGAGTATATTATCTTTAGAAAATTCTTTACAATTAAACGTTGTTGATAAATTTTACCCACGTGTATTTTAATTCACCACAGAGAAACGTTACCAACAAACGAAACAATTGGTGTCAGGTGTGGAGTGTGTGTTTAAATCAGTATAACGCGTGGAACGTAAGGAAGATGAGTTTCACAAAAACTTTATGGGATCTGAAAGTAACCGAGTGGAAGAAGGAGTTAGAAGACAGGGAACAAGACTCCACCGGAACGAAAGCAATATCACAAGAACGTCTTGCTAACGCGATGAAGGCAGCAGGAGAGGATCCAGAGGATCTCTTCGAGACGACCGGAAACTTTTCCAAAGCATTAGAAGGACTGAGAAAAGATTTAGAAAAAATAATAACTGATCATTTCAGAAGGTTAGGAAAAGCAGTAACAGTAAATTCCAGAATGCTAAAAAAACAGTGAAAATTACATGTCAGAAGAAAAATTGACAAAACATTACAGCATTTCGGAAGAAAAGCTGTTAGAAAACCTTGAACAACAGATAACACAGAATTATACATTGGTTCGAGAAGAAATCAAGGAGATAAAGTAAAAATAGAGGACAAAATTTTGAAGAACGAAGAGAAAGTTGACAAAATGGAAGAGAAATTTCTGAAGAGTGAGGAAAAATTACTAAATCCATTTGTAGCAGAAGAAGAAGTAGTAGAAAAAGAAGTTTTTAAACGAGTTGTAGAAAATGAAGATGGCTCTCAGAAGAGGATAAATTATTTTGTCTACCGAATTGAAAGGTTGCCGAATGAAAAAACGCCGGTCGTCCATTCCAGTCGGCTGGCCCCATGCGTGGGAGGTAATGAAAATGACGGAGAAGACACCGCAGGAGTCTGTGAGCTGAACATGAAAAAGTTCACTTTTGACGAGTTTATGTCTCATCATGGCGGACATGATATAGCAAAAGGACCCGCAGAAGAAATGACTTCAACGAGTGTTTTTATGAATAAATGGAAGACCATACAAGAACTGAAAGAACAGCAGACAACTATCATTGATAGCCTAAACGAAAACCTCAAGACGATGGAGGCGTATATGCTTAAAAATAACCTGGTAGGCGTTAAGGAACGTATGTCTAAAGCCCGGGCTAACATCGAAGCGTTAAGATACAGATGGAAAGATGCCCTAGAAGAGAAGAGTTCCAAAAGGCTATGCAATCCCTAGTAAAACGGGAAGAGATCACTAGCATAGAAAAAAGACAGTACCCACCACGAGCTCAAAGGAAAAAAGAGGAGGTACCCAGCCCACCAGAAGAAGACGTTAGAAGAGGGAAGAAAGAAAAACAGAAGGCTGTGGCAGAGTCAACAGATGTCACCTGTGA
>BOPP01000034.1:4267334-4342725 GCA_017312745.1 Gryllus bimaculatus
ATAAATATATTTGTTATATGAAATCTCTGTGTCTGTGGTCGCTGTGAGTATCCATGACGTCACAATAGGATATTAGACTCCATTAACGGAGGGGCTGCAACGTGTTAAAACGCGATATAAAGGAAGACCACCTTGGAATCCCAAAAAACTGAATTTGCTGAGGAATTTGCTGAGGCTTTGAAACTGAGGTTGCTGGTTAACATAGGTTGGACGAAGGAGGCGGAAACGCTTGAGGATATGGTCAAGGAAACGGGAGACATTGTGGTAGCAGCTTGCGACGCATCCATGCCTAGACGCATATGTCCGAAGAGGAAACAGCGAATCTATTGGTGGACACCAGAAATAGACGAACTACGAAGGAACTGTAACAAGGCAAGAAGAATAGTGACAAGGGCCAAGACGCATCGGCACCTCAGGGAACAGTATAAAGAACTCTCCAAACGGCTTAAGAGAGAAATAAAAAGAAGTAAAGGCAGACGCTGGAAAGAGCTCTTAGAACAGATAGATAACGACCCATGGGGCATGGCTTATAAAATAGTAAATAAGAAATTCGGGATGAACTGGAAGATACCTGAATGACCCACAATAGATGAGGAAAGCTATCAGGGACCTCTTTCACCCTAGAGACGGACGAGACAAAGACTTGGACGAGACAAAGACTTGGACGAGACAAAGACATAGCGACTTCACGGTTGACACAGCAGATTACTTCACGATAGATGAACTGAGGAGAGCGGCGAAAAGCATGAAAACTGGGAAGGCCCCAGGTTTCGATGGAATTCCCGGTGAAATACTAAAAATAGTGGCACAGGAGTATCCAGAATGCCTTTTGTCAATCTATAACTGCTGTCTTGAGGATGGGATATTCTTCAAGACGTGGAAGAGACAAAACCTGATACTCCTCCGAAATGGCAACAAGCCGGTAGATCAGACGTCATCATACAGACCACTGTGCCTCCTTGACACCATGGGTAAGCTGCTTGAGGCTTTAATACTCTCTAGGCTTGAGGGACTCATATGCTTTTCTCACAGGTAATATGGATTCCGGAGAGGCCGCTCGACGTAGGATACCATCCTGGAAGTAATCGATAAAGCAGACGCAGCCAGAAGAGGAGTTGGCAAGAAGAAGGAATTCTGTGCGCTCGTCGCAATTGACATCAGAAACGCCTTCAACTGCGCTAGGTGGAAGGACATTATAGAAGTGTTAGTTAAGATGATTCCGTAATATCTCATGAGGCTTATCGAATACTACCTCCATGAAAGGACGATAAGTTATGTGGACAGTATCAGGATAGAAGAGAATGTGACGTGCCGTGTTCCTCAAGGGTCCAGAATCGGGCCATTTTTATGGAATGTTCTGTATGATGACATTCTAAGCATTGACTTGCCGAAAAATACGCAGTTAATTGACTATGCTGATGATACGCTAATAATAAGCCACAGTTAAACTCCTCGAATTGAGGGTGAACGAAGCGCATTTTAGGGTTAAAAGATGGTTAAATAGACGACAGCTACAGATGGCAGTGCAAAAAAACAAAGCTGTCTTAATAACCGACCGGAGGACATTTCACTACCCAGATCTTCGATTGGGAGGGGAGAGAATCAGCTGGAAGCTCCAGATAATATATTGAGGAGTCGAAATAGACCATAGACTCAGCTTCGGGCCCCACATAAATGTGATGGCAGAGAAGCTGGCGAGGACAGGAGCTAACATCGCAAGAATGCTACCGAACGTCGGTGAACCTAGAGAATCCAAGAGAAGAATGATATCTGGCGTAGTTCACTCACAGTTGTTGTATGCTTCTCCAGTCTGGGCGGGTTCGCTAGAGAAACAGTCTATCAGACACAAGTACGCCCAAGTACAAAGACGAATGGCTTTGAGGGTGGCGTGTGCTTACCGCACAGTGTCTACTTGCGCAGTGCTGGTTTTGGCCAGTACTCTACATATCAACGTAATAGCCATGGAAAGAAAGAGGACGTACCTCGCCTTGAAGGAAGCACAACAAGCAGACAGTCATCTCCCTCCCAATCAAATTCAGAGTATTAAAGCTGAAGCAAGGAAGTTGCTTCTTGAAGAATGGCAAGGAAGATGGGATGGAGATGTGAAGGAAGATGGGATGCAGATGGACTCATCTAACATCTTGATTACTAACATCGACAGATGGGTTAGCCGAAGATTTGAGAAGGTGAGTTATCTGTCCCAGGATCTTACGGGACATGGAGGATTTAATAAATACCTCTACGATTTCAGGATCGTAAAGAGGCTCACATGAAGTCTTTGTCACACGGACATAATGTTGCAGAACACATATTATTCCAGTGCAAGGCATGGGACGCGGAATTAGAGTTTTGTAATGTCAACCGCCAACAAGATATAAACCCAGACGACATCGTCGACATGATGCTGAGTTCGCAGGAAAATGGAAAAGAATAGAGAATTTCGTTATTAGTATTATGAAGAAGAAAGAGTTAAGACTGGGGAAGTAGAGCATATGCTACCAGCCAATCTCCTGCGTGAAGTAGTGTCTAACGACGATTTCCGCGTGGGAGAGAATACGGTTTAAGACGCGGAGGTTAGGTTTTTAGTTGGTAACCCAGTTGGGAGTCCGACATCACCAGCTTCACTGGTATCCATAAAGCATTTTCCTCCTCCACAAATAATAATAATAATAATAATAATAATAATAATAATAATAATAATAATAATAATAACAATAAAGAACAAATGCTCTCGTGGCCCAGTGGCGAATTCTCTGCCACGCAAAAAAAATGCTCTCGTAGCCTTTCACCACTGAGATTCCGGGTTCGCTTATCGTAGAATCCCCGTAGAACCTCATGTGAAGTTTGTTACGACAAAACGAGTTAGCATGCTTCACAGGTATAATTTAACAAAAACTATAAAATAAATATATTTAAGAAAAATCTTTAGAAATGCAGGAGACATTTATATCGTTTGTAGACGTAAGCGTGTCCGAGGGTAGTTGCATTTTCTTTGTGAATTTCAAACAACAAACACTTTCTAAAAACATTATCTTTCGAAAAAAATGCTCTGGTAGCTCAGTGGCGATGTCGAGTGCCTTTCACCACTCAGTTTCGTGCAATACCTTCCCAATTCTGGCTCGTGCGAGACGCAAGCGCGAAGACGCTACCTATCGGCGATTCCCTTATTAATACTTGACTATGGCTGCGTGACTTGACTACCCAGTGGCCCCTAGAGGATGCTAGGTGCATAATTAAGGAGGATTACTCCTACAGTAAATAAATTGAAGATTACTCCACGGTGCGCTCAACACTCCTAGGAGCAAGGAGACGCGTTGCGTGTTCACGTAACGAATTTTAAAAAAGAAAAAAATTACGCCTACACCGATGTTCTTTACAATATTCTTCAAACGAAACATTACTTTACGTAATGCAAGTAAAAGAGACAGAACAGTACTTTGAAAATGAGAGATCATAATTTAATGAATGGTATGCTTTACTAATCAACTGAATATGTACCGCGCAAAAGGAGGTGCCTTTGCCCTGAAGATAATGTAATGAAATACAGACGGCTAATTTTTGAAATAATAGACAATACGACACTTCAAATAATAAAAATTGTTTTGGAAATCTCCCTTTGCAAGAGCCTTGGAGGCTCTTAAAGCAAAACATTAAAATTATTTTGACTTATTGAGACTAACAAATTAATTGACAGTACTGTACTCAATGGAAGAATTTTGTGCAAAATTTCCGCATGATTTAGTGAAACATCTGAAGTCAAATCCACTCCATTTAGCATTTGAAGAGTTGTTACTTGTTTTAATTATACCCAGTACATCAGCATCAATTGAACGGTCGTTTTTGTCCTCAAACACATTAAGACTCATGTGTGGTCCTAGCGGAGATGCTCGTTATTCAATTAAAGCAGATAGAGAACATAGAAGATTATATTATTAAGTGTTGCATATTTGCATTTTATATTGTAGTAATTCAAAGATTTTGGAACATTTAAAGCATTGTATAAAAAAATATATATATATATATTTTTTTTCTGACCATGTGAAAAAAAAAGTACCATAATGTAGGTTAACTTCATTATTTTCATGAAAACCATAAATCATGTAAGTTTTTTTAAAATCTTATTAAATACAAACAGGAATAGTTACATTGAATAAAGCAATGATGTTCATGAGTCCAAATAACTGAAACAAAGTAGCATTTAAACAAATTAGAATTCAAAACTCAAATTCTATTCCTATTGTTTGTTTATTTTGTGACTTACCTTTGTAAATATTCACAGTACATATTTACCTATGTCTTTTGCAACCAACTAGACAAATAGCCAAAAATAAAGGAAATAGTTTTTATTAATCGCAAATTAATAGGAACAATGTAACATATTTAAACATCGATTATACAGTTATTTTTGTCTTACATCCTAAATCTTTCTAGTGTTTTGTCAATACATTTTTGTAAATAATTATTGGGGGATTCAAGTTAAGCCAAAGTCCTCCCCCACCCACCTGAATGCCACATAGAGGCAATGTTGCCTTTCTAATTGATAATGCCCTTGATCATATAACATTATCTTGAAAATATTTTTCAAATTGCCCAGAATACAATTCCATATCACATAAAATTTTTAAATCAAAAAACTTCTGATACATTTGCTTTGACAAGACATATAGTTTTTAAATAAGTGATTTCAAAATACAGTGGGTTGTGGAAAAATAACATTGAGTCAAGAAGTTGCCATTTTTGAGATATTGATGCCATTTTGGAAAAGTGTTTGAAATACTTTCTTGCAATGAAACACAGTTAGAAAAAAGTTCCTGGTCAGGAGATATACAAGCAAACAAATGTATGTCACACCAGCTTACATATAAATATTAAATCTTATAAGGTAAGAAAGGGGAAAAAGTGATGAGTCATATGATCTGGAAGAACGAAACAGTATACTCAGTATACAAACAATAAATTCAATGGAAAGAGCCTCAGGCTGGAGAAACATTGTATAATCTTCAATAGCTTTTTTCTCGATTATAAGTCAAACTGACTCATCAATTTCTCCCTCTATTTCATTTGTAATTTTTGGAAAGGAAGATAACATTTCCAAATTCTTAAGACACAGAACATTTTGTGATATATACTTAATTTTACACTGCTATTATGCTTCTCAGCAATTTTTCCCTGTCTACACACCTTTTCACATTTAATATCACATGATTTACATATGAAGACACAATAAAGAACATAACATTTAACATCCAAACATATATTTCCATCAAATTTTATGATTTTTTTGGTTCTTTCAATACATCACATTAAAGTTTGCCTGTTCATTTTTAAGAATTTCTGAAACATTTAGCAACTAGATAAAGAACAAACTTCCCATTTATTTATTCTGAGTAAATAAATAATATACTCAGTAAAAAAAGTACTTGTTCAGAAAAATTTTAGACAGTTGCAACACATTTTAAATATTAAAGTAAACATGTTTAATCTGAAGAAAAGTCTTGATCAAATGAAAAAGATTCACGTGACAGAAAACTCAGTACTGCTTTTGGTGTATTTGTACATTTAACTTCAGTATAATATATCGAATGTACTAAAAGAAAGAAATGAGGGGTTTGATTTTAAGGTTAACAGTATTTTGTAATCACGTTTCTTTGAAAGTCATGGTATTTGTTTTTCATGTAGACTTCACAATTATTTTTAAGATTATTTTTCAAAATTAATTTTTATATCACAATTTGTCACTGATACACCTGATCTCGAAATGTATATCAATACATGAAGGTGAAAAATACAAAGTTGCAAATATATTGAGCAACCTACACTGGAAGGGTATTTAAATACCTTTACAACAACTTGTCATTGTACATATAAATCTTTATAAAATCTTTCACAATGGAGATAATTAATGATGAATTTTACTATTACAGCTTCAAAATATTGAGCTTATTTATTTGGGCTGTAAATGTCTTATTCTGGCATTCATTAAATCCTTAAAAAAAATTCATTAATTATCCCATGAAAACTCAATTTTTAAATCCTTTCTTCTAAAATTTAGAAATAGAATCAATTGCTTTTCTCCATTGTCAAAACCCATTAAAAAATACACACTTCAAAATATGAAGTAGAAAGAATGTATACTCATTGAGTCACAGTATCCACCAGTTAATAAAGTGTACACAAATATATCAGATTATATTACTCTGAATGCATAGATGTACATTTTGTAAAAAATGTTAGGAATTTTTTTCTGAAAGCTATCATAAATACATGTATCTAAGCATAGAAAATATTGTTGTAAACACAAATACACAGCAATAAAGGCTGTACTTTAACTTGACTAAAAATAGCTCCCTTCTTTCTCTTAATTTTAAAAATGTTTCTATTTAATAAACAATTGATGTTTAATTCAAATTCTCAAACAATTTTTTTCTTTCCATAACCATGCTACATTCAATTGATATGATTCGTTTACAATAGCAAAAAACAATTGAAGGGCTTGGAGCAGTTAACAAGGTATGTCACGTCAGGCATCCTGCTATTTATACATGTTAAAATCTTGATTTTGGTCAAAGTGTGTCACAACTTGTTACTGATTCAAGCCCTTCATAAATATGAACAACCCATATGAAGGGCTTGTCATAATAGCTACAGAACGTCTTCCGCCATTTGTAAATGTTAATATCTCAATTTTTTGGTGTAAGTATGGTTTATCCCGTTATTATATATGTTGTGTTGACACTTTAAGGGTAGAGGCAGTACCAAATTGTTAACACCCCAAAATCGAGGTATTAAAATTTACACTTAGAAGACTTGCTGTAGCTGGTATGGCTTATCTTGTTACTACCCCCAAGCCCTCTATATACAGTAACAATTTACACCACTTTCACCCAAATTGAGATGTTAACATTTACAAATAGTAGAAGGGTTGCTGTGGCCAATCTTGTTTCTGTACCAAGCTATACCAGTCTGAACTATAACCATACCATACCATTTTCTTGCAACAACTGAAAAGAAATCTATGAAATAAAGAAATACTGAACACTGCAAAACAAATACAATGATATTAGTGTGATAATTTCTTTGAGAAGTAATTGTAAAACAACATAAAATTTCAGTAAAAAAGTCGAAATTTTCAGTATTGCTGCAGAGAAAATTGACTAAATCAACCAACTACTTGAATTTCATTGAATGTAACGTGAAATAAAATAATACAACTTTTGGAAAACTGAAGTTTTCTTCTAAATTTAAGAGGTACAATCGATAAATTATTACAGGGAATTTTAGAACTTGCAAATTAATTATTTATGAGCAAATTAATTAAAATGATACAAATATATCCTCTGATGATGGTTCACAAAAATTATACAGAAATGATGGATTGAAGAAATGATGGAATTATGAAGAAGCGATGGATTGACCAGTCTGCACACAACAATTAAATGGGAAAGGGGTGCCCCTAGAAAATTTAGAAAGAGGTATACCAAGAAGAAAAACCACACAAAGCGGTTAATTCAATATAAGTTTTTTTGGTATTGGTGGTCTCATAGCCACTTGAATGCAAAACCAAATAACAAAAGATCTGAAGTTTGATAAGTCGAGGAGACACCTGCCAAATAATTACACAGAAATCCAAAGCCATGGACTTTTGACAAATATATAATCTGTAAAATACATCATGTAGATATCCCAGCACAAATGATACTACTGGATAATATGATAAGGCAAATCACAATTACAAAAAACAGTTTGAACATATATTCCAGGATAAAGCATTGCATTTCCTTATATTGATGATGTGGTACACAAATATGATGAGATTTTGGGTGGTTGAGTTTTGTGTCTCAATTTACATTTGTGTTGAATGTCCTGATACAGGGTTACATTCTAAGAACTCCAATTAAGAATCAAAGACTGTCAAAACATTTAATTTTCTGTTTCATAATGTATTATAGTTTTCATGAATGATTTTAAAGTAATGGGGGTAAAAGTTTTAGGACACTTAAAAATCTATTCTCCTTTTGTTTATGTTACTTGAAGTATATAATTTTGAACAGTGATTTCTCAAATATTCTGTTTTTGCACTTATCGCACTTTTACGTTACACTACCGAAATGATTTTTTTCGTGTGGTTTTGGCTATCACCCAGAACATATTTGATACTATAAAAAGTACCATGATAAACCTGAAACATGTATCTTTAACAGCATGACTTACTCTGTATCATAAGAAAAGACAAGACAAATTACAGAATTTATAATATATCTTACATACAGCTAGCACACTGATGATTAGGGAACGGAATTTACTGTAATTAAAAAAGCAAAATATGTTCATATACATGTATTTATTTTTTCCAAAGTATGTAGGAAAATTAGAAAATATGTGGAATAAAAATGCATTATAGTGTTTAAAATTTCTCTACAAAATAAAAGCATTTTCTGAGCACGGAACATCACCGAATTTCATTCGAAATATAATATACCTTCGTAGTATGAATAATGTTGGACAAGGAAACGGTGATCAAGTTAATATTAGTAATGTAGACAGTGATGGATCACGGAGAGAAAAAGGATTCCCCAAATCGTGATAAAGCAATGATCTGTAAAAAAAATTTGTTCATTTTTGATGGAGGGTTGAAATTACTACCGGTTCACAAACATATGCTCATTCTTGACTCCGAGTATGTGGTTTCTAAGAAGCCGGGGGGTGCAAGTTTGAAAATTCGTAGCAAAGATCCAGTGGTCATAGAAGTGTGGTAGCATTACGTTGCTTTATAAGAAAGATGATTCAAGAAACATACTGAAAACTCACACCAGAAATGTTCCTTTTCGACATACATATATATTAAAATGTAACGAAATATGTAGCAATATATAAAAATATGTAAAATAAAAATGGTTCTAATTAATTAAGAATGTCTTGTTAATTCTAAAAAACTATTACTGAATGCAGATATCTTGTTTCTGAAAAAACATGTAATTACAAGAAAATCCGTTCCCAACTGATGATGAAAAATAAATTGAACTACATTTAAGATAAGTCAACCCACACAAATTTCTCTCCATATAAATATTACAAAAATACTCAGAAGTAAATGCAGCATTCTCATGAATAAAGCATAGACAAGTTTTTCACAAAATTAGAAGGTATTCCTCACTGATTATCAAAACAAAAAAAAATAAATTTGAGCAACATGAAGTATTGCAGAGAATTTCATTATGAGAAGAATTAAACTTTTAGTTCAAGTACACTTATCTAAAAATTGGCACTTTAAATGCAAGCACAAACAGTAAAAAAGTATATTTTTAACAAAAGAAACTGGTATTTCTCCTCATAAAGTAATGTTTCATGACCCTGCAAACAATATTGCTTAAAAGTGTATTTCAATTAAATTCTAGCAGAACATTTGATTGGTTATATTAGGACATTGCTATCATGAAGAAACAATGGATGTCATTTCCATCAACTTAATATATACAGCTATCATTGGGTACACATCTGTGCTGACATTACAGTTATCATCTGTGTACATGGTATTATGCTGAAGAAACTGAAAAACCCACACACACTTGAGAAATTGACAATAAATTAAATATGGTACACAGCCTAATATATTATTCCTGGAAGTTTAAATGTATAAGATATGGAAATTTTCTAAGTTTACAATAGTACATTCAATAGTCAATTATGTTTTAGGAACATGTGAACAGATCCCATGTTTTCTCGTAATAATCCCAGCAAATCCAGTTACACCCTGTCCTATTCTTTCCAAACTTATATCACACAATACTATTACATTCTCCTATATTAAGCTATCAGTGCAAGAGTGGTCTATGCCTGAATTATGTTCTTGGATATATATTTTTACATTTCAGAATATTAATTTCTGAGTTTTACACCTGGCACAAATGTACAGTTTTTAAACAATTAGAGGTGGCACATGGACCCAAAGTAATGTACATGAGTCTGGGAATGTCTCAGTAGCCTCCTGAATCTCTATAATCTGCATACTGAGATTTGAATTTAATTTTTAGAAATAGTATTTATGCAAATGCCAGATCCTGCCTGGGTCCTTGTAACATTGCATGCCACCTCTGGCATGTTAAAAAATGTTGTTATACATTACTGTCCATAACAGTGTCAAGCATGGCAACTTAAACATTATTTCTTCTGTCGGTTAGGTCACTATTACATTGAGAAAGTTTACTCGAGACCTTTGAGAAAAGGAAGTGAGGCTATTATTTCAAGAAACATTTTATTCAGTATTATACAATTCATCAAATAATGTATCTTCAGGCAGGATTTCTGCAGACTCTTTTACAACTGACGAAACGCTCTAGAAATAGTGTGCTCGAGCTGAATCTAGAGTGCGATTGGATTTCTCTAGTGAAAACCATTCCTTTCCCATTTGTGAAATGAAGTATTATCAAATACATAAATATTTTTGAGTTTGCCATCAAATTGAAAAGAAGAATGTCGAATTTCCAAAAAGACAGGGTGGCAATTGTGGCCCATGCTGCAAAGACCCACAATACATTCAACAGACCTCTATTGTACAAACTGCAACATAGTCACGTAAAAAAAATAATTTTGTTTTGCAGTATGTGATGAACACATTCAACTCAAATGACAAAAATGTAATTTTCGCCATTTTTGCACAGATAGCTCGCATAGATGTCTCTTCCTCTCTATTTATCTACCAATATAACAGCAACTCAGTCTTTGTCAAAATGACATTAATACACTCATGCTCCTGTTGCAACAACCAAGATCAGTAGCATGCATCATTGCACAGAAATTCCACAAAGCATCAGAGGGAAAGGAAATTTAATTAATGCAAAGCAGGAGTGGGGGAGGGTGGATTAAAAAAAGAAAGTGTTTGGTAGCATGCCATATGCACACATTAAAGCACATTTTCAGGGAGGGTTTAAAACATATATAGTTTCATTTCAAATAATATTGTATTTGACAATATAAAACAAAAAAAATCACATAATAAAATATGTAGTCTGCAAGTTCATAACATATATAAACTACACACATTTGATTACGATTGCTTTCTTGGTCAATTTACTCATCTTACATTCCTCAATAAAATTCATAATATTATCTTATCATCTCCATGAGAATGAAAGATTAAAATATACTTTGACGGTGTAGGGCAATGCCCAGAACTAAGGAAAGGGTAACATTGAAATACACATTGAAAATTAACTAGAAAACAAATTAAGGAAGCAAGTAAGTACAGTTGTACATTTATATTATTATTTCAGTACAACATATTGTAAGCTGAGAACACACAATATAACACACTTCAATTCTGACATTCAACACATAACACCTAATACATCACAAGAATATTTTAATATATATTTGGTGACAAGTGTACCACATTCTTCATAAACAAGAAGCTTACAACACATTCTGGCATGACATCTTGAATCATGAAAGATTTTGATCACACAAATGTACAACACATAACCATCAAAAGTTCGAAACTACTTTTATTTAAGCATTAGTTGGGTAATCAGACAAAGACAATGCAAAATAAAAATAAATAAATAAAATTTCAATCATTGGCTTACTACGTTGGGAAGCAATGATTACACCAATTGTTTAGCAGTCAACATGCAATAATTTTTGAGAACAGAACATATACATCATACAATCTATTGTATCGATTTTTTCATGTTAATGAGTACACTATTATAGACAGTACTACCATTGAGTTCAATAAACAAAACCGAAAATAAAGAAATGGTAACAACAAATTACTAGTAGTAAAACCTTGTTAACCTGAAATGCAAGTGGATTTAGAGTTTATAATAACAAACATCATTCAATTGACGAATTAAGAAGCAAATTATTCATTAATAAATTGCACTGTCCGCATCCAAACCCAAACAATTTTTTTTTTTTTTGAAAATTTAACTTCTATACACAACGGGCAAAATAAGGGGTGTTGCACAATTTGCTAGAAATAATCTTTCCATACAAGCCTTTAACCATCCATAGAAATTCCCGATTTCTTTTGAAAAAATCCCTTCTATAATCTATAAGGATAGATTATCTCGTGTCTATAGCAAACTAAAATAAAAATCTCAACTTTCAATTTTATTTGCATTTTCTAATCATGCAACGGATTTTGAAAAATGCAATCGACTAGGGAAAAAATCACAATTAATTCTATTTAAATAAAACAATACTTGCTACTCCACTTTCATTCTTCTCATGAGCAATTAGAAAACAATTCTATACAAAATGCACTTTTTGGTACCTGTTCCATAGGAGGCAAAAAATAGTACTTTGAAATTTTGACCAACTTGCAAATATTCTCTATATAATAATTAAATTAATCATTTTAAATAAGAATTAAATTCATATTTCAAATAAGGTTAAATTAAACCTTTGCACAATACTAAATAAAAATTAGATTGGACAAAATGTATTCAATAAAGACAAAAGTGTAATTCACTTTGCCAATTAAATTAAATCTTAAGTTTCACCCACCAGACACATACCAACCAGACTTTTGTCAGGGTTAATAAGTCCATATACTGCATTATATAAATTGTATATCCAGACTAACAATCTCATTCTTATCTCTCTTCTAATTTATCAAAATTACCTTTGTTCCAATCACGCAAATAAACTCTCATATAAAATATATAGAGACATTATTTAAATCTGAAAATAAGTCTTCCAAAACAATATCTTGCACTGTCCCTTAATATGAAGTTACTATTCAAACCTCTTTCCATTCTATTCTGTGCAATTAACATTATCATAATCAGCAACTTCAGAATAACAAAAGATTTGTAAAAAAATATGTTGACAATCAATTCAACTGAGTTTTTTTTAACCTTAACAAGGTTTTACAACATTCACCACTGGACAGCACTTTATACACAGCAGATCAAGAAAATCATAATACTGATCAACAAAAACCAGTGATCTCAAATTTAAAAGGGAAATGTTATAGACTAGTTTTTTAGAGATCACAATTTACCATCAAATTTTAATAGTAAAATTAATATAAACATATATTCATTCAATGAACAGCATATTCCCAATATTGTTATGTCTCACATCTTCAATACGACAGAATTCTTCGTACTTTGTGAACCCTCGTTGAAATTCTGCGTACAATGGGAGTTGTATTCATTTTAGTTGTGTTTTTATCAACGTTTTCATTTGTACATTTAGAGGTATCAGAATCTCTAACTGAGGTCAGGTCTTCCTCCAAAGATGATTTTTCTCCAATTGAGTGTATTTTAGACTGGACATTTAGCTTGTTACTGCAAGGTGTCGTTAATTCACTGTCAGCATTTGAAGATTTTTTAGCTGACAGATCTCTGGCATGTTTATGTAATAACCTCATTGGAAGAGGACTTATCTCATATTTTTCAGAGTCTTCTGGTTCTTCCATCATTTCTCTAAATTGACCTTCAGTAACCTTAGTCATGTTTACTAGAATTCTCATCATTCCATTTGAGCCTTCAATTTCATTAAGCCAAGCAGGACCATGCAGATCATGGTCAGAGGCCGCTTCACTTGATGTGGGACTCTGAGATTCATGCTCAGGTATTTCAGGAGAAGCATTTTTCTCTGCTTGTCCACGGCGCTTCCTTTGTTTACGAGGATTCATCCTCTCACTAGCATAAAGGAATTTTCTTTTCTTCAATTCTTTTACAAAAGCAGGAGATTCATAGCGTTCTGTTTTATAAGCTGGAAACTGATCAGCTGGTGCCTTTGCTCCAATTCTACGGCATTCTTCTATCCAAAGGACAGATACAAGTGGAATGCCACGCTTTTTTGCTTTCTTGTAGGTAGAGACATGGCCATCATTGAATAAAATTATTGAAACCTGAAACATTTTACATGAATCATAAACTATTATTCTGTTATTGACACAATCATCAATATTAAACTTACCGGATCATTTTTTGTGAAAGTTGGAACAACTACAGCTCCCAACTTCTCCAGTTCTTTCTTTATTACAGAGGATATATCCTCATCTGCATGTGATATTACATCCACAAATGCTACAACACCTGCCACAAACACCAAAGAATTGACTTTGAGAAAACTGAAGTAGAAGAAAAATAATATACAATACACACACTATCTTTTACTGCCATGCTTCTGAAAGTATCTTTGGCCCAGACATATTGTCAACTATAAATAAAGCATGCTTTTGTTTAATGAGAAGAATTTTAAATATAAAAACAGTGACAAAGCTTGTGAAGATTATAATTTTCTGGATAATATCCAATGGTAAACACTGATTTCTCATTATTCTGCAATATGTAACGATCACATAAAATGTAAATCAAGAATAATGTCTATGAGTCAATAACTTTATTGAAAATAAATCAACTTTACATTTGTTTCTTTTATTGTTTATTGATTGTGCTTATTAAATTTCTTACAATCAATTTTTCTGTCACAGAGCTGCATTCATTTTTAATTTTTGTTATTTGATATATATATTCATATACAATTTCTTCATAAATTCTTGTAAGCAATGTAAAAGAAAACATTACAAATTAGTTGTATGAAAAAATAATAAAAAAAATGAATTTTACACAAAAGAATAGGAATCTTTCTTGCAAAGGAGACTAGGTCTGAGTATGTAAATATTTAGATCAAACACTCAATGACACAGTTTGAACAATGGTCCAAAAGAAAGGGAGAATAGGACAACAGGAACAATAAAGTAAAGAGCAAAAATAGTTATTGTTAAACAAACTATTTAAAACTCTTAGTACTGCACTGTAGATTATGGCCCTTCACAATCATGATCAACAAAACAAACACATTACATTTACAGATCCAAAGCAAACACACAAATCAATTTAAAATTCTTGTATCCTTCTTTATTGACATGAATCAAAACAAATGGTCTACAAACCTTTTAAGATCTCTGATTCAATAACTTTTCTCCTCTCATCAGACAATCTATCTGCCTGCTTAGCAGCTGCTTCCTTCCTCTTCTGTGCCAACCTATTTAAAAAGTCTCTTGTATAAATCATTGCTCTGAGGGTCGACTCTGGTGTACGCTTCTGAGGATAGCTTGGTGTTGTAACAACTTCCGGAGATTCATCGCTGAGGTCTGGTTCAGGCTCTCGAGGTTCACGTTTCTTCCTTACAGATGGGTTCCTTTTCTTATATGGTCTACGCTGTGGTGTGGTAGATGCAATCTTTTTCATGCACTTGCTAAGTGATCGTTTATATGCAGGTACACCGGACGTCTTCATAAAATGCTTAATATGGGTTTTCAAAGTGTCAGCATTGAAGTTCACTTTAATCCCGTCATGGATAAAAACATCATTATCTGGGTCATAATCAACTACAAATTTGTTCATTTTTTTCTTCTTCTGAGATGGTTTCAAGTTTCGGGAACGATAATTGACATGTGCTGAGGCATTTGAAGTGTTACCACCTGAAGTCTGTCCACTACAAGGGGTACTAGTGTAGACTTGAAAGTCCATATCATCATAATCGTCAATATCGCTTGTCTCCTTGTTTTCACCATTCTCATCTTCATTATCGAATTTCCAGGGTTCCTTCCTTGCGCACGACCTCCTAGGGTTCCTTCTAGGTGTACAATCATTTTCCACATGCGAACTAGTAGATGCCATGTTCTGTACTATTAGCTGATAGAATACTCACTTGTAGCAATTGATGAAACAGCAGATATATCAACGGCACGTTTCTGAATTCGTGTGAACAGATCTAGTCTGTATAATCAATGATGCATTCACCGAGAAAAGTAAGTCTTCCAAAAAGACTTACATTACGCACATTTATTTATTTGGACAATAATTACAAACCCAGTTCCATCAGTATTCACCTGTGAACTACCCAATTGTGCTACTACCGCAAAAGAACTTGACGGTGACATGCGATTAACAAACCATCTCTTTAGGTGGAATTGCTCTTTTGACAGAAAACATCTGATGCCTTTCGGCACTGTGACGAAACAGCGATGCACATTGGTGTACGTTCAGACATACATTCCGCTTCAGCGTTGCCATACATTCAACCAACCACATTGCAGAGCACGATCTCTGAGAAAAATATTTGCGCACCTAGCGGGATTCACATCAACTATAAAAGGGTATAAAGTCTCTCGATCAGGTGAATGCTGGTGGATGCGCGGCAAGTTCAAATAATGCCAGTTGTTTACTAATTTTATAACCAGAAGAAGTAGTATTTACGACAAAAAATAAATCAAGTTTAATGTTTAAGTTTAATCGCTAATTTTAGAAGAATTTCTCCATCAATGAACTAAAACAGAAAATTAAAATTAAAATAAAATAATACAAATATTATGGAATGTATTACACGCGCACGATCTCTTGAATTCCGGAATACTTATCCTCATTCCTTTACTAATTTTAGTTGAGTTCATAAAAAATGATAGCAGCAATCGTTATTGACAAAATATAACAGAAATATTCGCTTCTGTGTAATAAAACTATTTGCATGAAAATATGAACTACAGATTCGATATAATACTCAGTCGACAAAAAATCTAACTCCCCACTCATCTCGCATCTAGTGAAATAAGGTCTCAAACTAGTGGTGTTACAGAATAGCACAGACTTTCCCGTATTAGTTTTCTATTTCCTTTGGTCTCGGTTAGCTATACTAACTTTCCACATCCTCTTGCCGGCTGCCATCTATCGCCTCCCAAAGTACATTTTTTTAAAAAAACTTTTTACGTTTTCGGTCCCGTTTTCTTCTTACGTTTCGTTTTCGGTTCCATTTTCGGTAGAACGGATTTTTTCCAGAAAATATTCTTATATTCTTTAATCTTTAGTTTTTAATAAAAGAACACTCAAACGTCGTCCTAAATGGCAATTTTCATTGAAAAACTTGGTGCATTTTTTTTAAGAGCGAAACAATGTCTCAGTGTCACAGTGTTGTTCCAGAACTTGTGAAGACAACGGCGCTTAAGCACTGCTGTAAATTCGAAATTTGGAGCTCTTTTCACAGAAAATGCTTGAGTTTTCAAAAACTTCATTAGAAATTATTCGAAGAACTTTCACTCACAAATACACTAACGTTTACACATTGTTGAAAATCTGCATATTAACAGCGTGAGAGAGCTTTCAAAATAATTACATTTGTCTAATTTTCGAAGAAAAAAATACCCCGAAATGAATTTTACGTTATATTAAAGTGTAATTAGCACTATCCGTTCAAAAAAGTTTGAAAAAAATTTAGAGCCGTTTTTGAGAAAATGGCGATTGAATGTTTCTGAAAATGCAGAAATTTGAGCTAGTTTTCACAGAAAACTGTTGAGTTTACGAGAAACTTTATCTGGCATTATTTAAAGTACATGTACTCATAAATATAATAATGTGAACACATCGCCACTCATATAAACGACGTGAGAGACAAGTCAAAAAACTAACATTTTTGAAATTTTTGAAAACACCAAAGATAGAGCAATATGGCGTTTATGTCATCGTATACAGTGAAGTTAGTACTATCCCCACCGAAAGTTTAAAGAAAAAAAATTGGACCGCTTTTGAGAAAATCTTGATTTTGTATTTTTTTAAAACTGCACATATTGCTCGCAATATTGCGCGAAAACTGCTAAAATTTTCAAAAAAATGTACATGACCTTATTGAAGGAATTCGCTAAGGAGAACAAATTTAATTTGAAGGAAAAATATCGTCAATTTCATTGTTGTAGGAAGACGCCCGAAAAATTTCAGAATTTTCGAAAATGCAGATTTAACCCTGAAAACCAGACCTATGACACCTTTATAAATGTATTTTCCTCTATTTTTCAAGAAATTTTAAGAAAAAAATTGGAGCCGTTTTTGAGAGAATTTTGAAAATGTCTGGGGGAAGGCTACATGTAAAGTACCCTCAAATTTTGAAAAAAGTATTTCAAAGTAGAAGCGCCTCAAGTGGAGCCAGACAGACCAGGTAATATCCGTTTTGGAAAAAATTCTACGTATGGTTTAGGCGCTAATAATGCTCACAGACGGGCGGACAGACGGACGTTTCAAAAAAATAACACTTTTTCGGTATCAGAGGACCCCAAAATGTGTATTTCTGTTAAAATCGATTTTCCGCAGCATTACACAACTTTCTTTATACTACATATATTACTCCATAAAAGGTACGTATAGGGGAAAGTAAAAACATGATATGCCGATAATACTAGTGGTTCTACAACAGCACATACTTTCTCGCATTATTTCTAACTTTTGCTGTTTTCAAAAACTTACTGACTTCAACTAAAATGAGACATGTGCTATTGTTTTAGACGCTCCTTGTTTTATTCGCGGAAACAACTCGAAGAAAAAATTTCGAGTGGTTTTTGAGAAAAAGTTTTTTTTTCTAATTTGCATTAAATTCTAGGAGAAACTGCGCGAAAACTACTCGTTTTTTGAAAAAATATACAAGACCTTTTTAACTGATATTTTAGAACATATTTGATTTAAGACAAATCTCAATCTTGAATATTGTAGTTGTAGGAAGACGCACAAAAAATTGCACTTTTGCAATTTTCGAAAAATTAGGGATTTCAGCCAACATGAGTCCTGTACCATTCTTTAAAGCGTCCTTTACGCTATCCGAGGGCAAAGTTTAATAAAAACATTTTGGAGCCATTTTTAAGAAAATTTTGAAATTGTTTTTTAGACTTCATGTAAAGTACTTTAAAAAATCAAAGAATCCGTTTGAAACTCCCAAAGCCTCGAGTGGGTTCAGATCGATAGGAAAATGTCAATTTTGGAGAAAATCGGCAGAACGGTTTAGGCGCTAGCGTTGACCACAGATGGACAAACAGACGTTTTGCCGTTAATCGATTTTTCAGTACCAGGGACCCACTAAACGTGGATTTTGGCTAGGATTCTAGGTGTTAGAGGAAGTAATTTACTGTACAGGAATATGATTTATCCACTTTTTCGTTGCCAGGGGCCGACAATAAAATATTTTCCTCTCGAAAACTCGCCGTTTTCCGGCGCACGATTACAGTACTTTCTCTTCTTACGAAGTAAGTGTGAGAAAGAAAAAAATGGAAATTTTTGGATAATAATCAAAAGAGGTAAAAAATCACTAAAAAGTATATAATACATTAATTAATATAATATAATTAAAGGGTTATGATGGTATTCCACAGATAAAATTGAAAGTTTTGGAGATTTAAGAATGAACATGTTCAAGAAATAAGAAGTTTGTATGAAGGTGCAATATCTATATTAAAAATTGGAAAAGAATTTCAGAGGATATTTTAATTACAAAAGGTTTGGAGTAAGTTTGTCCTCTACTTTGTTCATAGTATAAGGGTATGTAGTTTATTGTACATATGTAGTTTATACTTGAAAATATGGGAAAGAAAATGTTTTGAAATGAGAATTTCTATTGAAAATGAAATTATGTATGAAATGTATAAAATGAGGTGGAGACAAATTTCATTATAAATCAGTACTTTATGCACTGTATTCAGTTAGTATGCACTTACAATAAATATCTTCTGGAGACTACGAAAAGAAATGCTGAAGTACCACTTGCAGTAAGTTCGTTGCCGATTTTCTTGCCGCCAGAAGATATACCTTTCGTAGGCAACTCACAGTATTTCCAACAATCAACACAGAACTTAGGCGTGGTCTGCGAAACTGTCACTATCACACACTCTACGCCATAGCCGGGTCATGTCCACGCTCCGGCCCTCCCGCTGTATATCCGTGGCCTAGGCGGTCCTAGACTCGTTTCCGCTGCTCGCTGACGCGGTTAGCGTCCTGCTGCTTTGTGCTCTTTAATATAGAGCGCGCGCCAACCTCAATGTTCGCTGCAATATTTAAGTCAAGGTTCAGTGATGAAAGTACAAGAGAATTGTGACGCAGAATATATGTTTAGAAAATAAAACGATCGTTCTACGGGGTTCCGTCCGCTCTACAAAGCCCTCGCCAGGTGTCGTCGCTCCGGAGGCTGGCCGCCGCGTGTGCCCGGCGCCCCCACAGCGTCACCCTCACCGCCGGCCTTCCCCACGCCGGTGGCCACCCACGCCTTCCCCGAAGGGCCTGTAGCCTTCAACCCCCGAAAAGGCACGTCCACATATGTCCCCGGAACAGACTAGCGAGCAGAACCACCGCGCGAGACACACAGGCAACTTTGCCGGCCCGGCGCCTCCTGGTTGAAGCATTCTTCGCGCTCATGTACGGATTATAACTCAATGCGCTTCGCGCGCGTGACAACGGTGCCCTCGGCAGGTCGATCGTTTGGCTAAGCGCGCTGCCTTGTCTTCGTCGAGGAGACACTGAACGGGTTGTCGCCGTATGTAGTCGCAGTGAATCTGCCGTCGGCGGGAACCACATTGCGATATGGTCAGGCCCTATTCATACCGTCAGTCACCGGTGTGAGACCGGAGAGAGACTGTGTGTTGCAAGCAAACTCCTGCTGCCAGGGTCCAAACTAGGGCCAGATTCGTAGACAAGCTGCGACTGCGGGGCGACACACGCCCCCCGGCTTGATATCGAAAATTATCTAGCTTCGTCCGGCTTCACAAATTCAAAGACACGGGATGTCATTGGAATCACCGATTTTTCGAAAATTGCAAATGTTTAAACTTTTTTTCGGCAGCTCGATTTGCACATCTATTCAACAATTACGATTTTTTTGTCCATGGTTTCTTATATAAATTAATGATGCATCATCTTCCCTTAGAATAATATATGTGGAGGAGAGACCTGTAAGGTTTTTACTGATTTTTATATTTTAATGTCATGTTGTCACTTTTCTGTTCCGACAAATTGATTCATTTTCAGAACTTTTTAAAAGAATGTTCTTAAATATTTGTGAAGTACTATATCTAATTGTAAAATAAAATTAATAAAATAAATAAGTTAATATGTTAATTAAATTTATATGTAAAGATACTAGACGAGAATCAGCCATGTGAACAAGTAGGTTTCCACTCAGGATTCAACACAGTAGACCCAATCTAAACAATCGACCAGAGCATAGAAAAGACAGACGAATTTAACTTACCATTAGGCTTTTGTGGATTACACCAAGACATTCAACTCTGTCGAACATCCAAATGTCCTTCAGGCATTTCAGGGAATAGAAGCAAAACATTTGAGAGTTCTGGACAAACTATACAAAGCGTCGCCAAAGAATTAACTGAACTAATAGGGCAAACGTTCCAATTAAAACAAGGAGTAAGGTAGGATGATACTATCTCTCCAGAGCTGTTCACTTGTGTTATGGAAGACATATTCAGAAAATTAAATTGGAACAACAAACACGGGATAAAAATAAATGGAAATAATCTGTCTCATCTAAGATTCGCAGAAGACATTGTATTGGTTGCTAATACTTCCAAAGAACTTTTAAAGATCCTTGTAGAATTGAACAGGACCAAATTCCAGAACTAATGATGAACTACAACAAAACCAAATTAATGTCCAACAGACAAGCTGATAATATTATCATCAATGGAACTGAGAGCAAGTAGAAGATTATATGTACCTCAGCCCCCTCATCACCCGAAACAATAAAATGAATAATGAAATGAAGAAACGAATAGCCCAAGGATGGAGAGCCTTCTGGACACTTAAATTTATTCTCTTGGATAAATCACTGAACAGGAAACTCAGAATGGAAGCTCTACATACATGCATTATTCCTGTCCTAGTTAATGCTTGCCAATCATCGTCCTTAACGGACAAACAAAAGAGCTCTGCCAAAGAAAATTGGAATGAAAAATCATGCGCATTTCACTACAGGACAGAGTTTCAAATGAAAGACTCCAAGTTTTCACATCCTCCAAGAATGTTGCGCAGCAGGCAGCAAGAATGAAATGGAAATGGGCAGGTCACATCGCAAGATCACACCAAGACAGATTGGTGCAGAAGACCAATATGTGGGATCCATACATTGGAAGCAGAAGTTGAGGAAGACAAAGAACCAGATGGGCCAACTATTTCAATAGATTAGTGGGGCCACAATGGTCCAGTGCAGCTAGGTGAAAAATAATTTGGAAGGATTATGAAAGATACCTGTTAGGAAGTACAGATGTTTAGTGCTAATTCATACTTTGTATGTGGAATAGCTCACCATGTGAGTTTTACAAGAGTTCCCCCTCTTGCACAAGGCCTTTGCCCTTTATGAGACACACTATGCTCATTAATTCATATGTAATTGTTTAATAAAAGTAATACCATTAACTAAAAATTCTGATTTATGCCATTAACAATTTTCATTAATAAATATTTATAAGTAAAAAAATGAATTTTAAAAAATAGTCTTTATTTTTACTGCCTCTCTCAATAATGGATAAATGGAGGTGAATATGTCTATGCTCTTTTTAAGCCAATTTTTGGATAGTGAAGAAAAGTACTTGCCTAGTAGTTTTCATTGGTTAGTTAAATAGAGTGAAAATTTGATGAATCATTTGTAAGGAACTTGGAAATTGAAATGAAATTTAAAAACCACATGTAGGGGCAAAAATAGTACCTGGCATCTCGTGAGACACAGATTTGTTCACAATATTGAGAGTGGAGAAAGAATATGAGAAGCGTGTTAATGATAATGCATTTCATGGCCAAGTAAAAGCAGTGTCTCATTTGTGATAGTGAAGTACATCACCACTAGGAGATAAATATTCTTACAACTTGTACATTTCTGTCCTATCTTATTCATTTTTGAATCTATTGTTTACAGAAATTTTAAAAATTTCCATAATTATTTCTGAATCAAAATTTGAGTGTCTATGGATGTGGAAATATTTTTATCAGAATTCTAGTTTTCCTAATTATCAAATCATGAAAACAATAAGTGAGGAATGCATACAACAAGCATAAAAAACAAGTAGACGATCCTGAAGCTCAGAATCAAAGATAATAACTACACAGGAATAATGCATTGAGATTTCACCATTACATGCAAATATCGTCATAATACAATTTAATAGCCATCACCAATGTTGAACATTTTTTTAAAGAAGTTGTCTTTTTTTTTACACATTCTGTATTTTGATTTTTTCACGAATACTGAACAAAATTATAGAATTATATGACGCCAAAAGTTACATAAAATAATTGGGGTTTATTGATCGTAGATGAATTCTGATTGTGTTAACATTTGTTAAAAGAGAACTTAGAACTGAAACAGGTTTTATTTTAAAAAGTTAAATACCATGCATTCAACAACACAAAATACTTGTATCAAACACTACAAATGCGTTCTGTACAAATAATGGTGAAGACAAATAACTTTGTGCAAATTTACAATAGGTTTTACATACAATACACCTTATGCTGATTTATTTTCAGTTTACTTATTTGATCATAAATAATATCCCATGAAATTATAACATTAATACATCAAGGATTTAATTTTTTATGAGTGAATATTTTATTGATTACCAAATCTTGTAAAGGCATGGGTCTTGTAGTTTATATCATTGTGTTCATCATTTCACTTCAAGTATATCTTATATTTTATTAGAGTAAGTTACTTATTTCACCGAACATCAGAAAAATAAATATCCTATTCTTAAATCAGAAATTTGTTTTATACATCAAGATTTATGGAAATAAACTGCACACTTTTTGATTTTTAAATATCAAAGATTATTTCACATAACATTAAAAATATATCAGTTCTTTTTGCACTTTAGTTCTTTAAATTGCCTTCAAATATATAAATCCATCATGGATTGACAAGTTCTCACCCAGAAATAAAGACTCAATCTATTGCTGTAAGCTACAAAACACATTTTCACTAGACAAATAACATTAACCATATAATCAAGAATTTCCAGTGGCACATTATCTTGGGGACATATAATATGGACCTTGTGGAGGACCATAAGGATAAAAAGCTTGATGTGAAGCTGGAAAACTAGCAGTTGAGAAAGGTGCAGCGGTGGATGGTCCTGGTTGATGATGAGATGGAGCAGTGGCATTTGAAGATGCTGTGGAAGGATGCAAATGATGATGATGCAGAAATTCACTGCTTGATCCAGATACATAATTTCCAGCCGGAGGTCGAAGTAGACCCGATGTTCCTCCAAATGCAGCTGCTCCATTGTTGCTCCCAGAGGAAACTTCATCTCCTCTCATACAAAGTGCAGATCCAGATGGGCCATAAACAAAACTTGAATTCGTTGCCGTGCGAAATGACTGGTGATGACGAACACCACTGTCTACGGATGAATCAGCTCCAGCTGGTGGCACCAATTGGTACTGTGGATGTGCACTGTAAATGAAAAGAAAATTCAAATCAGTAATCATTGTAGAATTCATGACAAGGATGTAATGAGGAATGTAGTTCACTATTGGTTGGACAATAAACAATGAAACAATTTTGCCGACGTTTTGGAATCTTTTAATTTCATCATCAGTGCTTGCTAATGGACTGCTGAGTGACTGTAAAATTGATTAATAAGCCCTGATGATCGAATTAAAATATTCCAAAACTTTGGTAAACTAATTGTGTAATTGCTTAAACTCTGACCAATCCCGTGAACTATATCTCTCAAATTATTAATGTGTTAAAGTCAGTGGAGGATTCCAAAGTCTAGCCATTTGCAAAGCTTTTCATTACACACCTTTAAAATAGTATTTTAAAAATATTTTTGATTAATTATATTTCATTTAAAAATATTCTCTTAATTATTCTGGAATAAATAAAACTGCTTGCATTTGATGATGGAGTGCCATACTTAGCCACTGAACACAGCTGAGGGATAGAGTTTGTGACTATGCCCTGGGAAAATGATGTGGATTGCCATTTATTTGAACTGGATGGTAGGGATTATGAGGGAGTGAATTAATATACAGATGAGATGATGATTCTGATGAGATTGGCAGAGTAGGTAAGAAAGGCACACCTTTTCACAATCATATGGTGAAAATACCCAACTTATGCGGTTGAGATACTGCCTAAGATTCTTGTTCTTGGATTCTGCCAATGGAGACTCACAAACATATCTTAGGAGAAGGAATAACAAAGAAGTCTAATTCTTATTGGCGAGGGCCAACACCCACGTCCCATGAAGGGCTGGTATAGTTGACTGAGACGCCTGTAGATGGCAGTTGATCCTATAGATCTCCCTTGAAATGAAGAGGAGACTGAGGCACGTCTGAACATTTGAGATATCCCCTCAACGCGGGAAAATAATGTAAAGTGTTAAATACTAGAAAAAGGAAAAAAAAAGTACGGCACCACTGCGAAATCGCAGTCATTCAAAATTCAGACAAAATGTCACTTTTGTTCACATTTTGCAAGCGGTAGTGTGTGGCGCCGTTCCAGCCTTGCCTGGTTGTTATAAATGTAGCCTCTAGAAGAATTTCCTGCTGTCATCGTTTTCTCTACGATAGGACTAGAAAACAAGCCAATCGAGTTGTGCTCGCCACCGTGCACTTTATTGCTACATCGCACAGTCGCCCATCCGTTCTCGCTTTTGCCGAAGTTTAGAAAGCTATGCTTTCTCCCATTATTTCCAATACGGAAATTTCGGAGTAATCAACGAAAATTGCACTTGCGCCACTTTTTGAATAATTTGCTCACACTTTTTGAATAATTTGCGTGTGAGAAAGTCATTTTCTCACACGAGAATTTTTTTTATAAATTGCTTTAATTTCAAGCAGCAATTACTCAATTGCTAATGTTTCAAGCAAATATTTTTAACATGCAGTTTTCTGAACTTCAGAGAGAACGACGATAATGATACCTTCACCATTCTTTTTAGTGTTCTTTGTTCCAAACATACAAAAAGATTTTAAAAAATTAGGACCAGTTTTTGAGGAAATGTTCTTTTAATAATGTGTATTCATTTCAACCAGAAATTACGTGAAAACTACCTGTTACTTTTAAAACTTGTATGTAACATTTTTAAAGAGCTTACTCCTTAGAACAGATTTTTGTTCAATACAAAAATTTCTATCTTCAATTATGCAAATTTTTGAAATGTTAACTTTTTGCAATTTTCAAAAATTCTGAGACTCCGCCCAAAATGGAACTTGCACCATAATTTATTTTGTCTGAACGGTTTTCGCACTAGCTTTGACCACAGACGGACGGCCAGACGTTTGTTTTCATTCAAGTTGTCGCTATAAAGAGCCGACAAAATGGATTCTGACTACACGAAGTGTTAGATGAAGTTTTGTCCACTTTTTCGCTACCAGGGCCCGGCAATACGAGTTGTTCTGTCGAAACTTCCCCGTTTTCCGGCGTATATTCTCCAATTACGAAGTAAGGGTGGAAAGTAAAAATTAACATAGCAAAAGCACAATATTGAAGATGGATATTTTTTCTCTTAATTAAAATCTGTTCTTAAAAAGACATCTTTCAAAAAGACATGCAAAATGTTTTGAAAAATGAGATGCTTTTCGATCACATCTGCTTGAAATTGATTAACTTAAAAAAAAAGACATTTTCTCAAAAACGGCTCTAAAATTTTGCTTCATCGTCCTTACTTGGTAAAAAGAGAAAGTATTATAATCACGCGCAGAGAAACGGCGATTTTTCGACGGAAACACTCTTATTGTAGTAGGTCCCTTGTAACAAAAAGTGAATAAATTATGTTGCTATAGTTCCTCTAACACGTGGTGTCACCAGAAAGTATTTTTTGTTTGGTTCTCTTTCTTTGGATGCATTTTTAGGCATAACGAATTCTTAAATACAATTTCGGAATGTAGAATAGTTGGAAAAATAGGAAGAGGGAGATCTAAAATAAAAAAAAATGGAACAACTTCAAAACCCAATTACAATTCAAAATCTTTGCAGATATGAAAAGGACAGAGGAGGAAAGAATGTCATGGCGGCAGCGACAAGGTACTTTTGTCCTTTAGGATGATGACTTTATATGAAGCCTTTATATTTTATCAAAAGTGGCTCCAATCTTTTTCATTAAACTTTGTGCTTGGATAGCGTAAAGAACGCTTAAGAGAATGGTGCTGATTTCATTTTCATTGAAATCCCAGACTTTTTGAACATTTTCATAAATTCAATTTTTTCGGCATCTTCCTACAACTACAATATTAAAGGTATGTTTTTCATGAATGAAATCTGTTCGTTAAAGATAGATCTTGAAATAAAGTCATGAATTATTCTAAAGCTGGAGTCAAAAAAACTAGTACACGTGCCGAATATCGTGTAGAGCTCCCGGGAGCACGCAGACGTGCCGTAACACATGACATGAACTCGACTAATGTCTGAAGTAGTGCTGGAGGTAATTGACTCCATGAATCCTGCAGGGCTGTCCATAAATTCATACGTGTAAGAGTGCGAGGGAGTGGAGATCTCTTCTGAACAGCGCGTAGCAAGGCATCCCAGATATGCTCAATAATGTTCATGTCTGGGGATTTTGGTGGCCAGTGGAAGTGTTTAAATTCATAAGAGTGTTCATGGAGTGAGCCACTCTAGCAATTCTGAACGTGTGGGCTGTCGCATTGTCCTGCTGGAATTGCCCAAGTTCGTCGGGATGCACAATGGACATGAATGGGAGCAGGTGATCAGACAGGATGCTTACGTACGTGTCACCTATCAGAGTAGAATCTAGACGCATCAGGGGTCCCATATCACTCCAACTGCAAACGCTCCATACCATTGCAGAGCCTCCACCAGCTTGAATAGTTCCCTGTTGACATGCAGGGTCCATGGATTCATGAGGTTGTCGCCATACTCGTACACGTCCATCTACTCGAAACAATGTGAAAGGAGATTCGCCATACCAGGCACAATGCTTCCAGTCATCAACAGTACAATGTCGGTATTGAGGCGAGGCCTAGAGCCTTGTGTCGTGCAGTCATCAAAGGTACACGAGTAATCTTCGGCTCCGAAACCTCATATCAATAATGTCTCGTTGAATGGTTCGCACCCTGACACTTGTTGACGGCTCAGCATTAAAATCTGCAGCAATTTTCGGAAGGGTTGCACCTCTGTCCCGTGTAATGATTCTCCTCAGTCGTCCCGTTCTTGCACGACTGAGGATGCCGGAGCGATGCCGGAGATTTGATGTTTTATCGGATTTCCGATATTCAGGTACACTTGTGAAGTGGTCGTAAGGGAAAATCCAAATTTTATCGCAACCTCGGAGATGCTATGCCCAATCTCTCTTGCGCTGATTTCAACACCATGTTCAAACTCACATGAATCGTGATAACCTGCCATTGAAGCAACAGTAACCGATCTAATAACTGTGCCAGACTCTGGTTGTCTTGTATAGTCGTGGCCGACCGCAGCACCATATTCTGATTGGTTCCAGATCTTATTTCAATGTGCATAGCTGTACCAGTTTTTTTGGCTCTTCAGTGTATTATGTATTAGTAAAATAATAATAATAATAATAATAATAATAATAATAATAATTATTATATAATATAATATAATAATAATTAAATAATAATAATTATTATTAATCTAATTCACGACTAAAGATGTTGAGTCGGTTGATTATAAAGTCTACTCCGGATTGCAACCATCTTCCTAAGGAGCAGATCTAGGAGCTATCGGTGCCTCTACAATACTTTGCGCAAAATGTAGGTTGTTCCCAATAAAGCAATGTCTTACACTTCCCAGTTTTTGAATGATATGGGAATTTAGCAAAGTTCTTACTACGAGTTTGCGGAACAAATCCCAGAGTACCGATAGCTATTGGCAAGTCTCACATTCGGCTGATCTAGATTTCCAAACTCTTGTATTAAAGACGTTTTTCTGCTTCCTTTGTTTCGACGTTTTGATCGCATGGCACAGTCATCTAGAAGTAGACACAACTTTGCTCTAAAGTTTGAATTTGTTGGTCGTACAATATTATACAGTCTAACAGACGTTATTGGTTTTGGTGAGTGTTTGTTCCATTTGTAGCATGTTAGCATGTGTTTGGAACTTTGAGAGAAGCTGCCAGTGGAGGTAACTACACACCCTGTCGTGCATTTTCAAGTATTCGGTCTTTGCTAGCTTTGAACAAGCTGATAAGATATGATCAATGGTTTCTACTTGTTCCTGGCAAATGCGGCACTTACCATCTCGGGAAATTTTCAGAACCGCTTTATCATAAAGTCGTGTTCTCTACGCTTGATCTTGGGTAGCTATTACAACTTCTCCCGATTTCGGTTTCATTCTTCCCCTTTTAAGTCACATAAATGATTAATCTTTATTGATATGCATATTGTCCATTCCTTTTAGATATTGTCTTTGATATTCCTCGTCGCAAAACTTCTTGCTACACTTTCAATGCGTTTCCCATTCTTCAGTCAGATTTAATGACTTGCCTCATTAGTAGGCCATCTTGATGGCTGACTACACACTTTCTCATCCCGACTATTGCATTGTCCTAGGAGGCTTCAGTTTATCTCAGGTCCCATCCTCTTTCCTTACGCGCCACATAAAGTCTATGTACATCAGCCCGAGAGTGGGCGACATGATGCATTTTAAGCAGTTTCTAGTTTTTAGAGCCATGATCCTAATTTCTTCCTCAGTCCTGTCCACTAGTACGAAACTATATTCGGTTACAGGCACAGCCAAACTAACTACTGCAGATATTTTATTCCAGGAATTCAGAGCGGACTGCAGGACAAGTCTCACTCCCTGCGAATTGTGTCGCTCGAGATTCTTGATGCCCAGATATTTGTAAGTTTTACCTGGATGAAGATTTTGAATCACAGTGTGCATATCAACTTCAATATTCTCTGACATCAATTTGCTTTTCTTTAAAGTTATAATAATAATAATAATAATAATAATAATAATAATAATAACAATTATTATTATTATTATTATTATTATTATGTATTACTAGAAATATTAGTACGTTATGTGTTTTTAAACAATTATTCCTCAAAAAGTCTCAATATGTTCTCTTTATTTTTTCCACGGATAAAATAAGGAACGCATAAAAGGGACTAATTTTGGAAAAATTCAAAGTTAAACGATGTTAATTTTCGTTTAAGTATCTGAATTTTTCGAAACTTGCGTTCTGGAAATATTGAGAGAGACAATTTTTAAGACAAATGTTTGAGTGATGTAGCGGTAAACCGCACGGAGAATTAAGTCAATGGATCTGAGTTCGAGTTTTGGAGGGTAAAATTTTTTTGGTGGTTGGAAAGACTTTTACAGGTTATTATAGTAGTATAATACCGTTACAAATAATGCGAAAAAGTAAGTGCCTTTTCAGAACCAGTGTTGTTAGTGTCCTTTGATACAGACGAGGAGAAAATATAAAAAAATCGAGCAGTTTTTGACAAAATTTGTTCCAAAATTGCTAATATTTCACGCAGAATTACGCAAATACTGCACATATCTTCCAAAGATTTTACGTGACATTTTGGAAGAATAAATTTCATTAAAAAATAATGTCTTCAATATTGTAGTTGTGGAAAGAAGTCGAAAAATATTTTGAACTTTCGCAATTTTCAAAAAATCGGCGATTTCAACGAAAATGAGACCTGTACCATTCTCTTCAATGTCTCTTATTCAATCCGACAGAGAAGAAAGTTTGATCAAAAAATTTCATGACTTTTTGAGAAAATTTTGAATTGTTGAGGCTTCATGTAAAGTACCCTCAAAATCAAAATATCCGCGTTAATCTCGCAGAGCCTCGAGTACGTTTACACCGATCGAAGAATGGCAATTTTAAAGAAATTCATCTGAATGGTTTAGTGCTAACGTAGATAAGCGACTGACGAGTGGACTGACGTTTTCCCGCCAATCGAGTTTTCGATATCAAGGATCCACAAAACATGGATTCTGACTACACAACGGGTTCGAGGAAGTTATTTACAACATAGAGATACAAGATTTATCCACCTTTTCGTTACCAGTTCGGGGCAATAAGAGGTTTTCTTTTGAAAAATCGACGTTTTTAGACGCACGATTATTATACTTTTTCTTCTTACGAAGAAGACGGGAAAGTGAGAGACTACCTGTAATGCCGACCAAGAACCTCCAAAATCCTGCCCATTGGCTCCCGGGCTTCGGAAGGGAAAATTGAGTGAGATGAAGGAGGTAGATAAGTAATCGCTTCTTACCATTGTGCTTATCTACTCAAACTCCCTATCCCACACAATTCCATTAATTTGCAAGAATATAAAATGAAGAAATATATTTCATACCAAGAGTACGATTTGTGTGTGAGATCATCAACAGTTCTTGTTGGCTCTGTTTCTCTCTCATAAAGTTTTGCGAAACTGCAGTCTGGTCCTGGTGGTGATTCAGTGAGACCTATCTTCATCCTTAAATTAAAAAAAACATATATCAAAATCTTTGCAATATGTATCACTGTAATTTTGCCACCAAGATGTTGAACCATTTTGTATTAAATGATAGCCAAGTATACTTATTGGTGTATGATAATTTCTACTTTTTCTTTTAATAATTAAATATTCCAAATTAAACACATTAAATTCTTTGTTTACCTGTGACATCTCACTGAATCTTGAGATACTGGAGGAGAAGAACTAATTCCAGATGTACTAGGAAGATCAGCATCAGTTGCTGGTAGGACTGTTGCTGATTTAGGTGGCTTGCGTCTTCGTGGTTGATACTGCAAACAATATTTCTCAATTAATTCTTAAATTAATGTCCAATAAAAGCCTTGAATTACATTCAAGTTAATTGGGGTACAAAGACCAAATGCTTGTTGTTAAAATATGTGTTGTAAATCAATATTGTTACTGAACAATATATACAACAAATTGCGTGTTAATTTATCAGGTTTATGGACTGTGAAAATTGAAAATAGTTATGAAGGAATGCCGTCATTTTCTCCCTTGAATGTAATAATTGAAATTAATAAGTATCCTGCTACTTTATCACTATTCTTGGGACCATAATTTGGAATTATTTTCAAGAAAATTTTTGTTGTTGTATTTTTTCTTTAAAATGCAACAATGCTTCATTTGATATGATTGCAAAAACGACTAGGTAAGTAAACAGTGCACCAACTGGTATGCTATTTATAACCAGGATGATATAGGAAGAAAACCAGCTTGGTTGTAAAAAATAAGATGGGAAAACATTGATTATGTATTCGAGCATTATAAACATCCTTTTTCATTACAAGAATTCGTTCATAAAATCACATTTTCTGGCAATGTTATGACGTGCTTGCCTTTTATCGCACGGATAATTGTTTCATCACACGTGCAGCCATTCGCAGCAAGAAAATATTATTGAGGTAGCGGTAAAACGAACAGGCGACCACCATTTTTCGCATATATGTCAAATACGTACCCTCACAATGAAATTGTTTTCCAAAATTAACTTTGATTGTCTTATAAATATATAAAGCTGTTAAACAAAATTAACGCAAGCAACTCGTTTATAATGTTGCTTTATTGCATTCCTACAAATTTGAAAACTCTCTCCTAAGGTGGCTCTCTTTCAAAAATAGTATTTATGCAATAAAACTTAACATTATAAACTACTTGCATAATATGCATCATTACATGCATCATACGCATCACATTATAGCTATTCACTTACCAAGTAACGTTATGAATAGGGAAAGGATTTTGAGGTGCAAATTATTGTCGTAAAAGGGGAAATGATGTTCTAAAAATTAATACAAAAAGGTGCTGTTGAAACAACTGTATTAAGGTTTAAACCTTGCTGCACTCAATTCCTAGAATATACGTATCAATTTTCCATCTCACCAAATTTGTCTTCTTTGTAGAGTCCGTAAAAGGTGATTCATTACCTTTTATCCAACATTGTAGTAGATAGAAACTGTTCAACAATGGCCGGTACTGACTGAACGTGTTTCCCGCGGATCGCGTAGTAGAACGTACTTCGAAGGCGCGTTAAACTGCACCCGCTTGAGCACTTGCCCACGTAGGAAACTCGTCTCTTGCGTGCACAGGTTACGTCCCCTGACTCCACTCTCATTTCCCCTCCAAATCCATACGCGCTGCCTGAGCTATTTCAGTATTGCTGGTGACTCGAGGACAAGGGTAAAGATTTTCCGCAGGTCACAGACAAGTGGATTTTTGCACACACATTTACCTGTCTGGGCAGCACTTTAAATCTAACGGGAAAGGGTTAAACTGTTGCGGCAACACGGTTGAAATTACAATTTTACTTCACAGCTGCAGATTGACTATTGTTACTGGGATAGAAATTACTGGTGGTATAAGTAAAATATATTTTAATATTTATTTAATATTGGCAACTTCTGATTAAATGAGATTTTAAAAGGCTGTTCAAGAAAAAAAAGAAAAACAACATTTTTCTGTCCAAGCGTTTTTAAACGCAGAAAAAGTGGAGAAAAGGGTGCTGAAGCATAAAAAAGAGGGAAAAGGTGGCGAAATGTAGTAATCTCACTAAAAGGTGCAAAAATGTGCAATAAATTGTATTCAGTTCACTTCATTTCATCCCCCCAATACATGTCTTAATCTATCTATGAAAACAGCTATATTTTTGAAAAGGTGCCGCACCTTAAAATCCTTTCCCTAGTCATAAGTGTTATTGTTGTAGATGTCTAATGTTTAAAATCGAGGTGGAGCGTAGCGGAGCCGAGATAGTAATAACACCAACATTTTGTGGTATTTATGGGAAAATTTACGATATTTCAGCGATTGTAATCAAATGAATTGTGTTTCTATGGAATACGTTACTATGGTATTGTGGGGTTTTGCTTACAATATATCAATTCAAACAATATATCGTGGTTCGAGAAAAGATGGATACAAAAAATCCAAAAATAATGAAAGGTTCGATTTTATCCGAGAAACACTGTGCGCACCGATGCTGAATTCTAATAGTGAGTCACGGTTTACAACAGCTGATGTCATGCGACAGCTCGGCTGCAAGAAAGAGGCAATATGCCATTAAATATGTGTTATTCAATTGTTGCGTTATGGAACAGCAAATTTTGTGATATTCTTAGTATGTACATAACAGTTTTACTTTGTATATTATATACTAGGTTATTGCAATACTCGTGCATACATTTAAAAAATTGAATTGATTGCAATATTTAAAACATATTTATCTTATGGCAAGCTCGCAGGGTCCATAATACAGCAAATGCAGTGCAATACATCACAAGGTGACACCACAACAGTAAAACAGTTTCCAGAGGGGTGAAAAAAAAGCTTAGTCCCTAGAGGGGCACGTCCAGCTTCTGAATCCGTTTCAGAAGTCGGTGTCAGACAGGAAATCCGTCGGATCCCCACGATAGGCTGTGAGTTCGCAACTCTCCCTTAAGTGACGCACAGTCTGGGGGGCAGCACACTCACAGTCTGGAGACGGTATCACGCCCCATTTGAATAAGGTAGCCGCGGATCTTCCATGTCCAATTCGTATGCGGTTTGCCGTCTTCCGTGAGGCATATCAAAGCCAGAAGGTTTGTAGTTTGTGTTTAGAAAATTATGAATTGTAGCAGATGTGTTAGGAATCCAGTATTTCTCCCATTCTGCTCGGATTTGGAAATTGCTTTTGTTTACGTATGCGGCTGTTGGAATGGATTGTTTCCGTGATTTCAGTCTATTGAGCGAGGCTGTTTGGATGAAATTGTTCATAGGAAGGCTAATATTACGGGATATCTTCCTGAATTCTTCCAGTAGGACTCTCTGACTCTTTAGGTCAGGGGGAGGGATGTGACTGAAGGCGGTAAGTCAGTAAATCGGAGTCGACTTAATGCATCCAGTTATGGTACGCATAGTTATTTAATTGGGTATCAACCAAATGAGCATGGCGGCTCTTCAACCATACTGCAGCACTCCGCTGCGCTGTATACAAGTCCGAGAGATGAAGTTCGAAGTACTGAAGTAGCAGCGTCCCGTGTTGACCCACACAGCTTCAGCAAAGTATTGTTTCTAGTGTGAGTTTTAGAAGATATGTATATCATGTGAGCTCTATAAGTTAAGGAGCGGTCCAGCATTATGCACAAATATGTTGGTATCTTATTATAGTTCAACAGGGAGTGATTGAAATAAATCTTCAGTTTCCGATTGGCCATTTTATTTAATTTCACATGTCGATTTCTCGAGGATAGACAACTGGGCCTCGGTGAGAGAAATGTGTTGTGTGGTCAGTAGTGGCCCATACGCTAATAACAATGAATTATTATTTATCTTACAGTCGGTGAGTCAGTTCAGTGGAATTGCCTCTTCAGTTTCAATGGAATTGCCACACTTTCTCATGAGGTGCATTTCGTATTACTTTAATTAGGCACGAGTGTGATAGTCGACCAACCCTAATCCTAAGGAATAAAACCCTTCCCAGTGTTGGCTTGATGGTAGGTGCGACATCCATATGAGTGGGCTGCATCACATGTATGCGGATTTATGGCAAGACAAAGCTTAGGTTTTAAGTTCGAAAGTATCGAGTTCGAATGAACCTGGTACTGATCGTCCAGTTCTCTCGTTCATCATCTCTTTACTGTCGACCAAATCGACAAAAAGATTTCATCTGCTTCAACATGGTCTGCTGCTGATTCTGTCTTATTACATGGAATATTTTAGACAAATCACACTTTTTCCAAAAATCACTGCAGAATATTTCCTTTTAATGTCTACACTGAGTAAATGTACCACATCCCTAAAAGCATGAAGGAAAAACCATATGTTCTCGGTCATACTTGAATAATTTTGATGATTGAGACTTGTATCTTCTAAAAACAAATTTCTTGATAAGAAGCTAGTTATGTTTGGAAAATCAGTAGATTCACAACTTCATGACCACTACTAGACTCTGTAGCAGTACATTGCAGTATTTACTATCGTGACTTTTCTTACAAGAATTGTTAACAGTAAATTGCTCCAATCATTATGGTAACTATTGAAGGCAGGTTTTTATTAAGGATTTTGAAACCTGAAATCTCTTTTCTTTTTCACAACAATCCCATATTTTAACTTTTTATATGTTTATGTATACATTAACGAGAATGGTTTAATCTTATGCGGAACTATTTATTCCGCTGTAAAATTCCGGTTTTACTCCCTTAAATGTCCGGGGAACTACATATATTTATGAAAATGTTACTAGTAAGAAACTCTAAACATCTCTTCACTCTGAAACTCTCTTTATTTACCTAAAAAGTGAAGATTTTCGAGAAGTGTCACTTTGTGCTCCGAGTATCTAAGCAAAGCGGCCTTAACTGATTTTTTATTAAATTAGCTCATCAAGTTAGATTGTTATACTGCCTCTTTGTAACTATAAGAGCTGTGTCGAAAAGGGTTAAGTAGCATAGGGTCAGGACGTCAGTCCTACATATAAAAGGACTGATGGAAAATTGGTGCATGAATTCGACACCGATCTGGAAAGCTACAAGTCGCGGGGCTCAAAGAGATGATTTTCAGTTGTACTTATTATGACGATATCCACTGCGATTTTCATTATCCCGTCTTTTTTTCCAGAATTCTTCCAGTTTCTTTGCGAGGTATGAAATAGCAAATTAAAACACAGGAAACGGAAGAGCGAAAACGCGAGAACAGAATTCATTCGGAAGCAACGGTAGGCAGCCCTGATAATTTTCGTCGTCCAGTGCGAGACCAAGTCTTTAACCAGACCGTGACGATTCGTGCTGGTTGGGCTCTAGGGAACTAGGACCTCAAGAAAATGCGCGCGCCTCGTAGTAGTAAACCTCGAGCTGCCGAAGCGGACTCCCAGGTTATGGGTAGGCCTCTATGTTCTCCATGAGCATGGCGATTCGGTTTATTTACAAGTTGGCCTGACGGTGTTTCTCAGTGTGTCACTCTGTTTACGTACCGGAATGTGAGAATTATGGTTTGAGAGCTAGGTGCCCTCCTACTGGGGCTGAAAACATCATTTGCTTACAAAGCAGTGAAGTAGGATGCGGACTCAATCGATAGCCAACATTAGGAAAGGCTTGCGCATTCGCAAGTACTGCATTCCATATATTAAATTCATGGAGTGTATTATAACAATGTCTTCACAAAATGAGAATATATACTGAAGAATGAAGAGCTTGTTGTTGGCACTTGAAAACAGCACTACGAACTCTTTAGTTCAGTATCGTATTTTCGATTAAGATATTTTAATATAAATTGAAAATATTGTTGGAGTGAATAGATTGTATTGACTTAATTTATATTGTTTTGGAGGTTCCCATTTCATGAACGTTGTGATAGACTTTCTGATAGATGGTGAATTTTAAGATCTGAAAGACGTATTCCAAAATTTTCATGATTACAAAAGCATAAAAATAACAACAGTTTCTACAACACCACATAGTTCTTGCATTTTGTATATCTGTTTCGTAATAATATAATACTTGTATTCTATGACTACTTCAGCCACCAGTGGGAAAACCCCTTTCACAAAACGAAGAGAGGTAGATTCGAACATAATATTGTAACGTATTAGCCAGCGTGCCTCGTGGCATCTATTTGGGGACGCTTGGTAGAGGATTAGCCTCGCCACAGGAAGGAGAGAAGGGTTTTTCCGTAAAGGCAAGAACGCAGAAACGGGAGACACAAGGCTTTGGCGTCTTCCGGCTTATAGAAACTTTTCACTGTTATAACAAGCGAGGGGGTGGCGTGACGTAGTAGATCACGTGGACTTCGCCTATATAACAGAATGTACAGAGCCAGTTGGGTGGGTTCTGGAGACAGTGGGAGAACCTCGTGCGTGTGCACAAAACTTGGCGCCACGACGGTGCATATGCGAGCCCGGCTCGCGAGGCTCGAGTCACTAGTTGACGAAGCCTGCGGACTTTAGGTCCTTGGGTGACTGCGGTCACGGGGGAGCGATGCTGTGTGCGTGCTCCGAGGTGAAGAGTGGTTGAGTGCCACGATTCACGCCGATTCTCAATCGGATAAGATCGCTCCTGCGATCGAGGCAAACCAGCCGTTGGTGCGCCAGAACGGACTTTGTGTCCCAGCGTGACATCCGGTCACGGAAGCTAGGCTTTGTGCGCGCTTCAAAAGTAGGAGTGGCGAATGCCACAATCAAAACCATCTTCAATCGGGTTTGGATCACTCCCGCGATCAGGGGATAGTAGGTCTCTCAGAGCTAGGGTGTAAGTAGATTATTAAGTGTATATATTTGTTTTGTTTTCTTGTTAATAAATATATTTGTTATATGAAATCTCTGTGTCTGTGGTCGCTGTGAGAATCCATGACGTCACAATATACTTAATGTTTGCAAATTCAAAAGTTTTAATGAAAATGGATATTGAATTCCGTGTCTCGCGATTACCCTGAATTCAGACACATACCCATTCGGAGAATGTTTCTGCAGTCAAGTTGCTAAAATGGTACTACCATTTAAGATGTAAAATTATTACGATAAACTAACTTAAAATTACGTGAAATCTAATATTATTTTGAAAAAAATGGTTCACATAAATTAAATACCTAATTTTAAAGAATAAATTCCATTAAGAAAGTTCTCAGCATATATTTTGTCGTATTCGTAACTTTCGCAAGTTTTGAAAGTTCAGGTATATTTTAAGCGTCTTTTGTTCTATCCTAGGACAAAACTTGGATCTTATTTGGCAAAAAATTATGTTGCGTTTATTTTAAGCAAAAGTTACGCAAAAAAACTACTCGATTAAAAAATATACATTACGTTATTTAAGAATTTAATGTTTTAGAACATATTTCGTTGAGGGAAAAATCTGTCATCAATATTGTATGATGCATTCATACATGATATAGTAAATATTTGCGATTTTAATTTTTAGCAATTTAAAAAAATACTGAGTGTTCGTCGAAAACGGGGTCTACGCAATTTTTCAAACGTCCTTTGCTATTGCCGATGAAAAAGTTAAAGAAAAATTTGGAGCCGCTTTGAGAAAATATATATTTTTTAAATTGCCTATATTTCACAAAAAATATATATTGCCTATATTGCACAAAATTTTATTTTAACTTATTTAAAGGTCTGTCATTGAAAACAGATTTTATGAAGACACATTTCTAACTTCAATATAGTAGTTGTAGGAAGACGCCAAAAGTCTTTGAACTTTTGAATTCAAAGTGTTCAAGGAATAAATATGAACATATGTCATTGTTCAGAGTCCTTTGTATAAATCCGAGGAAACATTTGATAAAAAAATGGAGCCCTCTTTTATAAAATCTTGAAAATGCTTCATGTAACATACCCTCAGAAATCAAAATATCTGTTTCAAATTTGCAAAGCCTCGAGTTCGGCCAGATCGGTCGAAGAATGTAAATTTTAAAGAAAATGATCTAGACGGTTTAGGCACACGCATTGACCATAGACAAGATGGACAGACCGAAGGAACAGCCGGCCGGACAGTCACACAGACGGGTTATCGTAAATCAATTTTTCGGGTTTAAGAATCCACAAAAAGGCGATGCTGACGGTACGTGTTAGTGGTAGTAATTTACTACATTTAGGAATAAGATTAATCTACTTTTTCTTGTATCAGGGTCCTACAATACGTAAGTAAGTATGGCGAGAGAGTAATAATATAATCACACCTGGAATCTCTGTTTTTAATACTCATGGTTATTAAAATGTAACAATTGTTCAATAATATTTTAATAATACAAACTTTCCAAAATAATTTAGACCCATCTTTCCATGTCCGCCTAATATATGGCCAAATGCCCTAAGAATTTATACTCAAGAAAGTTGCGGGCAACTAAACATGTAAGTTGAACTTTTTCCATTTTGACTGAGGCAGTGGACGTTTCTGTTACACATTATTAATAAAGTGTTTTGAGGAAGTGAAATCTAGAAACAAGTGTGGGGAAAAAAGTTAGTAAAAGTGAAAGTTAAGAAACTACGCAAAGTATGCAAAAGTTAGTAAAAGAAACTACACAGCCAACAGTAATAAACACGATGTCAAACGTTGCGTATTAAGGCTAAATTAAATTTCGAATTTACTGTGTTTGGGTATTTTACTGCATCTCTGAATCAACAAAATGTATCATCGAAGAGAAACAAACTTATGTTCACAAGATTGTATATAATTAATCTCTGATGTGGATGTTGTAGAACAAAAATGTCAGTTCCCAGAGGTTCACTATAAAAGAAATCGATTGTACCTTGTAATCAGGGTGATCTTTCTTGTGAGCAGTACGCAATCTTTCAGCTTCCTCTATGAATGGCTGTTTTTCTTCTTCACTCAGTATTCTGTGGAAAAAATCAAAACATAAATTTTCTTTTGGCAAGAAAAAAATAATTCTAATGCAAGTAGAAGAGACTGGTGTAGGGAAGAGGGGGGTTAATGTGCACTGGGCGCTACTATGGACAAATATGGTTATTCCATAGGTATCACATGTAATCGGGCAAAATTATTTCTTAGATGATGGTCCCACAGTCGGTCTTTAAGCCACACAAGTTTGGAAGGTAGATCTTCTATTATCGTTGTGTGTTTGCCCTGACGTGCGGCACTGCGGCGTCCTTGCCCTGAGGAAGCCTGCAACATTACAGGCGAAACGTGTCGCGGCGTCCCCCGGACAGCGAAGAAAATATGGATTCGAGCCGCGGTCGCTCACGTCTACAAAATTTATGCGGATTGGAAACACTTTTGCGGTTTCAAGTTGTTTTATAATATTGTGTAATTGTTACAAATAATGCTAAAATATAACGTGTTTAAATACGTGAGTTGTCTGCAGAATAATGTACCAAATGCTACCACGTCTTTCAGAATTCTTCTTACACTACTAGGATATGGATAACTGGTGAACATCGTTTTTAAGCTCAAACATAACATTTTACTACACCTAAATAAAGATACATACAGTTATGTTTGTTAAGCTTCTCTAGGAAGATAATGTTGCTCGTAATTCGAGACGATATAATCCGAATATGAACGTTATTCCGTAAACTCCATAGTATGGATTCGTTAGTCTTATCTGACATCATCACAGCGAGGGCAGGTAGAGCGCGTCGTGACCTTGTGTGCCGGACTGTTACATTCAAAATATCCATTAAACACTAGTCGCAAAAAAATAAACATTTCTCAAAAAATGCTTATCTAACATATGACAATGTGTATATCAATGGATTTGTCTTTTTACGCTCGTCATGATAGATCGAAAATATGTACAGTTCCATTTGAAAACGCAAAGTTACCTCAAATTTTCGTAAAATACAAGTGATAAAATAGAAATGAATACACGTATCAATTAGCCTCATTGCCTCATGCACTTCAGTGAAAATTGTATTGCAATAACTTCAACCGCTCAAAAGTTACAGGTGGTGCTAAAGTTATGTGACATTATATATATATATATATATATATATATATATATATATATATATATATATACACATATATAAGATTTTTTTTACAAAAACAGAGCAATTAGGACTTGGTAAACTCTAAATTTTGTAAATGCGTCTGTAATGTTGAGGTGTACCAATGTAAACAAATTTCAAATAGAACAAAGGCATACTCATAATAAACAAAACATAGCCACAGCCACCATGTTCAACCTATTTTCTTCGAGGGCAGAACTTTCCTGCTTCACGGCACCTTACGTGTGATCGGTGTGAAGGAGTGATATGGAACCTCACCTCCACAGCTTGCCTAGCGTCTTGCTCAGCTCGGCGTTGTGCAGCTGTGGGTACTGGTCCGCCAGCTTCCGGCGAGCGGCCTGGGCCCAAACCATGAACGCGTTCATCGGCCGCTTGATGTGCTGCTTACGTTTGGCTGTTGATTTCTGTGTCACGGGAAGGAGAGTCCAATCATAACCTACAAACATAAGAAACAATTCTATATTTAGGTGTCAAAGAAGGAAACAACAAAACTCGAAAATGCGTTTTAGGTTAGTTTTAACATACTTTGTTTAAATAATAACCATCACATTTATAACGGCTGAGCTTTAAATATGCAAATTTTGGGGTTAAAAAACCTGTTAACATGCAAAACATGGAACGCGGAAATATGTTCATTTCTTATGTTGTAAAAGAAATAAGTATTTATCTACAAAGAAAAAAAAGCATACATTTGTATGTCGAGTTACTGCAAACAACTCACTTATTTTAACTACAGTAAGTCGTATTTGTGTACAAGAAATTGAAATCAATATTAATTCTTTCCGTAGAATTTGCAGCACTGAAATCATTCTTCCTTCCTTTGCGCGACAGTAGTCACTGGAGTACTGTAATAATAGGCAAGGTGACTAAAATCCAGAATCAAAGTGCATACTCGATTCTTTGTCTTTTAGATGTTGCACATTACAAAATATGTAAGGCTACAACTTCCGGTAGGCCGAACTTTCTTTGCTTCGTAACCCCCAATCGAAGAGAAGTGCTTCTTTCACGAAGATTTTCTTCAGCATCCCTCGCAACAAGGTCCCTTACGAATTGCGAATCTGGAGAAAGACGTCGCTCGAAGATAGCGAGTCTGTATCTTGCAATCTCCTCGAGGCGTTGGTACGTTTTGAATATCGTCTGCGATATTCACGTAAGTCAATACGAACAAACTAACTGAAAATCTTGTATGCGTATGTCTTGTTGATAAAAGGTCGCGTCAACTACATGAGAAATGCACTTTGTATTTGAAAATTATATATTGGTAAGGCAAAGCGCTTCTTTCTCTCTCTCTCTCTCTCTCTTTTTTTTTTTTTTTTTTTTTTTTTTTTTTTTTTTTTAACAAGTGGGGGACGTGCTGAGAAGTGTTTTAGATCTGGCGCGCATTTTGGCACACATTTTTCAGTCATGACGGTTTGGGAAAGATGGGAAATACCAACGTTTCACTTTCACAATCGACAAAATTAATTATGTTAATATCACTAATGGATTAAGGCCATGATTATAGGAAAACGTTTATTAAAAACGTTGAGACGTACAATTTTAAATCTTCGTCGTTTCCTCACTGGACACTGAATAGAAAGAATTTGGATATTTCCGCTCAAGGTATATTAGAGCTGTTTATTGGCCGCGGGCCGCAAAGTGTTTTATTTCTTTCATCTCTCTTCTTAACTATCATTATGAGATTTATATCGATAAATATAGATTTCTTTAAAGATGATTTTTTCAGTTAACTAAAAAATTACTGTTTTTAAGGTCTGTCTTGTTTCTTGTGCACCAAATATATACTATTTACATATGTACTTACGATTTAACGTAGTGGCACTTGAAAGACACAAGGTGGACGGGGAGAGGGGCACTTTCATCAAATCGGGAGCTTCTTTACGACATAAATTTTAGGTATTGAAGCTCCTGAGAGAATGATAATGACCCCCTCTCCTTCCAGCTCGTGACCTTCAAGTGCCACTATATTCAAATCGGAGAATAGAAGATATAATGCTCTAATTTTTTTAAATATGTACATGTTTTCTTCGTACATATAAAATGTCAAAGATTTTAAAATATTTTGGCATTATTATAAAATCACATTCTTTTCTCATCCTTTGGCCAGATTTAAAACATTTTTATTTTTTGTGTGTTCAATCCATTGATTTTACGGAGATGTGCATGTAATGTTACCAGTACTGGGTTAGGGCATAGAATGATTGGGGGTTTATTTTGTTCGAAGTCGACTCTTCGATTTTATTCGATTTGACATTTACTTTTGTTAGTTTTGTCTTAGTTAAGTGTAAGAAATTTTTCATTTTTTTTATTTAGAGTTTGTAAGATTCTATTGTTGGATGTTATGTTTGAATGTTTAACGATCCTTTATTGTCAATTTGTATGCTTATTGAAGCGTTTATATATAGTAAATGTAGTTTATCCTTGGGGTACCTTGAAATGATTTGAATGTCTTCTGCTGATCGACCTAGTTTGAAGTTTTTAACACAATCCGCCTTTAGTAAGTCTACTTAACTTTTTACAGATTGTCGTATATAAATATTTAATTTTTCTAGTTTCAATTCATTTCTAATTTGCCTGTTTGTTACTTACCACGAGGCTTTAATGATGGACCTTAAACATTTATTTTGTACTATTTGAATTTTCTCTACGTTACATTTGACGGCTGCACCCCACACAGGGGAAGCATAGGTAACAGATTCGATACAATCCTCTTGATCTGGATTCTCGAAAACCTCGACAAGCGTCGGAGTTGTGAAATACTGTGTGACCTCCATCGAAAAAAATCTTCGTTCTTGCCACTTGTGATTGTTACGATCCCCAAATAGTTGTAAATTTACTAGACTGGAAGTGCTGGTTTTCAGGTAATGCATTTCATTTATCAAGAGCATCGATGCTTGTTTTTGACGTCACAGTGTTTGGTATACAAAGAACGCTATAATTACTAATATTTTTACTTCTCATAGGCAAGTTCCTATGTGTGCATCATATTTTGCTAGCTTCTCCGTCTAATGTATTTCTAAGTTTGTTTTCTTATCTCGACATAAGAGCACTTGTTCTTTAAAAGCCAATCAAAATTATCTTCTCATAGTGTTACACTTATATTCCTCCACGAACTCCAAAAGTCAACACAGCTTCCTGAACGCGATACACAAAATGAATTCAATTTGAAACATTTGCTTTCAAACCAACCATCGTCGTTTATTGTGAGGTTTCCAAGTATCACAATCCTTTACAGTCAGTTCACAATAAGTAGACTTAAATAAAAACCTAATATTTTTACTATTTGTAAACTTGACGAATGTGTTCTAACCTACTTATACACTAGTATTAGTGAAACCACTGGTTCGACAACAGAACATTCTTTCTCGCATTATTTATAGCAACGCAATAATATAACACTACATTATTCTGCAAAAGGGCTTCCAAACCGCAAAAATATTTTTACACATTGCTTTTCGAACTCAGATTCTTACTTTAGTACGCCATTCACATCATCCTACACAATGAATCTCATAACTAAACTCAACCTTACTCACACACTAAAACAAAGTTTAATACTTGCATTTGCAATTTTTAAAAATTCAGTGATTTTCATTGTTATTATTTCAAGATTAAAAGAACAGAATTTATGAAAACATCACAATCTTCAATACTGCAGTTGCAGGGAGGTGGCGAAAAATGTTTCACTTTCTCAATTTTCGAAAATGCAGAGAGTTCACCGAAATTGGGACCTGCGCCATTAGTGGCCTTTGCATCCTTTGCTCTTTTCGAGAACAATTTAAAGAAAAAATATTGATTGTTTGAGAAAATATTGATTTTTATATTACCTATATTTCACCCATAATTACGCAAATCATACTTATATTTTCGAAAAAATGCACATGAACTTATTTCAAGACCAATCTTTGAATAACACATTTATTTAAAAAAAACTTTTTTTCAATATTGTAGTTGTAAGAAGTGGCAGAAAAATTGATCTCTTGCAGTTTTTAAAAATCCAGAGCTTTCAACGAAAAATAGTTTTAAAATGTTTAAGTGTCCTTTACGCCGGCCAAAGAAGATGTTTAATACAAAAATCTGTAGTCATATTTCAGAAAATTCTGAAGTTCAGTTCCATGCAGGTAGAGTATCCCTCAAAATAAAATAAATATTTGAAACTAGCAGGGCCTGGAGTCCGTTAGGATAGATCGGGGAATATATTTTGGAGAAATTCGTCAGAGCTACTTAGTTTGCGTTGACCACAGACAGACGTTTTTTCGTCAATCGAATTTTTGGTATCGAGTACCCACAGAAAGGTGATACCGACTAAATAATATATTAGAGGAAGCAATATACAACATATACACGTAGAAGAAATATTTATCTCGTGTTTTTGATATCAAATATCCATAATTTCGAATTTTTCTGTCGAAAAATCACCTTTTCCATCTACAGCATTTCAATAGTGTCATTGATACGCAAGTGTGTAGTAGACGAGAATAAAAAAATCATTCTTTAATTTTTCTTGTATATCAGTCAATGTTTTAAAGATATATTTATGAATTTTAGTGAAGGATATACCAATCAACTAATTTCGGTAACACCACGGTTTTTGTTGCTTTGCCCCAATAGTTGTCCCTCAGAAATAACGAATCTCGATGTTGACATCTCGTTATGATAATACTAATCATTATATTATGTTATATTAGTTATTATTATATTAGTTGCTGAAAAATATAATTCAATGGTTTTGTCGATTTTGTTGTTGTTTTTCATTCTTTATATAATATAAACAGTTTATATAAACTGTGGAAAAACAACATTATGAAGTAATGCATTGAGATGTAACGGGACCCATCTCTCATTGTAAACGAAATCTAGATCAATGGCATTTGTGATGAAGAGGGAGTGATTGTGTCTATTCCATGCGATTTGAAAAGAACGAGTAACTGATTATGTGATAAACACTCGTACGTTTAGGCTTGTGTCTTTTGTTGCGGCGTCACATGGCTTTTCCTAGCAAAACGTTAAATGTCAATTACCACTGTTTGCACTCGAACACCTGAATTGTCCTACAACCATTTGAAATCATCTAACGAAAAAGTCTTTCGATTAAGGAAATACGCACATTATTTGTTCATCATCAGAAACGTTTTGAGTTTACTAACATATTTTGTTTTGAACTTAAGCTACACGAAGTAACAATAATACAGAGAAGAGGGAATTATGCCACAGGTCATACTACTTATAATGATTTGCTAAGATAAGTTCTGAGAACGAAGTGAATACAAACTCGATTTAAAAACTAGACGAGCTACAATAGCACATACTTTCTACTACATTTGTAAGTTACGTACGTAATCTTATTATACTACTTGAACACACAAAAAATGTTTTATCCACCCTGAGATTCGAACTCGGGTACAGCGATTTTAGAAAGCGCTTTACTTAATCACCGCACCAAAAGACTGAGTTGCTATACAAGTGCTTCAAAAAGATATTTTAAAAAATTTCAAATTTTAAACCTCCAGATGGCTTTAAAAATCAGACCTAGAGATGTAAATCTGAAGAATAGTATTCACGAAGAAAAAATCTGTATCTTAAATATTTTAACTGTAAGCAGACACTACAAAATTTTAAACTTTTGCATTTTTTTAAAATTGAGAATTTCTAACGAAAATTGTACCTAAGCAATTTATATATGCGTTATTTTCTTTACTCGAAAAGCAATTAAGAAAATATTTGGAGTCATTTTTTCAGGAACTTTTAAAATGTCGTTGAGGCTTCGTGAAATATTACTTTCAATATCAAATTATTCCTTTCAAATTCAAGGGGTCGCATCTTTATTCAGATTCGTCGCGTAACATTAATATTGCTAAAAATCTTGTGATCGGTTGGGGCTCTAACGTTGGGATGGGCGGTCCTTTTATCGTAAACCAATTTTGCTGCATCACGGACACAGAGAAAGTTGATTCTGACTACACAACGTGTTGGAGGAAGTAATTTACTGCATATAGGAGCAAGAATTATCCACTTTTATGGTATGAGATACCCACCGCACGAGATCCTCCGTAGAAAACAATTTCGTGACGTCCCGATCTCTAGCATTTAGACACCAATATCACATTTAGACACTATATAATCCCGGCATGCCTGTTTATCAACGATTTTTCATCCTTGTCAGACAAGTGGTTATCAAAATAACTTTGTAATGTTTCCGGTCTTCGCTGAACAATTGCAAGGATCACCATGTTCGGTTATCAGTGGCGGTTTATTGCCACAAATATATGACTGAACTAGACCAATACCATAGTTTCCACAGATGGCCTCGTCCCCGTTTCCCTGTCCATATTCGAACTTCGCGTGAACCCATTAAAGACACGTGTTAATTATTAAGAGGAGCCGGAGGTGCCTATACTGCCCATGTAAAATGAGGATTTTTGATGTACCGTTTTTCAGAAGCTATTAAAGGCATAGCTTTGTAATTTTCACAGCATGTACATTGGATCTTTCTTATCACTTTAACAAGGGAAATGTTAATATTTAGAAAAGGTTATAGGTATTTTTTTATTTTACACTATTTTTTTCCTTACATTACAAAAATTAACTCCTGTTAATATACTAAAGTGATAGTTAAATGCCCGTGTTAAAATTAAGGAACAACTGTGAAAGTTTGGTATACCTACCATCTATAGTTTTGGATAAAATGTTACTTGGATATGACAATGTGTAATATTACGGGAATTGGCTTCTAAAGTTTCATTACAAAAAAAAAAAGCTCATATGACTGCAGTTGGAACTTCGTAGCCCTCTATTACTTTAAATTAGCAATACAACTGTGGATTAGCACCAAGTTGCAAAAACGTGTAACCAGGGAGCTCCAACAATGGCTGCGCCCATGGATCCGACAACAATGCGTGAGACTATAGTTGAATTTTCATATATTACGTGGAAGAACAGAACCCTTCATGTCTTTAGCAGAGACATTATTTTGTCTTATGACATGACCATAATATTTCTGCAACCTGTCGATTTTTTCATTAAGGAATCGATCTCTTTTCCCATTGTATTCCTATCATTTCTTTATGTATTACCAAGTGTTTGTTTCAATTTTCTCTGTGTCACTCCCATTCGCTAATGAATGTTGCTTATGCATTCAAATTTCTGTACAGTAACATCTGTATATTATGGTTTTTATTCTTCCTTCCACTTGAACGCTTCAGAGTCACCATCATCAAGGTAATACACATATCGAAAACCATATCTTGACAGTGAAAGTGTCGAATCACACCTACATTCAGTGCATGCATTTATAAAAATAACGATATCTCAAATTCTAGAGCGCGTAAACCGAAAATCTAAATTGCATTTTGAAGAGAAAAAAATTAAATTATATTTAAAGCAAAAAAACAAAAATCAACGTTTCTGAGGGGGTGGCCCCCTAATGCATTCTGCCGCTTTCATACTTTTTCCCCGACTAGGAAATCGTACAAGTTTGTAAATGTTCCGCACACTTCATTTCGGTCGCATGGGTGGCACCGTGTTAAAATGAATCTGAGCTATGATTTCTGGATTTATCGTTTTTCCAACGATATCGCACCCCTAATGCAAGAGGGCAACATCTCCCTCCGAAAAATTAAAAATTGAGATACATCCATTGTAAGATTCCTCGTTTTCCATTATATGACATGCAATATTCCAACATTCCATACATGGTATGCATTAGTTTCATAAATAGCCAAGTAATTGCAATTCAATTTAAAATCAATTCCTGTTGTTATATGTTCTCGAGAAAACTTCCAAAGGCTCTCCTGCGAAATGAATGATTTTGGAGTAGTGGCCCTGTTGCATTGGGGTTGCGATATGTTCTGATAATTTTTATAATAATTTAAGTATTTTAATTAAAGATAATTTAATAAATTAATATTTTTTCTGATAATTTTGCCGCCTTCATTAGGCAAATTCGTTTACTATGCTCTACGAAGTCATGGAATTCGACATTCGCGGGTTCCTGGTTGGGTGACCGGCTAAGAACCCCGGGATTTAACGGCGTCAAGCCACTGGCCGGAGGGATAAAAGGCACTAACTGACTTTAACGAGACGAGACTCGACAAAGAAAGTAAAAGGAGGATTACTCCATGCAAAGCGCTACACACCCAACAAGGGTTTAAAAGACGCGTTGCGTCAATGACGCAGCAAAGACTGTAGGGGGAGAAAACGTGTCCCGAAGCTTAATTAAATTTTAAATAGAGGGCATGTTTAGTGTTATATTTTGTCAAAATCTCAGAACGTCAGTCTGATTATTTTGTAAGATATCAGAAAAATATCAAATTTTCAGTTTTTGATTTTTGATGATATGACTCGGAAATAAAATTCTGAAAATATATGAAATATTCTTGACATCTATACGTGTCTTGGAGAATTTCTGCGTGTCATTTCACAAATGACAAGAAAGATTTTCAAGAAAAACTGTTTCATCAAACCAAATATCAGAAACAAATAATATATATTTTATATTAATTGAAGTGTTAATTGAACATTATATTTGATCATTTTATAATTAATTCTTTTCGATACAGATCCTTTTAATCGTAAGTATAAATACTAATATTTAAGACTCTTAGATAAATTGTAAATATTCATTGTGTACGACGATAATTTGAATCTGCCATGGACAACGCGCGCTCTGTAGGTCGCTAATATATGCTATCGACTGATTCTTTAATATATGTTATATATCCTGATGGCGCCGTTGTATAGCGGAGAGTACTACGTTGGGCCATCATGGTAATCGCGTTCTTATTATGTTATGTGGATGCCTTCAATTTTAAAAACATTTATTTTTATTTTTTCACATCTAAACAGGTCACAAAATCCTGATAAAAATTTTTGGTTTTAAATTTTAAATTTTTGGAAATTTGGATTTGGCGCCAGAAATAATCCGCAATATGTTTGTAACGTAAAAAGGTAAGATTTTCGTCCTAAAAAGTATTTTTCCGTAGAAAAGTGATGAATATAACATGAGATATACGTATAAATGATGAAGACAAGAGTAATTTTTTTCGATATGACGCACCAACAAGAAAAATCTGAAAAAATTAGTAGTAAAGAACACCTTAATACCGATTTGTTGGAATTTTTTGGAGATGATTTCTCAGAAATAAAACAGAAAAAGACCGAATAATAATTTAATTTTTTAAAATTGACTTTCCCGTCAATTAAAAACATAATATCCAAGATAGTATAGATGTCAACTATGACTCATATATTTCCAGAATTTTATCTCGGAGTAATGATATGAAAAATTTAAAAACACAAAATTTGTATTTTTTCTGATATCTTAAAAAAATCAGGCTGTTTTTTTAAGATTTTGGGAAAATGACTTTCAAAATAACACTAAATATGCCCTCTATTCAATATTGAATTAAACTTTTTTCCGTCTTCCTTTATCCTCATACAGGCTTAAAAATACTTTATGGATGAATAAGATACGCACAAACAGATAGCTAGTTTATTTATTGTTAAATTACAAGTTCACTTATTCTGACATATTGTATAACATCACCCAATTAAACCATTGGGTAGCATTCCAATTTTATATTTTTACATTTCTTCTACATTTTTTATTATCTCCCAGAAAAGAGTTTTGGAATCCTTTTTTTGTTGTTGTTTTTTTAGATATATTTGAGATCTATGTTTTCATCAGTTTCATCAATCAAAGACTCCAAGATTGTCTTACTGTGTTCTGACAGCTGATTATCGCTCATTGCTTGTTATCTAGATGCATCTTAATTGAGTGGTTATCTCTAGTGATTATATGAGTAGTTATAACAATCTCTTAGCGAAGAATTGACTAATCATTTCTTTTAGGTATTCAGGCATTTTGCACATAACACATAGGGCACCTATTCACTGATCAAATCAATTTTACAGTCGTGAAAGCGGTAGGTGTTAATTATTTTCGTAAGGGCTGGTGCCTACGTCAAAGCCAATTATTCTTTCGTTAAATAATGGAACCGTTTTATAGGGATAGAGATTCTTTTTCTTAACTGAAATATATTCTAAATAATTAGATATTTAAAGAATTTCACATACAACGTTTTGAAAAAATAGAAAAGTAGTTTTCGTTTTTAGTCAAACAGTATATGTTTAAGTTAATGAAATTTATTTAAAAAAATATCGAAAACAACTCCAATTTTTTCTTTAGCTGTTCCTCGGATATAGCACATGATAGTTAGAAAAATGGCGCAGGACCCATTTTCGTGAACTCTTTGTATTTTCGACATATGCAAACAAAAAAATGAACATTGAAAAAGTACAATGTAAGGTAAGAGACGTTTTCTTCATGAAAACTGTTTTTTAATTAGATCTAGAAGTAACATAAAAAAAATTTAAATTTTTGAAAATTGCAAACGCAAATGTCCAACTTCTTTATTTCTAGAGAGGGTAGAGTTCAGGTTCGAGACTGAAGGTGCTGGTGTAATGCGGCTGGCGTGTAAACTCTACTGACCTGATTTCGAGCTTGACATAATTTCGAAAAAAATTACAGAGCCTTGTTTAAATATTTATATTTAATGAACAGCTTTCATTGAGGAAAAGCGTATTCAATATTGTGGTGGTAGGATGCGAAACAACTTTTGCAATCTTCGAAAATCGAAAATTCAGAAATTTTAGCGTGAACGAGGAACGTGCCATTTTAAAGTGGCCTTTGATCTGTAAGAAAAAATAATTAAAAACTTGGAGCCGTTATTGAGACCATTTTGAAAATGTTAAGGCTTCATTTAATGTAGTCTCCAAAACCAAAATATCCATTTCAATTTCACATGGTCTCGAGTTAGTCCAGAACTATCGGAAAATATCAGTTGTGGTGAATATCATCAGTTTAGGCGCCAGCGTTGACCACAAACTGTCGAAGGGACGGATAGACAGACAGACATTTATGCCGTAGACCAATTTTTCGGTATCAAAGACCCACGAGTGGATTCTGACGAAACAATATGTCTGAGGAAGTAATTTACAACGTGTAGGAAAAATATCTATCTACTTAAACTACTTAATAAATATCTATCAGGGCCGCAAAATATGAGTTTTTCTGACGAAGAATCGCAGGTTTCTGTTGCAGCAATACAATACTTTCTCTTTACAACATATGTATCTAGTATAAAAGAAAGTAAAATATTCGAGCTCCATTAGAGAGTACCATGTTCTTATGTTTTGGAAAGTTTACACTATTTGGTTAAAAATATGATATATTTAGATAACTAATATCTTGGAAAAAAGTACATCTAATTTAAAGTTCCAATATTGAAGAATCTATTATATAAAGAAAATATCTTCAGCTATAACAATGAAAGTATTGAATAGTTAATAAAATAAGCAGTTGTTTTTTCTAAGATCCAGAAGTTTGAGGAAAAACCATACTAAAACATTTTCGTAACTGCGCCTTGCTTTATTCATGCAAAGAATATTATTCAACAAATTTCGAGCCGGTTTTTGGCCTATTTTGAAAATGTAAATCTTTACATTTATTACCCAAAAAATTAAAAATATTTTATAAAATTCACAGATGTTCAATTTGAGCTTATAATCTGCAAAATAATATCAATTTGGAAATAATCTTGTGTGCAGTTTAGGCCTCAGTGTTATTCACAGGAGAACAGACGTTTTTGTAAAACAACATTCATTAGCTAGCAGGAACCGTCAAACCGTGTATTTCCGTCAGTATCACCTAATCGATATATTACAGCGTTACATAACTTATTGTTCTGCGAATGCGAGAAAGTAAAAAGCAATATTATAAAAGGCATGAAGTAAGTTTATATTTTGGAACGTTTAAAGAATGTCCTGAATGATCAATAATATTCGACTGTTTACCACCTGTTTGTGTTCATTAGTTTTTTAAAAACTACATCTGTAGGCGCAATTTGTGGTGGTGCCGGCGACGTAATTCAACATTACACATTGATTATTTTATATTTTACTAAACATTAAGGAATAAAATACAGCATCACCGGAAACGATGAAAATACCTTACCTAGGTGCTCAAAGAGTGAGTGCGTGAGTGAGTGAGTATGGCGGGCCGGTGATGCTCAGGTTGTCGATTGATTGATTAATTTATTATTTAATGTTTCCAGGCTCGTTCACAGAGTTCACGGGGGTTCCACTTCCAAGTTATCTTCCCAACGGAGCATCACCGCAGCTGGGCCAAGCTCTATAAGCTTCGGGTTAAGCTGTTCTCCCGATATGTGTGTTGGAGTTGTGTGTGGATATGGATTTGTGTGTGTGTGTGTGTGTGTGTGTGCGTGCGTGCGCGTGTGAGGAGAGAGGTGGGAACAAGGTTGAGGGAGGAAAGATCACGTGCGGACCTTGGCCCGTTTGTTAGAGCACTGTTCCGACATTCGCCTGGTGGTGTTAGGAAAAAACAAGGAATTCTACCGGTGAGTTCAGCTGTCTGCTCGAATTCTCCTCCAGACAGTGGCTGAAGTCGGGCCAGCTATATAGCTAGTACATACAATATGCAGGGAAACTGAAAAGGAAATGGCAAGACACGTGGCACGGCAAGAATAACAAAGATGGGCAGCTACAACGACATTCTGGGACCTACGAATTGGCTGGAGATGGCAGGGAAGACAAAGAACGAGATGGCCGGAGTTATTCAAGAAAGGGACGGATGTGTGGCCTTGGGCATCACGGAACAGAGAAGTTAGGAGATGTTAAATAGAGAACATTTAGCGCTAGTTGTGTTATGTCAGTAGTGTATAGAGATATATTTGTATTCGCGTGCTTCCTGATTTTGAAATGAATTTTGTATGTATGCAGTGTGACTGTTCATCGAGCGAAGTGTCTCAGTGCGTAACGCACTGACTTCGCAATCGGGAGGTCCGTGTTCGGTCTCCAGACCCGCCATCCTTACCGAGGTTTTTCGTGATTTCTCGTGGTTTCCCATAGTCATAAGTCGAATGCTGGGATAGTTAAAAAATTCCATGATCACGTCCCACCACCCCATCTGTCACTTCCGAGTACCATCGTAATCCTTTCACCCCTCACCATCACCCTTTTACTTCATTCAGCATTCCCTTCAAATGACAGGAAGCCCTTGTCCTTAATGGGATCTTAGTTGGATAATAATAATAATAATAATAATAATAATAATAATAATAATAATAATAATAATGATGTGTGCTAATCGATGTGTGATAGGTAGATGTTGTTCATGTAATAATTCTACTATTGGTATAAATGTATAAGATATTATTTGCTTGATATTATATTTATGTATTTTTTATTGTATCGATCTATGTATGTTCTATTTTGTTTTGATTGACGTATTCATTATTGCGTGAACCGACCCTACAGAGAGGTGGGGGGCCTTTGCCCGCAAGGGATATACTTGGGTTAAAAATAAAATAAATATAATCGTGTCGAAAATTCCTCATCGTCGGAACTCAAACACTAGGACTTCTCGACCGTATCTACTCGAGGATGATTCACCTCTCTCCTAGGAAGGAGAGGAAATACCTTTCTCAAGTGGATTAAGCATCTCTTGATCGCCTTGTATAAATTACCGATTACATTTAGAACCGTGAAGTCCGATCATTGTTTGAGGCCATTAAGGAACCTGCGACTTCTGCGGGAGTCGAAAGAAACCTTGGTCCTTGCGCGACCTCTCGCGTATTCTGGCCTATCAACAGAGATATCTCGAGCCATCTGTTGGGAGGAGAAGACGAAGCGGAGTTGGCGCGCGCCGGGCGCGGCGCTTCCTTCCCACCACGCCCTCGCCATCGCCCCTGCCGTCACCCGTCGCCCCCGTGCGCGTCGTCACCCGCGTGCGCACGCCTTCTCAAAGAGTTGCCGACGCTCCGCGTCACGTGACACCGCGCCGCGCCGCGCCGAGCCCCACAAGACAAATGACGCTCGACCAGAGGGGAGGGCTTTACCAGAACGGAACGGGCAAATGAGCAATTAGTGACAGAGCTGCAGACGAATGGGACTGAAGATGCGCAAGACAAACTGCGGGAGATGGAGATAGCCAAACGGTGTGCCAAACGGCATAACGCAGGGGTGGCCCGACTCCAATCCCGGTGCCACTCGAACCCGGCCCGGCCCGCCCCTGCCCCATCAGAGGGGTGATGAAGAGCCGGTATCACCAACTCTTTTCAGGTTACAGTTGATCGTGTTTAAATAATCACGATTAAATATAACGACAATACAATTATTTTTGCATCTGTTTTACCACCGAATGTAAAAGCCCGTTTAAATAAACAGCGGTTTCATGCTAACAACTTTTTGTTTCCTTCCTGTTTTTTTCAACTTCAGGGAGATGTCGATTTCGACTATTCACGCCAGGCAACCGCTATGTCCCTCATGGGGATCCATTAATATTTACACTAGACACTAGGCCGCGACAACACATATACGAGAAAGGCAAAGGACAAACAACCATACCCACGGAGGGACTCGAATCCGCGACCCTCAAACCGAGGCGCTGAGTAGACACACGGTCTAGCCACAGGCCCTCCTGGTCGGCGTTTTCATGCTAACATCTATTGCTTACTATTTTAGAACTTGGTACTTTTCACGGTTCATTATGAGACGTTACATTTTGATTGTGTAGTTTTTATCATAGTAAGTGCTCACAATCGTATTATTTACTTATTTATTTAGTTATTTGTTTGTTATTTATTTAACAAAGTACAAAGTTATAATAGCCGGTCCGGATGGGCAAGATCGTTAAGGCAGTAGTGCCGTAGCGATCTCGGACCGAAGGCTGGCGGGTTAGACTCCCGCTCTCAGGCACGGTTATATTTGTGTTCGTCCTTTAACCCCCAATTATCAGCTCATCATGACATCTTCACAGTTATCATACCGTTAAATACAATAGTGGTCGCTAATGGCCACGGTGTTGATGCGACCTTCAATAACTCCCCCTCCCCTCCAAAAAGTTGTAGTACCAAAAAAAAGAGATTTTAAAAACTTCAAGTATTAATTCAAGGTACATTAAAAATAATAATGAGTTATTAGGTAATTAAAAAAATAAAATTGAGCATGGGAACAAATAGCAAATCCAACTGAGCACACCCTGTGTGACACTTCGAAAATTTTCCACACATCCACTTTAGTCTCTATTTCTGCACTTAAACATAAGATTCATAGTTTGCCTTATAGCAACTATGTCACTTTGAGCATGAAAACATTTTTCAATGGAATAGTATGTCACAGTACCTACCACAATGAATAATTTATGCGGAAACGCATATATATTTGAAAATTGAATGGGGAAATTGACGATCATTCACGTATATTTGCCTCATATTTAGTTTTTCTACTTTTGACGTTCAATAAAGTTAAAAAGTAGTGCTATGTCTTTTCGCGTATGCAGGAATTGTTCTGAGTGGATGATATGGTTTTAATAATGAGGGAAATAGTACGATATGAAGCGGAAACTCTAAAAAAATTAAAGCTCGGTCTCCAGTGATGAAGACAATAGCCTCTGGACATTATTATTTATGGGAATTATGTGTAATACACAATTTTAAATAACGTCAGTTCTCATTTTAAGTAAGTGGTCTGCTTCTGCTTTCTATTATTATTATTATTATTATTATTATTATTATTATTATTATTATTATTATTATTATTGAATTTGGCATTTTGGATCAACAGTCCGACTTCGCAGGCCAGCTAACGGTGTCCCCCAAGCCTGGGACTAGCTAATTCCCATTATTATTAATAATTTTAATAATAATAATTTATCGTTTCATTTCGTGTCTTTTAGATGTTGAGTTTCTCTATTTTTATGAGATTCTTCGAAATAAGAAATTTTCTCATTAAAATCAGAGAACAAAAATTCAATTCTTAAGAAAATCCGCATTAGTCATTAATGTTGACAATCTAGAATTTAAGACCGGAATTTTGTAAAAATGCTAACTTCTAAGATTTCTTGATCCTTTAGTTCCTGAAGTGTCACGCCGACTAAACTATACACAGTCGTCTCTTAAAGAATGTATTTTTAAATCTTCCTTTACTAAAAATCAACGTATTTCAATTAATGCGTCATTTTAGAAACATTTTAATCAGAAACTTTCCTGTGACATACCAGAATGTCACACGGGTGTAATACGCCGTAATTGATGGATCGAGAATTTTAAAATACAAGGAATACGCGTAGCATAGCAACGAACTAACAAACATGTAGGCGTGTCGTGTTGGATGCTAGAAACGAGAACTGTATTGTCGAGGTACGGCACGGCCGAGTGTCATTAATAAGGAATTGATGAGGGGAAGGCGTTAAAAATTAACTCTAATTTCAAGTAGTAACATTCCATGTCAATGAACGTTACAAAATGTCTGCCGAACGCGCGGCAAGATAATCGTGAACATAATGCACATTATATTCAATTTGTGATTCACATACATTGCTCTAATAAACAAGACATCTCGAAAACAACAGGAGGAATTGCACAATTGTTATATATTTATGTTGTAGATGGCTACTTGAATTGCCGACCTATACAATAGTGGAGGTTAAGCAGCGAATAAAACAGTTAACATCGCAAGTCACTTTAAAAAAAAAAAACATGCGCCTAAAATGCACAGTCAATGGAAATGCCGCACATTCATCTTTCAAATCATCATTCATTGTTGTCAAGATACAATAAAGTCTATTAACCTCTATTATTGATTGACCGTCTTGAACGGATTTCAGATACAACATTAAGAACAGTATTTATGGGGATACATCCTATGTTTTTTTGTTTCAGTAGTACCTTAAACTTTACCTTTGTTAATGGTTTTCACGAAGCGAGTTCAATGGTTAATGTTTTCACGCCACTCAAAGACCATGGTCATTATTATCGTTAGTACAGTGAATATTGTATTCTAGGCGTCTTATTTTGCGGTGGTTTTCTCACCTCCAGGTATCTACGCCAGAGGGCCACACCTCCAACTGAGACCAGTTGCAAGCTGTCGACTAGCCTCTCGACATGTGTGGTATCGTAGATCACATGCTCAATAGAGTCAGGGGACCGGATAGGCCAAGGAAGAGCAAGGAAATATTGCGCATGGTCTGAGGCCCGATTGTTAGGGTACTACTCTAGCATTTGCCTGGTATTGATCCGAGAAACCGCGAAAAACTACGAATCAGACCGGCCAACCGCCTCATCCTCCCAGCGGTTGAATCCGAGCTAGCTTTCCAGCTAGAGTCGAAAATCTTTTACCATCAGGCTCCAACCCTATAACTTCCCGGTCACAGTCACTGCAGAGACAATAGTAATGTAGGCTTATCAGCGTACAGGAAGTCGGTGTGGTTTCAACACTGTAGTTACAGAATTAATTACACCATTATGATCTTCACAAATAACTATACTAGTATTTGCAAACATTTTTTATTTTATTCTTATTTGAGAGACCTGGTGGATTTACGACATGGCATTAAATGTCAATTTCATAATTTCATTGTACCTTCAGTTCAGGATTATGAAAATGGCCGTATAATTTACGAATTCTTGAACCAATTGGAAGATTTTCCCGTTGTAGCGCCTAACGCCATCATCGGACGCGGCCTTCTCTCCGCGAGCTGGCGCACCCTGGCGCAACGCGGCAGCGGCCCGCAGGCGGGAAGACCGAGAAGACGAACGACGGGAGGAGCGGAGGAGAAGGAAAGAGGTGGGAGGATCGTCGGAGGGAGGGGCGGCGGCGTAGTGGAGTGGGGCGCGGAGGGCGGGGCGGCCGCAGAGCAGCCGCCGCCGCCGCCGTCGCCGCCGCCGCCGTCGTTCTTGGCGCCGCTGCGCACCGCCTCCGCCTCCGCCGCCGTCGCGCCTGCGCCACACACCGCGCACCGTGCCGTGCCGACGGTGGCCGCCGCGACGCCGGACCCGTGAGAGCGATGGCAATTTCATGGTTGTACGTCCGTTTATTGCGTATTAAATGCATCGACGACGTAACTGAAAAATCCCCCATTTTTTTAAAAGAAAATCAGTTTTAAGGTTAAGAATTTTTTACTGAGAAGATCATTATAATTCCACCATATTAATAGGATCTGATATTCGTACTGTTTTTACTATAAGTGAATGAGATATTAAGAATGTTATACGCGTTCCATTGGCCAGTGATGAACAATCAAACACAGCGCTCTAAATTAGTTCGAGTTTTTTTTTGTTTGTACTTGGCCTTATACGGGCCATGCCCTACCAGCAACGTGCAGGCCCCGCGGCTTTCGATAAAGGGGGTACGTGTGGTTAGCACCACGCCGTATTCTCGTCTTCCCAACCTGAGAAGTGAATTTTCTTCTCTTCTCATAGATTGCTTCTCATAGAGACAGCAACATATTCTGTGACATTTAATAGAAAACGTACACTATAATATTGCCTGATCCAGAAAATGAACCCAGTGTCAATTTTATGGAAAGCAAGCATGCTGACCAATCAGTTAAGCCGACAGGATCTGATTCGAGTATTGAAATAATACTAAAGATCGTCAAGGGAATGCCTCCCCTCTTATCATTTCCAGTCTCATGAATCATATATATTATTTGTAAAACTTGTAATGTTAACATTCTTTTTTCGGATGAACTACTCAATCTTTCCCAGCAAATAAGGAGTAGCGTGAAAGCTGGAAGCTCCAATGACTGCACTCTAATTTAAATGTTTGTTTTTGCTATATAGATATCAATAATATAAAAATACATTTTTAAAATATTTAAATGAAGCACAATCTGGTCGAGGCGTAGGTAACCAGTTTCTGGCGGTAGTACAATGCAAGCTAAGTAGTAGGCCATCTGTTGTGCGCAGTATTAGGATGTGCAGATTAAAGACATAATTGCGTTTTACAATGTGTGTTTCCACTACACGTCAGCACAGGGCGCGACAGCACAGGGCGAGAGTGTGAAAAGGAGTACGGTGGACTTGGGCAGTTCTACGTTGAACTGCCAGGGGTTTGCGTACAGTCCGCATTGATTCCGTTTCTTTTCTGAATAGATTAATATGATAAATAAATTCCCAGGCAAGTAAAATTGAATTCGCCTTTAAACTCCCAGTGGCTTTTAATCTCACAAGTCCACTAGTAGCCCTAATGGGGTTCCATTCCCTTCCAAATACTGAATATTGCTGTCAGTGTGTCTAAAAACTATGACGATGGGACTGGCAATGTGTTACTTAAAGAGTATTGTATTTTTCGTAATGAACGTAGCGCCATCAAACTAAAAAATTACTGCTGACCTGAAAATGCTTATGAGACTAATAAATTGGTTCCTTTATATCACGGTAAGAAATAGTTTTAGATTTACCCAGTGGTGTCAAAAATAAGTGAAAAGTTAATGACACCGGCTAAATCCTAAAAAAGACTGTATTTTGTTTTAGAGCGTTTCCACCAAACCTTTCCTAAATGTCGTCTGTTTTGGTCATCATCAATGCACATGTTTTTTCGAAATTTCATTGCGATTACTCGCACATTCTGTCCATTCCTTTTCCCTGTGGCACCCATTTGATAAGAAGGATTGGAATAATTACGTGAAGAAAATTATCTTTTCTTTAAATACAAGAGAAGAGTTCCTACATAAATGCATTAGAGGATGCTTTGAGTGTATGTATTTCAAATGATGTCCATTTAGAGAACATGTAATTCCTCTTCTTAAATTTCCAACAGTATTTAGATATCTAGTGACTTAATGAAAATTGTGATTCAATTAACTAGTGACTCAATTTATTCTAAAAGCTCACTCCCGATAATTTAATTCAAAATGTATGTTCGAAATTCAGCCATGATATTTAATAAAAAATACGGTATGTTTAGGTACGTGAAGAATATTAGAAATAAGAGAAAATACGTATCACTTTTTAACTTCCTCTCTTCTTAATTAGTGAAATAGACAAACGTCCCCTGGTTTGTCCAAAATATTCAATTTCATCGCGATCTTAACCTACAGTACTTATTGTCATTAATAAAATTATTAAATCCCCACCTACGCCTGTTTCAGCCCAGAATGCAATCACATTTCCATAAAAAAAAAATCCTCTCGTTTTCCAAGAAGTAAGACGTCGTGGCTGACCAGAGAATAAAAGCAAATAAAAAAACAACTGATTGAAATGACAAGTTATTTCATATGATTAGTATTTCGCTTTTTTGCACGCGAGTATTAATGTATATTTCACGATGATTTCATTTGAACATACGTTCATGAATCTTCGCAAAATATGTCATAACTAAGTATATAAGACAAGTTTGTGAAACTATATTATGGTTACTTTAATTTTAGTGATTCAATATATTTTGTATTAAATTTGTAGTTTCTAAATTTAAAATGAAACTAAATCTGGAATACTTTGCATTCAAGATTCTAGTTTGTTGATTCATATTTTTAATTTTCTGCGTTGTGCCTAATTTTGATAATGACGCTCGGTACGTCATAGCGTAGTCGACAGATCAAAGAATGCCATGTTGACAGAATTGAAGTTAAAAGGAATCGGGAAGGAGTTTCTTGCTTTCAAGTCAAGCCGCCTGAGGAGGAGGATACACATCGTAAAATCGGAACCCGCGCTCGATTGGCGGTCCAATTTCAGGACGTATTTATACATTTTAGTTATAGGGCAATCTGTTCAAGAGATAACTTATGTTGGATACTTCTTTAGCATTCTGTCTTTCTGGAGGATCGTAAAATGGTTGCATGTTTTCCCACGTGCCGTCTGCACGAACAGTCCGATTTCGTGACAAATAGGGCCCTACATCTAGCAAAGCTGGTGAAAGATACCGATTTCTCAGTAATAGCATGCCCACCATCGCGATGTACAGAAGTTACGAAAGTTTACTTTTCTACAATGAACTCCAAAATTATGTCATTATTCCTCTTTTACGAGAAGAGCAAGAATTATAATAAAGATAATAGCTCGTGTAAAGATTGGGTTAACAATTTATGTTACAGTCTACATTATTAGAATTATTACATTTCATTTAATATTTTGTATAGGTTATGGATATATTTTGTAGTCACAACACAAAGAGAGGGAAATTAAACGACAAAGAAATTTTCAAATTACAAGAAATACAATAGGAACGTAGTAAGATTTACTTTCAACACAATAAATACAATTACAATTATTTGAAACTTTAGAAAAACACAAATTAAACATTTTGCGAAAACTTCCATTTGTACAAACCTTTTGTAAGGTCATGTTCATAACGATGATGTAAGCAAATTTTCATTATTAGTACTTATTGTATGAACATGATGCGAACACATCTCATAGCACAGTAAAACAAGAATAATAAAATGTATGATATTTACTATAAACGTTAAAATACTTAGCTTGTATACACTTTGAGCGGGTAGTTTTTACTAAAGAGATATTAATTTCTATATTTGGCTCACAAGTAATTACAATTAATGCAAGCTTGGTAGACACGTAAGTACACAACCTCAGTGATTTACACCAAACCATTCACAAATTAGATAGAAAATGGGTTATTTTTAAGACTCATGGCTAAAGATATTTTCGAAATCCTTAAATAAGTGCCGGTGTCGTTTATTGATAAAAATATTCAAGTACACGATAAGGAAATTCTTGCCGTTTATGAGCATAATAAACGTGTGGCACGTGGACTTGTTATTCGTCAGCGTGTGTACTACCTGTGTCACTTCCGGACAGCACCGAAGTTCCCAGAATCGTCAGGCTTCGGCAGCACGTAAACTCGGCGGCTCCTGTGCTCGAGCTTATAAAAAGCTGCAAGAAAATAAATATACGGGCGGATGCAAGGCGCGGGGTGCTCCTAGTGGCGCGGGTACCTGGAACACGTCTATAGCCTTTGATCAAGCATTCAGATGCGTTTCCCTCATCGCATTGGGCGACGCATTTCCTCAGAAAGAAACGCTCCAGAAGCTTAGGGTTGGGACGGGCCGTGCTGTAGGACGGAGCCATTTAAATGATTATTGCCGATACTGTGAGGAAACAATTAAAAAACACGAAACAGTAATTAAAAAAACACGAGTCCAGCAGACTGGACAGCGATGATTCATTCGTACACAGAAGAATTCCCCTCTCAATAATGTTATGAACACACAGTTGTCGTTTTTATAACAAAGGACACTTAATTAGATAACGATTGCGTCCCTTGCAAACTAAAAAGAATCATTCATTCGAAAATGAGCGAGCATATTTTGTGCATTGTTCCATGTTATATTTCGATCATCATTGGTAGAGTAATTGCTTTACATTTAGCTATAAACTAGTTATGAGCTTTTCTCCTCATTACATTCCTGAAATTAATATTATAATTTTATTAGTTCTTTTAAATAGTAGTTCATGTTTTTTTAAATAATATAATGTTTTCCCCCAACGCATTGGACGATTAATATACTCAGAAAGAAACGGCCCAGAAGCTTAAGTGTTGGGGCGGGGCGTTTTGTAGGACGGGGGCATTTAAATGATCATTCGCAATACCATCAGGGAACTTGAATTTAATAATCACGAACTGGGTCTCCAGCAGACTGGACAGGACAATTCATTACTACACATAGATAAATTCCCCTCTAAATAATGTTATGAACATATAGTTGTCGTTTGTTGTTTTTAACGAAGGACACTAATGTAGATAACAATTGGTCCCTTGCAAACTAAAAACAATGATTCATTCATAAACGAGCAAGTATATTTTGTGCGTTATTCCATGTTACAATTCAAACATGTGATCATCATTTGTGAAGTAATTGTTTCACTCAATGTCTAGAAAAGATTTATGAGATTTTCTCCCATTACACTCGTGAAATTAATAGCATAGTTTTATTAGTTCTCTTAAATACTATGTTTGTTTCGTTGAAAATATAACATCCACAGGATGCGAAATACAGTAAAATTTGTCTAAAGGGGACCCTATACAAGCCGAAACCTACCTTAACCGGAAAATTTCTCCTTGTTAAATGATATTTTACACAGCATAAAACGGACCCTCTCCAACGCGGAAACGGAACGGTTTTTAATGTCCTGCAGAGAAAAAAACGTTATAAAATGGAATTGCTATGAATTTAATGCAATTGGCAGAGAGACTCAAGATGTTCTTAATGAAATGAATGTATTTGAAAGCTTGTTTTAGTTTCTCTATCTCTGTGAGATGCGATTTAGTCGTGGCAATCGGATGTTGAAGGAAAGGGACTACAGCTGTAAGCGTAGAAATCGACTTTGGAGTCGCTAGTCTCTCAAGACGTAGGCCGTAGGGGAATTTCTTCTCTCCTGACTCTTTGGGAGTGAGGTGTACGGGCATGGCCCTTATTCACGCACCTCCTTGCCCTGGGTTAAAAATCATAAGCCTTAGACCAGATACGCATGCTCAAGGCCATGCGAGGGTATCAGAAAATCATAGTAGTAGGTTGTGACGCATTGTGCATTGAAAGAGTCTGCAAACAGTCCGAATACAGCCAGTAATGTGTAAATTTTTTAACCCAGAAGCTGTCAATGAAGAGTATTTAACGTATTCATTTGTTGGCGATTTCTTTCATGATTACGTTATATGTTAATATATTTTGATAATTATAATAAAGTCGTGTAATTTACTACTTTCACGGTAAAAACGTCAATATCACACGTGGGATAAAATGGACAACATAGCATAAAACGGAAACCACCCTAAATCGGAAACTTTTGGTGCCCCAATCGTTTCCGGCTTAGACATTTCACTGTACTACATTTCTCGCTAAATTACTGATCATGAAATGCCAGGTTCTCCTCTGAATGTCCGTCTTTAGTCAACTACTAAAGTCATATTATTCCCGTATGTGTAGTGTGTGTTTTCCCCCACGGGAGGTGGTGGTAATATTCCGCCGCTGGGTGGCGAGATCCGGCGCCGAGCTACATGTCGACCAATAGAGTGTTTCCCAACCAGGTATCTTCCACCAGCGGGTCGACGCCCCAGCCTGGACAAGCTCTTAGCTCCCGTCTGATCTCCCGGCATGTGTAGTAGTGTAGTGCATATTTGTGTAAGTGAGCGTAAGGTAGAGGAGACGATAGGTCAAGGAAGGGGAGGAAAGATCGTATGCGATCCGTGGCGCATTTATTAGGACACTGCTCCGACATTTACTTGATATTGATTGGAGAAACCAGGGAAAACTACCGATCAAAGCAGGCGGCCGCTAAGATTCTCCTCCATACGACGACTGAATTCGTCCAAGCCATCAAGCTAGTGTCGAAAATCCTGGCATTGTCTGGACTCGAACATAGGACCTCCCTGTCAGAGGCATTGCAATGACATCAATTGATGTTTGGAGCTACCTCACCTGCTCCAAGTTTGCGGGTTCAAATCGGATATTTGAGGGCGAAAAAATTCTTCGTACGCCTTCCTTCGGAGAGGAAGAAAAGCCGGATGCCTACTGTAGTAGATTTAGTACATGTAAAAGACTTTTGTAAAAGACCCTCAAGCCTAGAAGAAGCTTCTGAGCAAAATTTAATTCGCCTATTTTGTCGCCTGAGTGTTACTTTCTTTATCTATTAGACGGGACTTCTTTCTCTACTACTTACGGGACTAAGAACCTTAGCAGTTAACGCACCCGGAATCTTTAATGAATCAAAAACCGCAAACATGGGTATAACAGCCCGATACGGAAACCGTTTAACTACCAAGTTCAAATACATGCCTGAAGAATGTCCCCGCTGGAGCGGTGCCCCACTGGTGGTAGTACAGGAAGGGTAGGTCCGCAAGCCAACGTGCAGGTCGACGACGAATCTGACGTTCCAGGGAGGAACACCACCACCACCTCCCAAAACGTAACATGCACTACCCTTACGGAACTAATGCCTATAACCCCATAGTAGTTAACCCACTCGGAAATAAAATAATCTTACTGTTAGGAGCACAAGACATTCAAAACGTCTTCACAGTGCCAAGAAATAAAAACTCCCATTTTCTTACCACATACGATCGCCTGGTATCTGCCTTTTTGTTGTGATTAATGGATTATTGTTTCCTGGTGCGTCCACCGCTAAGGTCAACAGTTCCGTAACAGTAGTCATGTTTTTATTGCCTGTTTGCCAGAGCAGCCGGCTGGAATTCTCTTCCAGGCAACGGTAGGATTCGACCTATTAGCTATGCAGCTAGTGTCACAAAACCTGCCACTGTCGAGACTAGAACCCAAGGACTGACATAACATCTATTGACGCCGTGAGCTATCTAAGCCGGGTGACTATTCTGGGAAGTTTGTCAATTGATTGAGGATGACCAGGTTAATATTGTGGAATACATGAAGTGCGCCTTTAGCATTGCACCTCACAGTCATTCGTGGGAAGCCACTCATGCCTCACGTGCAATTAGGACCGCAGCCCTTGGTACGGTTCACACCTCAACCGTCTGTGCTGACGGATATTAACTTTTGCGAATCGCTGTTCGTGCAGAAATAGAGACTCGTGGGGACTGTGTACGAGAGTTCGAGACTGCAGTGACTGTGGTTACTGAGAGCCTCCCAATACCTCTGAGTAAGCGGGACGCCAGCCTACACACGTGATCTCAGCCAGGCCTGTTGATAAGACTTTGGTGCAATTGCATGAGAGCACGATTTGTCAGCGCAAGATCAGCTTATTCACGTATGTCGGAGAGCAAAATAACGATTTTAGTCAGCTCAGTGTCACACGCTATATTCATTTATTTACTTACTTAACGTCAAAAACGTTTAAAACACTGTGTCACGTACTATGGAGAGAAGTGTAGTTTGTACTCGTTTTCACCAATTCTGGCAAGTAATCATTAGAAATAAAAAAATATAATTTATAATGATAATTTATGATTTTTTACTTATAATTTTATTACGTACCTAGAATTGACAGAATTAAGTGGAAAATTATTTAATTTTGATTTCCCTAAAGTTGGTCGAACTAAAAATCGAAGTTGCCATGTGTTTGTCCTGTACTCGTTTTTTTTCTATTGTGTTCTCGAGGTACCGGAACGCCATTCCATTGAGTGCCGTCAGATATCAAGCTCTGGATACATGCGTAATTTAGTCTTTGAGAATTATACGGTAACAGTGGTAACTAATAAATTAAATATCATAGTTAAAATCAATATTAGTTACTTTTTGATGATCCGTATTATCTCTAATTGTATAGCGTTAATTATTTAGCAGAAAAGATTTTACTTGACACTTCAACTTGTGTATCGATATTAATCGTTTAATGTCATCTGGCAATGTGTTGTAAAAACTTTACATGTATGTGCATTTTTGTAACGAGCTGTTGATAATGACACGCGATGAATATGATTACTACGTCAGGTATTATATTTATTGACCTACCCCCTGCATTTACTGAAAATACGTTCCTACGCTTGAGGAAGTCGTTTTTGACAAAAACACTGATTCGTAAATCAAAAGGCACACGGTATAATTCGTAGCGTAATAAAAACAGGTTTACAAGACTCACGTGGTTAGCATTTACTTATTATTCGCGCAACACTTTTCTGTAATATCAAAGTCTGGAAGCTACAGAATGTTTTTTCCCCGAAATATTATGCCATATTTCAGGCAGGAATAAACATTGACGAATTATGCACAACGAGCAATATGAAGGCTGACTAAATTTGAAAGAACACTGAACTTAATTTTGAATGAACTTAATAAACACAATAAACTTAATTTTGCGTTCAATTAATATAAATGGACGTTCTATTTCGAATTGAACGAATTGAGAGACCCAAACATTGTCACCCTAACAAGTTAATTCAACATCGTTAATTTCCAATGGAATATACAGTAGTTCATTTGAAACAAAACTGTATTCAAATTGTTTTCCCTTGAGTTACTATTAATTTGTTACTATGGAACAAATTCGAAACATCTGATATTGTACTATTTACTGTTTCTTTATTGCAAAGAATATTCTATCATACGCAAAGAGTTTCTTTCGCTTCGAATCGTCCAATCTTCGAATATCGTTTACTTATAGGGGTGAGGGGTGGAAATCGAACCCTGCGGGACACTATTGGTAATGAATCGGAAAGGTAAGTAAATAATGTCTCATCAGTTCAGTACGGTATTTCTACTCTCTTATATCTTTGTTTAAGGTAGGATCATTATCAATCTAGATCAATACAACGAATTCTTTTCGAAGGTAATTTTGAAAGTAAAATGTTATGATCAATGACATCAAAAGATTTGGGAAGATATAACAAAATTCCAATAGATGCTTCATTTTAATCCATTGACGAAGAGTTATCTTTGAGAAAAGAAAATACGGCTGATTCTGTGGATTTTCATTTTCAAAATTTATGTAATCAATCCGAAAATGATTTGTAATGAGAACAGTTTTTATTCGTGCATAAAAAGTTTAATACAATTGTATAACAATACTTGTATTTTTGAAGAAACTGACAAGGAGAAATGAGACGATAATTTTGAATTTCATTTTAGTTGTCCTGTTTGCAGAGAGGTTAATTTTAAAAATATCTGGAAAATTCAGACGCTTAAAGAGCATTATATAACATAATATACAATACCATAATAAGTGTTAACGGGTGTATAATGACAGGCGAAAGTCTTAACAAACAATCCGGAATTTCATCTTAACCGGCCGAATATTTATTTTTTAGTTCACCGATAATTTTGATATTTTCATAGGAAGAAGTTTAGGAAACAAACATCTTGCCGAAAATATTTTAGATCAGCCGCAATTCTTGCAAAATATTGGTTGATAAGTCTAGCTAGTGCTGTTATATCCTCCTCTTTTCATTATCTTTTAAAACTATCTGCAAGGTTTCTAGTTGAAGTGATTGTTATTTTTAAAATAATATAATGCATCTACTATTTAAATACATTCAAGTTCGGTATATTCCACTAATTCAAATGACCTCCTTTTGGGGCTATTTAGCGAACTTAATTTGAGCGTTCAGTCATTACTACTGGAAAGAATAATGGGAATAATTAAGAGTACTCCTACGTTGTTCTTATTTGGAAGTGAAAAATATTGATTCAAAACTTACGAGGAAAATATATGTGAACTATCTGCAGATTGCGACAGATACAAAAACTTTTACGCAAACATGTGTCAATGTTTGATTAAGATATTCATTTCAATCTTGCAGATGCATCGTTAAATAAGAAATTTATAGATCTAATCTACAATCAATTGGCTTGCGGAAATTTTTCGTAACAGAAGAGTACCTATTCGAATGGTAACAATAAAAATGAGTCGAAATATTATATTTATTTGGATAAGTCGTGAATTAATGAAACGCCCTATCGAAATAAAAATTGTTTAATGGTCTATATAATATTCCATAAAAATTACATCCTTCATTCTCCAGAAGCTGAAATACTTACTGTACTATAATAAATTTCACGAAATTCTGGTTTTGATGTCAAATAATTATTCGCTAATATTATGAGGGTTACTTCAAACGTTCCATATTTTTAGCCTGGAGACCTATTTTTCACAAAAACTATCATTATAGTCTTCATAGTACATTATTCATTCTTCATAGTCAGTCTTGCCATAACCTGTACATGGAAAGGCAACGGCAAATCCTTGCGATCACAGCCACGAAAACAGTGGCATAAGTCTCCTCCCTCACATACGCGCAGTATTCATGTAAGTATTGGACTCATTAACATCTTCGTCATTACATCTTATTAGAAATACCGGTAAAGTTTTGTCTTCCCTTCTCCATTAGCAGTGCAACTTGTCACATTAAATGATCGTTAGTATGGAGGTTACTTATCTACCGGTGGTGTCTGTAAGGATAACGTCATTTAACTTCGGCTCACATAATAGTGAAGAATTCTGATTTCCACGAACGTTTTCTTCTGAGGGTGAAGTCTGCATTTCACTGAAAGCAATGATAGCAAAGATCGATCAAGAGTATGGGAAATCTACGATTTCTTCATATTACGTCTCTTCGAATCTCCGTACTAGGCGCGATAGGGGGATCGGGAACATACATGATACTTGGAACATTTCAAATGTTTCATTTACAACAAGCTGGAATTTGAAAACTTACAGAGATTAATAAACTAGTCTGCGTCGTAAATATCTTCAACTTGAAAGGCATTGCATTTAATTTTTCAAAAGTACGTGGCCTAAAAACTGGACGCATTTGGAGAGAATAACCTTATCTGGTTCGAGTGAAGTGTTCTGCTGGACATTTTACTTGCAGGGGTTAATTAGGTTTTTCAACGATAAAAAGTAAAACGATCATAGAATTTTTTTCTATATCTTCAGATTTTCAGTAAATGAAACGAATGAGCTATTTCTCATCCTATGGTTCTCGTATAATTTTATCCCATTACCTGTAGCATCTTTATTTAAAACATTTCTTGAAACTTGCAATTATCATTATGTTATATTTTGGTCTCACAATATTACCAACCGGTTTCCCCTCTGTCTGGCACGTCATTCTATTCCATGATTGATTGCTTAATGGAGCCGGGATGAAGATGCACCCCAAACGATCGCCAGGTATCTCACTATTCGGGGTTGATTTATTAGTCTTCCGTGCGCGTCAACTGCCAAGATTATTAGTCCTGTAAGTGTAGTGCACTTTTTCATCGCGGTAGATGGCGGGGATCTTCCCCTGCTGGCGGTGAGATCCGACGCCGACCCACATCGACTTGCGAAGATTTTTCCAAACCAGGTATCTCCCACCAGTATAGCATCGCCTCAGTCGTGGCAAGCTCTAAGCTCTCGACTGGTCTCCTGACAAGTGTGATAGTATGTGAGTATAAGTGTGAGTAAGTAAGGGGTGAGGACAGGAAAAGAAAGAGGAAGAAATAATTGCGCGCTAATCCTTGGTCCGCTTGTTAGGGTAGTTCGTCTGATGTGATCTCTCGTTTGTTAGGGTAGTTCGCCTGGTGTTAATCGAAGGAACAACGAAAAACTACCAATCAGAGTTGTCGGTCGCTAGAATTGTCCTCCAGACAGCGGATGAATTCGACGTAGCTATGTAGTTAGTGTCGAAAACCCTGCCCCGACTGGTCGTGAACCCTAAGACCGCCCGGTCAGACGCAATGCAGTGACATCAGTCGAAGCCTTAAGCCACCTTTGCCGGTCATTCATTCTGTTCAAAAGAACTGACATTTATAGGTCAAAACGTTTTTTAAGCCAAGTATCAACAGTATTTGAGAGACTCCTGCTAAAACACTAACGAAAACTACTGATGAATAATCTTTCATATGAAACACTAAATTTGGCTTCATCAAGAGCCGCTCATCGGTGCTACAAAACGTACCGCCTAGCCGAGGAAGAATAGTATTCAACCCTTTGTTACTTGTTATTTTCTTTTACTTATACTATGCTTTCTTCACGATAAATCACTGAATACCCCTTACGAAATGAGAAAAACTATTACCCCAAAATCTACACCTTCCATTTGCCAGTTATCTAACAGTCAAATCTCCAAACTCAGTACCATTACCACCTTTCCTGAGCACGTCACAACACTGCTGGAGTTCTCCAAAAGGCCGTTTTCTCCGCTACTCTCTTTATCTTCTTCCTCCATGACGTTCCACCAACCGCTGTCATCGATTTATTCCTATACATTAATGATATGGCCCTAACTGCAAAAGATGGAAATATTTCAAGAGACATTAGTGGGATCCAAATAGACACAAGAGCTCTACCTACCTGGTACGCCATAATCGGAATTACATTAATCCAAGCAAATGCCAAGCAATTTGCTTCAGTTTTTTTACAGTGGAAGTATAAACACCTCTCACTTCCAATTGAAATATAAGGCTATTGTATACACTGAAGGCACAATATTGCTTATTTAGGACTGCAATTCGACCATAAACTAACATGGAACGATAAATGATTCAAGTTGTCAAGAAGGTTGGAACCAAAATGTCAAGACTGGCACGTTTTAAAAGAACACAACAATTAAAAACCAAAACAAAAGGTATCTCCTGTACACTTCATGTATTCGGAGTGCAGGCATTTATACATGCTCCACATGGGCCATCACTTTACGGACTAATTTAGCCACGATAACTACTGAAGAAAATAGATTCGTTTGTTTACCCTTCAAACAATATTCTGGAACCATATTGAAATATGTTAGGGCCCAATATAATCTCCGTATTACCAAACTATTTTATGAAATACCCATTAAGGAAATTCAGACCTACAACCATTATTCCCACGTTACCATCAATAACATTTAAAAATACATATTTATAACTAAAAAACTCCCGTCTGGCATTCGATATTTTCGGCCCTCCTTAGAATTATTAAAATATCGCCGATATCCTATTGACTTTATTGGAGCTCGGACATTCAGGTATTTAATGTACATAAAATAGACAGGCAAAAATGAATTTATTTTCACTAAAATAGGCATGTAAAAGACATTTATTCTGGCTAACGTTGTGATGCAAAAAGGCACGTAAACAATGAAAAATTACATTTAAATAACTTATTGAAAAAATTAGTTATTAAAATGATTCACATTTTTACCATAATTCTAAAATTTAGGTTAACACTTACGTGCAAGGGAACGATCTTATTGTTGTAATCTTGATTCTACATGACCATTATGATGCTATGAATTTGTTTTACTCGCGACGCTGTCTGTTATTAATGCTGTTCTGAACTCCCCTTTGGATATTGAAATGGCATCTTTGAAAACATTCTTGGCTTGTGTGTAAGAGCCACAATGAGAAGGGTTTATTCTATACAGAGAGCTTTATTCTCAGAAGGGGTCAGATACCATAGTCCAAAGTAGGAGGGATTCTTCGTGAGTGAAATATATCTGTAAGCATCAATGAATAAATGAAAAATAACGATTGGTATCATCTTCCTTTTTTATTTAGATTTTCAACGTTATCTGTGTCTAGAGCCTCGGCTTCCACAGAAAGACAACATGTATACTTTGTGTTGTTCCGGCTTAAAGGTATGTTTCCTGCTTGATGGAGGCCGGTGCCTGGAGAAAAGAAGCAAAATGTGGCAAAAACGGGGAAAATAAGGAAAGATATCGAAAATAGGCATAAAAAGCTGATGAAAGGCAAAAAAGAGAAAATGAAAAATCTACTAAATCAATTCCACGAGTACAATTAAGTGATTCCTATAGTTGAAAGCCATAAAATCGTAACAATAATAAAAATGTATTTTGCCAAACATGCGGGCTACAGCCATTATTTTTCTCTAATAAATTTTTTGTGCCAGAGAGGCGAAACTCCTATCCTTAAATAATCCTTCATCAGAACCGCAAACGTGCAGTCGTGTACGTAAGACACGTGTACGTAGAACGTGTCTTAACTTTAACAGGAATCATGAACCACCGCAGCCGCCGTCGTATGTGCGCAAGCAGATGGCGGAGGCATGGACGCAACGTATCGAACAAAACCTTGCACCCCGGCGAACCTCCATGCGGGGAAGAGCACCACAACGGTGTTAGCCGCCCAAATATCTATAGCCCATTAGGCGACAGTTCAAATCCGCACATTTCGCCCTAAGAAACGTCGCAGTATGACGGCCAAAACGTTGGCAACCGTGCCTAGGACGCGGCGTCTGCCGAACAGCCGAAAATCTGCAAGTAACCTAACAAGGTTTATCTCTATATAGCATTTGAGTAACTCCGCGAGTGTGCGGATGTGCGGTTCCGTCATTCACGGTTATTCCACTTCCCGAGCACCAATCGAGACGTAGGAGATGTCGTTCGATGCGTCTCGGTCTCCTGATGGGGAACTAATAATTTGTTTTGGAATCCGGCCATAAGATTCTAAGAAATTTCCAAAAACGTGTGTTTTTGTGTTTTGGCGCTACAATGTGAGTATGCCGGTAATTAAACCAACTCCACCTAAATGGATCTATGTAGTTGGTGTTGATGAAACTGCAGTACCTGAAGGCATTTTTCGCTTAATGTGCCCTAATTATCTTTCATGAAGTTGGCAACACTGATGTTGACATCTAAGAGAACAAGTGGAGTTAATTTGAACAAGAGAATTGCCCGGCATAAGTCAATTGAATTTGTATCCGTAGACCTATTACCATATTTTAATAAATTTGCAAAAACCTACAAACACTATTTGCCTTGGGACTAACAAAATTTGAAGAATTTTCAGTGAATACTGAGAAAACACGCAGAAAATCACGTAGACGTAGACGTAGAGAAAGACGTTGACGTAGAGAAAGATGTAGACGTAGAGGAAGGCGTGGAGGAAGTAGTAGAGGAAGATATAGAAGAAGACTTACAAGAAAAAGAATACGGGAATACAAAAACGAAGAATTTCCTTTCACGGAAAATTAACCGTGGATCCACGTCACTAAGCAGAGCATAGCGGAGTCATCGAGCCCGGCGCTGCATCTGGGCAGAGGGGATCAGCGTTGCGTCTTCAAAGAATATTGAGAAGACGATAATTTTTATAATGAGAAATCAGTGTAAGCCAAGTGACACGGAGATGCAATAGATAAATGCATGACTGCCGACAATGTCGTGTGGTTTTCAAATTGATTAAAAAAAAGTATTACGACAAAAGAAAGAAAAACATTTCGAAATAACGAATAAACAATTTGATAAAACAATTACATTACCCAAGTTCAGGACATCCAAAGTAAAAATAAAGTGCTCGGTATCACAAAATAATTTCAAAATTTTAGTGGTTAGTTCGCAACGCTGACAAAAATCTAAACTGAGTCAAACAAGCGAAAAAAGTTTAAAGCGTCGGCGACGCGACATTCCCTCTAGTACAGTGGTAAAGTGATGAAACCAGAGATCTTACCAAGTCATATCTTCTTAAAGGTAAAACTATTTCCTGAATTAACATTTCTTTATGAAAGTCTTGTCAGTAAAATCAAATACATATAAATGTTATATCTATAAGAATCACGTTTTGTACTGAGAAAGGAACTTACTAAGAAACCTAAGGACTACGAAAATACCGATGAAGTATCTTTCCCAATAAATTAATTCACCAAACATATATATTCTGTTTCAAATTTGTAAATCACTATTTAAATTTTTCAGTTTGTTCTTTTTATATATTATGCCGTCATTTCATGTCATATTTAGAACTTTTTAGGTCATCAAAATGGAAACGCTATGCACGCAAAACCGTCGCGCGTATGGCGAACAGGAAACCTCAATCCAGATTTACTCCTTCAACATTCGATCACCACAACGAACTTCCACTTCACTATCCCACACAAGGTGGCGCCCTATTCCGCGTGCATCCTGACTTCGCGTAAACGCCGCGCATCGATTCACAACGAAAGGCGACGAGGGCCCGCGCACCGCACAGCGCGACCACTTGCGCTCATAAACAGCCGGCGCGCGCGGG
>BOPP01000034.1:4351784-4436383 GCA_017312745.1 Gryllus bimaculatus
GGGGAGGGAGCGGGGAGGGAGCGGGGAGGGAGCGGGAGGGAGCGGGGAGGGAGCGGGAGAGCTCTCGGCAGCGGTGCCAGGGCAGCTCCGCCCCTTGCCCTCGCTTCTCCCTACGCGGTGGCAATTAAAAGCGTCCCGACCTTATCAGCGAGCGGCGTGAGTTATCACCGCGGTGACAGAGGCCGCCCTGTGGGAGTGGTCGGAAGGGGCGCCGAGGGTGAGGGGCGGTGCGGGACGGAGCGGGGCGACGCGGCGCCCGGCGACAGGGCCCACCGATGCCCACCTCGATAACGCGTAATGAAGTCGCAACACACGCGTACGCGGCTCGATTTAGACGCGCGCCGCCCCCCTCCACATCTCGACCCGCCCCCTCCGACCTCCGGCGCACAGGTGGGCAGATGGCATGAAAAACTGGTGTGGACTCAAAAATAGGACTCTTCACGAAATTTGCGTTTTATTAGCTTCGGGAAGTGTGAAATAATGCCTGAACATCAAGATGAATGTAAATTCAAATATAAAATGCATAGTTTGGAAATAGATATATTCGTAGAACTAAAGGAATTTTTAAGAACGTAGTAGCAAGTATGTACTTTTTTTATCTATAATTTTTGCGATTTTTGAGAAATCGGAGAGTTCAACAAAAAGTATGCCTGCGTCACATTTTAGGAGTCCATTTTATTATTCAGGGAAACATATTAAAGAAAATATTGGAGTCCTGTTTGAGAAAATCATTGTTTAAAAATGGCATATATATTATGCATAATTATGTGAATACTACTTATATTTTCCAAAAATTGTACAAGACTTTCTTTAAAGATCTGTCTTTGAAGAAAAGATAGTATTAACAAAAAATATCGAAATGTCATAACATTTTACTAACGTAAAATCACTTAAATAACCTCTAATAACCTTAGTTGTTGATGTGATTCTATATAAATAATTGTTTACAATGTGTGGATGCGAGATGCTTGCAGTTGTTGGTGTGCCTTATCTTTTTGCTGCCACAAGCCCTTCATATGTAAATGTTTAAATTGATTTGGTAAATTAATAATAAGATTTCATTAGCAGATTACAATTTTTCATAATATTTCTATCAACCCTATGTATCTTCCGAAGTAATCTTCCTTATGTAATTTTTAAAGACAAATTACTCTTTTCATTTAGTCCATAATACAAATACATTACAAAATACTTAGTCTAGATATATTACAAATATTTCTAGCCCATTAAAATACTAAATACCAAATGTGCATGACTACTATTTTGACCCAGCAAAATTAAATGCACCAAACAAATTATTCACAGGAGCAAATCATTTTGGTAGCGTTCTATTTAAAAGTCAATACAAATGAAAACGGACCAAACAAAGAAATTATTTTAGAGAGCAAATTTTTATTAACCCAACATGTTTAATGGAGTTTTCCTCATCTTCATTGACCAATAACCGGGTAAACACAACATTTTATAATCAAGGCAGAAGTCATTTGAAATGAAAGTTTTAGATTTGAATTAATATTGGGTACAGACGATTATCTCTCATTTTATATTAAATTAAATTTGTGCAATGCTTTGAGCCCGTTACAGTGTGTATCGTTGCTCTTTCCTTCCGTCAGCAGCACCAAAGGCAAACCTCGGCAAACTCTGAATCTTCCCTGAAGCCTCTCAGCTATTCGAGGATTCTCGCTCACCTCCAGCATCCGTCTGTGCTTTTTGTTGAATGTATTTCATTAGAAAAAAGTGATGTAAATGACCATGCCTCTTTTTTCACTGACTAGTCCAGGCAGCACGGGGTGTATATTTGCATTACAAGATGACGGCAATTGCGCGTGTGAGATCATGTTGGACTCATTGCTTTCAGGTTTTCGCAACAAACGAGGTGAGCACAATGGCACGTTACCAAATTGCTGATGTTTGATAGACGTTGGCTCTCTCAACAAAAGAAGGGGTTGGCGTAATTGGGAAAACTTGGATAGATTCCGGATTCTGCTTTGAATCAACAAATTCCACTTTTCCTTCCACAATGAATCATAGGCCATACCACGAGTGCTTTGGAATTTATCTGAGAGTTCCAAAGCAGGACTAATATTTAGCGGGATACTAGTAAAATAGATTAGTAAAATGAAATATATGAAGTAAAACAACAATAATGGCGAAAAACATAAATACAAAGTGTTTAAACCACCATTACATTAGTTCCCGGAATATACTTATTCGATTGTTGAAAGAAAAACAAATACAAATCATTATTACTACAAAAATCGATAAACTTTCGTCAATAAACATATGATGAAGATGATAATGTGGTGAGAGTGACTGTATTATTTAAATATTAACATACTAGCTGAATCAAAAACGTTGAAAAATTATATTCATATGTTAAAAAAAATTTCTAGTTCTAAGTAAAAAGCAAATTTAAACACACAATTGTCTGCTTTTTGATCCACGAATGTAGTACGTGAAAAATTATCACTCAATTATTAACATTAAATAAAGAGATAATAAAATACGTCTAATCGCAGCTCTCCTTGACTGATGTTCTTTCGGACTGCGGCCACTATCCACTTTACAATTCGGTGTCCGTGAACCAAATCCGAGCGCTCCCAGAGGAGCTGTTCTGCAGAGTACACTGATTCAGTGCATTATCAGGCAGTTTATTAAAAACTATGCGTAATTTGCAAGCTCCAATTCCTGAAAATATCGTTTCATTCTTATAGATTTATATTAGAATGTAATATCGTAGTTGAAAGTATCTTACAAAAGGGGACTATCCTATTAGCATTGTCATAAATGTTACACATAATAAAATTATCCTACAAAACTATCCTACAGGATGGCTACGCTGATTAATTTTTTTAGTGGTGCAAGCTCTTCACTGGCTATAACGACGTTCGGGCATAAAAACTGACCTATGGCATTCATCGCTTGGGTGTCGTGGGCCGCCCCACTAGCGTCACATTAAGCTGTCACCACAGATGCCTTGCGAATCCTTGTGGGTGCTCTTATGGAATCGCTGTGGGAATTTCGACAGAAAGGTTGGCAGGCGAGGAGGAACGCGGGGCAGGCTTTCTTGTTAATCTTGCATTTTATGCGTGTTTTGGGAATGTGCTGTTTCTGTGAGTAATACGAACAACATTGTTCCCATAAATTCTAAGTTTCCTACATTGGTCTTGCAAATGAGTCAATGAACTTGATACTGTTATTCTGACTCCAAAATAACCAATACCTATTAGCTTGACGTAATTTCGAAGAGACACTAACACAGAAGCAGGAAATATAGTGCAAATTTCTATAAAATACATCTGATTAGTAAACAAATTAAAGAAATTAACTTACAATTAACACAGATTTTATAGCAATGTTTGTGTTAGCTGACTTATGTCATTACCATGTACTCCATAATCAATCATTTCCATAACCAAAACTATTTTGCGTTTGAAAATATTCAAAGACTTGTATAATTCATTGACTGCAGTACTTTTTAATATATGTTTACTTACATAATTAGGTTTAAATATTGTCATTATGGAACATGACCTAAAGATTAATAGTATGTTGGAAAGTGAATAATTGTACATGGCGTTTCAATACTATAGGTACATTGATACGTCGATAAAACATAGTTTTCTATTTTTTTTCAGAATGTATTAAAATAATCTGACTAGAAAAATACCAAACTATTTCCCTCGTTGAGAGGAACCTAATGACCTAATAATCATCCCCTGTATGTGCACGAAGCAGCTCAAAATACGTTTTACTTGCTTAAAAATTGCAAAAACACATTTTTAGAATAATTCTAAGAATCTACTGGATGAATATGTACACAAATCATCCGATCCCCCCAGGAGAGCGACACACGTTGAATGGCACCTCATTTGTCTCCGTTAGTGGACAGGGGGTACGGTCGGACGCAGGTTACTCGGATACTATGCAAAGATAAAAGTAATAATTTCTTTGCATTGTCTCAAATAATTGGAACCATTGAAGTTATTATTTAGTTGATGTTTAAGTGAATACATAATTCAATTTATATTAATAAGAAATGCGTTTGTCGTGTGATTTTGACGATTCCGTTTGCAAAGCGGTAAACTCAAACACCACCACGAATAAAATCGTTGATATGAATCACATTCATTTACAGTACATCACAAAAATTGTAATCAACTTCCGACAGATCCGCAGTGATATTGTAAAGGAATACTTTAAAGGAAATTACTTACTAATACCAAGTACTCCATTTCAACTAGTAGTGCTACAAAATGACTTTCTAGTACTATTTAATTCGTCTTTTTGAGTCGGGGCTATCTTTTCGCTGTTCCTCTACACTCTACCTCTGCTACCCAAGGGGCCAACCAGGGCCTCCCGCGGGAACTACCCTGCCCTGAGGACAATTCTCAGCGACTAGCACCCTCGCGTTGAACGAAAACGACACCCATATAACTCTTGGGTCTAAATCCTTGGACCGAGCAACAACCATATAGCATTGCATTATACGCCTGGGGTAGCCGGTACCCCCATCTCCGTACTTGTACCATTGTTGTGGATGCAGGGAGACAGTTCCACAATTACGGAAACAGGTTGCCTACAGATATCACACACAATTACCTATGAGGGCAAGGTGTTTTACGTTAAATATTGGCGTGTCACGTGAGGAACTCGGAATACCTTCTGCGATTCTGACCGGGAGGTCCTAGGTTTCGAGTCCCGACAGAATTTTCTACACTAGTGACATAGCTACGTGGAATTCAGCCGCTGTCTGGAGGAGAATTCTGACGGCCGGCAGCTCTGATTGGTAGTTTTCCATGGTTTCTCTGATCAACACCAGGCGAATTTGCCGGAGCTGGGCCCTGACAAACTGGACGCGGATCGCGCGCGATCTTTCCTTCTTCTTCCTTGCCTTATCTTCATATCTTAATTACACACACACACACTCACATGTACTATACTATCTGCTGTGCATGACAAGCATTCAAACTTGCCGCGCGCGTGCAGCATGGGCAGCGCACTTCTGAGGCTGCGAGACGCAGTGAAACGGCCGGGACACGCGCCATAGGCCCCTTGGCACGGCACGAGTCTCTGCCTGCGGCAGCGCCCGCTATAAAACGGGCCGGGTCGCACCAAAGACGAGGACGGTACAGTTCCAGACAGCGAGTGGAGTTAAGTTCGGCTAAAAGTCGGGGGGGGGGGGGTCGGACGGTCACGGCCCTGTCGTGAGGGGCAGCTGGTGCGAGCCTGTGCGCCAGTCGAGAACTGAACTTGCAGTGCCGGGAGACGCACGGGATTAGATCCATGTACGGCCGAGCCTGAATCGCACGGGAGTGAGGCGCTTCGCACCTTGAAGCTATCTGAGTTATTTTCGGGAGTTTCTTTCGTTCACGAGGAATTGACTTAATGTTGTACAATAAGTTGGTGAATAAACTGTTTTTGTAGTTAAAATCCTGTACTAGTCATTTCGTAGAACTAGAACATAAAACTACCACATTTGTTGAAGGACCAGTCGGGATTTTAAAGCTATTCCTGGCTGGGGCGGTGCCCCAGCGGTGCCAGTAGGGGATACCTTGTTGGGAAAATCCCTGCAAGTCGACGTTGGTCGGTGCTGAAACTCGTCAGCCAGCGAGAGAAGATCACTGCCACCTTTCGTGATACAAACTCACTTACAGGCTTAAAGACGCCCTCGGAATTACTAATCAGTCAATCGAAATTCTCTCACACACACAACTGAAAACATCTACGGCTAATACAGGTTTCTAACGAACAGTGTCCGAGTTCTTCGGTGCACCGCCCCATTTCCATGTGCTACGAGGTCCGCTGGTTTGATAGTACTTTTTGTAAACGCGTTACGTTTGTGACAAATAGTAATCATGATTAAAAAAACCTACTAACAATATTAATGAAACAATCGGACAGCAAAAGTGAAAATGGTGCTGGAAAAAACACATAAATGCTGCTGAACAAAGCTTTTAAAATGGTTTTCAAAAAGCGACACGCACACTGCTAAAGAAGAACAAATAAAATACTATCCCATAAAAGCAATAAATCAATATTTTAACAAAACAGCCTTAACAAATACTGCAATAAAATTCTATGATGTAGTATATTCAGAATAATTCTTTATATACCATGAATATAAAAAAGTCGCTATTCCTGATTGCAACACGTAAAGTGCAATGAATACAACAAATGCGAGGCGTCTCTTCCTTGAAGTCTTGCTGTCTCATGACGTCAGTGGTGTTGGGAGCAGTGGCGCACCCAGTATGCGAATTCACTTGGCACGCGCAGTTTGAAAGAATAGGGGGGGAATAACGCCACCGAATATTTCAGTTTTCTGTCAAAATAGAAAGGGTTTCACTCTTTTTGTATTTTTCCGCAGTTCTAGTGTATTTCACAAAACCATTTGTTTCTTTCAAAAGGATGAAAGCTACAATATTTTCTTTTAATTTTTGCGTGCATTGAAAAGTAGTAATACAGATTGATCTTTTTGATGCATTCGTTGACTTTACATTGCTTCGCAACGTTAAATCTATGAATCTCAGTGAAATTCTATACCACTAGTATCTTTAGCAATTGTGTAAACAAAGTTTTTATAATAAACATAAATACTGTCACGACTGAAAAAAATAGCTTTAAAAGCGATCAACTTACTCTCATTAATGAAAAAAAGAAATAACTTTGCAGAAAACGTAGTATGAAATATTTACAGATCTTCTCAATTAGCACAATGATTTAGTTTTCTTCCCCGTGATACGTGTGTGAGTTTAATAGAATCTTTCCTTAAAAAATTAAAAAAACAATATTTGCAAGATAGTACATATGCAAATTATATATAAATATGCAATTTCTTTAAATAAAATATATATGTAATATGTAATAGTATTAGTATCTCTGTAATAAGAAATGTAGATATGTAATCAAAGTTAATATGAAAATGAATTACAGTCTTCGTAATTTAAAAATGAAATGTTAATATATATGAATCAATTCAAGACAGTTGTAAATAATTGAGGGAGGCCTGCAACAATCCTAATAATGCGCTTAGACTTCTTAAACATCAATCCATCCCCGATTCAATGTTTATGTTCACATATTCCGCACACCGTATGTTGGCGACAGCTTTGAAGCACAGCAAGTTCACATCTGCCCCTGCCCCACATGCATTACACTACCGCACACGCCGGGAGACCAGTCGGGAGCATTGAGGTTATCCGAGCTGGGGCGCTGCCCCGCTGGTGAGATATCTTTTTGGGAGGAACTCAGCAAACCGACGTGGAGGTCGGCGCCGGGTTCTCCATCCCATTCCGGCATAAAACGCATGCACTACACTTACGGTACTAATTGTCATTGTAGTTGACGCGCACGGAAACATTTATCAATCTATCAATTAAACTCCCTTCTGCCATTGAGTTTCCCCTGACGAGTGCGGCGTCCCGACCTCCTGACTGTGAGCACCGCGGGGCGCATTGTCAGGGCTTCTTTCACCCCGGCGGCACTGACCTCCCCGGCGCGGCCGGCGCGCTTCAGATCTCGCGGCGCCCGTGCGAATACCGTGGGTTCCCGCCTCCTCCGACCGCCTCGTCCTTTATAAAGCGGCGCGTGAAGCCGCCGACAACAACGCCATTTCTGTTCGGTGGCACGGCCGTTTATTCTGACGAATCGCCTTCAATTAAACGAGGCCCCGTCGTACTTGGGGCGATGGCGCGGAGAGATGGAGGGGGGGGGGCGTGGCGCGCCGCAGACTCCGCTCCGAAGCGTCGCCGTCGGCTTCATTACCGCGTCGCGACGCCGTCCTCCATTAGGCCCCGCGCGCGCGCGCCGCCTCGCGACACGGCGTCGCCATTGCCACGCGCGACGGGGCACGCGGCGGGGTGGAATCACAGGGACGTAGCGAGGACGCTGCCACCGGTGCACCGCTCCGGGATCATCGAAGTTAGGAGCCCCAATGACGACTCCTGCTACCCAATAAAGGTAGGCTTCCTCTCGTGCTAAAATAAAGTAACAAATTGTTCCTCCCTAAAATCCTAATTACGTGTATTGTTTATTGCTTCATTTGAATGAGGGAAATTATTGCAAAGAAATTACAACGATAACAAAGATTATACTTGAGTATCAGTGGTTGGGGAAAGGATATTCTTCGCCGGCTTGTCTATTTATGCCCATCGCAATAAGCAGTGATTCTTATCCGACAGCTACTGCGCGACATCAGGGCCCGTAATGTAAAAATGGATTCGCAAAATTTTTGTTTGTGAACTATGTCGTATAAAACCGTTTCCAGTACGGTTCAGGTATACGAGCAACTTCATTTTTATATATAAAAGATATTTCATAATGTATATATACGTTCTATCTGCCGTTTGCCTGTTATAAAATTTCGATCTGAAACTCCTGATTTCCCAATATAGGGGTTCCATTTTAATCTTCTGAATCGGAACATCACAAAACCTAGCTACAGCACTGTGAACTCACACCGCAAGAATGTGGCTTCACACATTCGTCATTCGGCGAGTAGCGTGCGACTGCTCGCCCAACCCCGTGTAGCTGAGGTGCTCGGCGAATGTTTGCTTCCTTTGATGTGTCCCTAAGTCTCGCGGTGGGTAGGGCGAGCACCGAATGGTTGGCACTCGCCAAACAGCAAGCAACCCATCCACACTATTCGGGTTTCGTCGAGATGTCGCACGCTTCTGACCGTATATGTGGAGCTGCTTTTTAAATGAAAATATTCACGAACATTTTGAAAATTCGATTGATTATACAACAAATTTTACTTCTTAATTTCTTGCATTTTTCTGCCTCAATATTTCAAAAATGTATTCACAAATTTAAAAAGGTTGATTTGTAGGACCAACATTTATTTGAATTGCTGTTCACAACCATACAAGTTACATGTTAGTATGGGGCACACCGTCGTTGACAAACATATGTACCTACGTCGCATACAGGACTGACATCGAACCCTGTGATAATCTATCCCAAGCAGTTTGATCCTGAAAGCGCAGTTCCTGCGCCTCAGGCGAATACCGGAGCAGTACACTAACAAACGGGTTTCGGACCGCACGCTGTCTTTCCTTTCTCTTCCTTCCTCGACCCTTAATTACACACACTTGACTCACATAACCTACATTATCAGACTTGTCGGAAAACCAATCGGGAGCTTAGAACTTGTGTGGGGCGGTGCCACGATGATGGGCGACACCTGGTGGGGAAAAATTCCCGCAAGCCAACGTAGGTGGGAACTGGATCTCCCCAGTCAGTGGAGGAAGATCACCGTCACCTCCCGCGATGTAAAAATGCACTAGACTTACGGTTCCAATGACCTTAGCAGTTGACGCCCCTGGAATCACTAATCAATCGATCAATCATTTGGGATTGGAGGCTATTTAGTGGGTTTCCTGAGGCAAACAGGGATGTAACATCTGCGAATAGAGCTATGTTAGAAGTTGTAGATGATGGATTGTCTGCGATGTATAGATTGAATAATGTTGGGAGACACAAGGGAGCCTTGTGGAACGCCTGCCTTGATAAGGTGTGGAGAGGAATGGTGATTGTTGTCTGTTACTGCAAGTTAAGAAAGTTCTGATGATGTGTCTGCCACCTGAAAACAAATGCCGCCAGCTGCGCCAAATGCTTCTCGCTTCTTCTACCTTTTATCCGCCAAAAAGTACGTGAGCGCTTCCCCGTCGGAGAACCCTGATGCTTATCACCAGAGGCGTATTTCGTGCGCGGAGAAGTCGAAAGCCACCCAACGCGGCTGCGCGAGAGGGCTGCGCGTCTTGTAGTATGCACTGTTGTGTCCCGCGCGGTCGCGCAGTCGCGCAGGCGCCCTGCCCTTTGGCCTCGCGGCCGCGGCGCGCAGCACTTCAAAGGCTGCGCGCCCCATCGAGCCAGAACAAGTGCCGATAGACGGGCGGGCGGCGATTGTGGCCGGCCGGCACGCGTCCATTGTCCCCCGCCGACTCAGGGTGGGACACGGGAGGGGGGGAGAGTGGTGTGGGGCAAGGGGCGGATCTACCTTCGGGTTGGAGGGAAGTCACAATCTCTGCAGAGATTAGGAAAGAAACTAGGACATAAACGCAATATTTCGAAACGTATTACACTGTGATAATAAATTGTTGTTTTTTTTCTTTTGAACTTAGCTGGAGAGCAAGTTATCATTGCAATATTACTTCTTCAGTTTACAGTGAGCAATAGTCTGAAAATTAGGAGAGTTTAAAAATCAGTGATAACACTGGAACTCGCCGTCGCCTAAATTGAATCTCTTAATTTTTTATTTCTTTTATATCATTAGATGTTTATCATATATTATAATATTTGTCCTTTTTCAAATATATTTGTAAATATTTGTGAATTTGTAGCGGATACTGTGCAATAAATAATAATAATAATAATTATTATTATTAACTTATTTTACTATTAGTTCTTTTATTTGCTGTAACTTCGGATTTTTTCTCAAACTGGCTTTGGACAATTAACCACTTGTAGTCTTCAAGAATCTGCGGTTACCAGAACGTGTGGTCGCCCCGGACACCTCAAACACAAGAGCATCACTAATGCAAACGACGAACATCCTGGCCCAGGGTGAGATAAGAATCCTGCCCGACAAACCGGTTAATATGTATTAAGTACTCCGGCCATCCAGGTCGGCTTTAGATAATTTAATTTTTGTTATAATATGTGCACATTTTCTCGAACCCCAAAATTTTTACCCTCACTCCTTTACCAAAATTATAATATTATTTGAATTAATAATAAAAGATAGCAAGAAGCGTTGTTGTCAATTTCTGATATCCAGAAATTTTCGTTTTTTATACAAGACGACAAACGTATCTACTAATAATTTATCTTGCAACTATGAACTTGCATTTCGCGTCCATCAAGACTATTTATATTTGAAAATTTAATTCGTTTTTTAAAAATTGAAACATAGTTTGTAATAAAAAGAAAGTCTATGATGTAAACATGTTTTACTTATTAAATGGATGTATAAATGCTACAATAATCCTGTTATTTCATTTATGTGTTCATTTTGCATTGTATTATTGGTACTAGATGTTCATAAAGACATGTTTTAAAATATTAGTGTCTTCAAGAGTCAATGGAAAACAGATGCTGATATTTATTTGTTACATTTCAATTAAAGTATGGCATAGTTTTTCCATTCGCATTTTTATGTGTGTGAATTAGTAACTCGCCCCATGAGAAGTAGGTTGCCTAATCTTGTCTGTGGGTGAGAAATTTAGAAAATAGGTTTTGGTACCATAACTATTTAAACTAAATGGTATTTGTATTTAGCCATTATATGTGCAGTAAAGGGCAAGTGGCCTCTGCGCTGTTCGATCCCGGGGCTTCTAGTCAGCCATCCAACCAGGAACCCGCGATGTGTCGAATTCGCTTACGCTTCGTGACTTCGCGTAGTTAACGAATTCGGCTAGCGACGCCGGTGTCGCGTTCGTGGCCGTGTTTCAGTGTCGTGGTTCGTGTTTCAGTGGGAACATCTCAGCAGTCCTCTGGATGATCAAAAGAAACCATTATAGTCAGGTCAGGATGGCCTACACGCGCATTGAACCCGGGCCTCACAAATGGCGAAGCGAGTGCGCTACGACCGGAGCCAATCGGTAACTATTCACGCTAAGAGAAAACCTGATGTAAGCAAACCGAAGAAATCTTTGCGCCACACTACGCTTCTGATTGGACGACTAGCGCACTACTGTCGATTACGCGAGCAGCATACCCGCGGCCCATGCTCCTGACCCGTGTCAGTCAGCACGTTCGAGGGCTGAACTCTCAGAGGCTAATAATCTTATCGCCCAGCTACACGAATGCATTTCACAATTGTTTCCTTTTTCTAAACCGTTGCAATACATTTGAAGCAAGGTAAATTTAACGAACGATGGCAGATAATTTAGTTCCTTTTCAGAGAAATATTTACTTTAGCGTCAGGATCCCGACAACAGCAGAGCGCATACTGCAAACAAATGAGAATCATCCAAACGCACGTGTATTTGTTTACATCAGATTTTTTTTCTTATCGAGTACCTTTACTATCCATAGCCGTTAACGAAAGGGTAAGGCTGTGTAAATCACTGGGGTTCTGACGGCGGAGCATCGCCGAGTAGAGAGAGCAGATCGGGCGGGACGGAGGATGAGTGGACAGTTTGGGCAGAAGCAACGCGCCGCAATCTCACCATTCCCGTCTTATTTGTCTTGATGACTGATAATATCTACGCAGGTGATAGTTCTCGTCGATCACTGGCCCAGAAGGAAAGTGGGCGGGGTTTAGAGCATATCGATGTTATGTTATGCTGACAGTACTTCAATGCCTTTGCTAATGCCGACAATGAAACTGGTAGAGTCCCAGGAACATCGAAGTCTGTCGAACCCTTAATCTGGAAATTTCATCATATTGCTTCTAATATTTTTTCGTAGTACTGTACTGTTATAATATAGACTTAACGCAACTAAGAGGAATGAAAAACCACTCTTGACGAGCAGGGACCGTTCAGGATTTAACCCTGCGCCCTCCATTAATGACAATCGAAACTAATGAGTTAGTTGTAGTTAAAGTTGGCGTATGAGTGGCCTTATTTCACAGAAATTATGTATATGTGTATATTATTTTCTCTTATAAGACGACATTACGAAAAGTATTGAACGACACACGGCTGATAAGGAAAATAAGAGAATCGATTGGTAATAAACGTCGGCTATTAACTCGGTTTACAAATTTCAACCGGGTCTATTATTTGCTTTTTATTGCCCTAGTGACATTAGTAACTATTTACATTTAACAATTTATTATCGATATGTTACTACATTTCAAGATATTCTGTGACCTTTATAATACTTAATTGTGTTTATTTCACATTATACTGATTAGCAAAGGCTTATGATTGAAATATTTCATGACGTTCAACCTTCTTCGGAACGTTACGAGATAGAGTTGGTCGGTCAAGTAGAGGAAATAGGACGACAACTATTCTTGCGGTATTAATTTTGTAAAATTTCATTTTGTAAAATAAAGAAACTACTTTATTGCACATGCTATGTTAAGTTATATCTTAACACAAAACGGAATTACTGTACATTATTAAACATGAACAGAAAATGCTTTTCTGTTACCTCAGAGTTTTCCTTCCAAAGTAAATATTGTTTGTCATATATAATTGTATATTTTACCAATGCTTAGCACTACAATTACTTTTTCACAAAATCTTTGTCATTTTTTTAGTAACATCACTTCTAGTTGCACTGACGCAATTCATCAAGGAATTAATTTGTAATATTTTATAAATTATAGCAATAGATATCTCCATGAGCTATTCGTGGTCAATTGCGTTCGTTTTAGTACATGGGGAAAATGTTAATAGAACATTTTAAATTTGGGAAGTAACGAATTTGTTACATTATTTTACTATGTTAATGTCAAAAATAGTGTGGCCAATAGCTCAATATAAAATAAAATATATTCTCCGTTTATCAACAGAAATTATAATTCCAAACCTCTTTATCCATTACCAAGATTTAGAAGCGAAAATCAAAATATTCAAGACACTAATAAATTCTGAACATACAATCTTTTAGGGGGAAGATAAGAGTAAGTATTCAGTTCGTATCATGGTACAATGTTTCGTTTTCTTTCAGTATCTTGACGATATGATTTCAACATAGTAGGTTTAACTTGCGAAGAAACGAACCTTTTTGCAAGAGGTTGATGTAACTACTGACGTTTTGCTCGCGACGAAAATGTTTTTTGTAGATTCCATATCATAATTATGTTTGAATTGTATAAAAAATAAAAAAAAACGTAAATTTCACTGAAATAAGCATTTTAACATTCATTGATATCTACACTGTATCATATACTTATGACAAATAATATTAGATTTTCAGTTTTAAGGAAAACATACTTTCAGAATTTTTGGCTTCTATTCCTACTTTCTATTTCTACTGTGTGTGCGTCTTCAACGCTGTTCAACTGTCGTACGGTCCGGAAGAAACAAATTTGTAAAACACTTAAAAATAAGAGAAGTTGACGAAAAATGAGAAAGCTAAACAAACACGGGTAGTCGAGCGGCGTTGTGCAAGCACATAGCTGCTAGGTGGAACCTGTTAACTCCAGGCTATAAACGACGTGAAGAGAAACCCCATTAACATTGTTGCCTGTAGTAATTTTAGCGTGTTGGCCCAGAATAATGAGGGGTGTTGGTTACTTCACATTCCTTCTTTCTTCTCTGGCGGCGGGAAAGAAGAACGTAGACAAGTCATTTTACACTGCAGATATAAAGATAATTTCAAGATCGTTGGTTTTGTGTTCAGTTAAGCGTACCAGGAGTGAGAATTATCAAAAGAACATTTAGTAACTATCATGTGTGACGATGGAGAAATCTAGTCTGAGTAAACAAGTATCGTAATTATATTCTGCTAAACCACAAGTGTGATACGTAGCGATGCGTATTTACACACATACGTGGATGCAATTGCTTCCGACACAGTCTCATATCCCCGACGAAATAACGCAGAGTAAGTCAATGTATTACATTTGCCTACTTGTGGCAGCCATGAATAGAAGAGGACGCGCATACACGACATTCAGGATCTGCACCCCGAGGAGAGATGACCGACGGCTTGTGCGTCACGCGCGAACGGATCCAACGGCAACGAAAGGTACCATTCAGCGGACTGAGCAGCCTGCTCTGCCAAATTCTCAAAGTGCCAGAATCATTGGCAGGCAATTGCACGCTACCCCTAGAACATCGACCGTTGTGCCGCGTTCTAGTAACACCGCAGCCACGTCGTTTCAAACTCCTGGAGTCGGGAACGACGGACTTGGAGCCTTGCAAACTGGCAGCGGGTCATCTTCACTGTCGAGTGCGGCTTCGGTCTCGATGACGTCGACCGCCGGGTCCGAGACTGAAGCGACACGAAGAGCAGTTTGCGGTAACCCATCACACGTTCGCGCGCAGTACCATATAGACTCCTGTACGTGGTCTTGGCTGTCCGGGTGACGCCGCGTCGAAGGCAGTGTTGCCGACGTTTCGACCATCTTGTCGAGATTTTCCTCAGGGCTGGTATGCCTACCATGCCATGCCTACCATGTCATCAATGCATACCAGCCCTGAGGAAGACCACGACAAGATGGTCGAAACGTCGGCAACACAGCCATCGACGCGGCGTCACCCGGACAGCCAGGATCACACACAGGAGTCTGGCCGCGGAAGCCTACGACTTCATATAGACTCCTGCAGCCACACATGGGGCCCTTCAATAAGGCGTTGAACCATGCATTGTGCTTGCGCAGATGATTCTGAGGAGTAATGGCGGATGCAGGGGGAAGCACAGGGGCCATGGACCCCGCAAATGGCCTAGAGTTTTAGATTATTGCCTTCCTTTATTTATCAAAATTGATTTAAATAGTTATAGTGGAATTATGTATTTATTTTAGAAATAATACTGTATAGTATCATATACCCACTACAAAAATAATATACAATATAATAACAAATATTTTTATTATTTTTCAAAAGTACATGATCTCCCCCATCGAAAATGATCGGCTGAATCCGCCCCCGCTCTGGAAACTACCCTATGTCCCAGTGGCCGGTACCGCTGTTCGGGGACTTCTGGTGGCCTGTGCGCCCTCGTAGGCCTAACGTTACCCCCCAAAAGTTCGATCGATCGTGAAAAAGAAATCTTTGACTCTGCTGATGTGGGCAATATGCCTGCCAAGTTTGCAGCGGATCGGTTGGGTCCTTCTGGGAACAGTGTTGCTCAGTACAATGACTGTTGATGGAAAATTTCCTAGTATTGTTAAATTGAAAGGTTCGTGGCATCTCTCCCCAAAGTGAATATCTACATCTGACTCGGGATTGAAGAATGTTACATTTAAAACATAATAATAATAATAATAATAATAATAATAATCGTCTTGCAACTGTGATAGGCTGGTTATACATATTGCGAAGGACAAACAAAAAGTTCCGTAAGTAATAATTTCTTTTCACATTTATCAACATAATGTTTTTTCTCAAGGTGAGAATATGCTAAGAGTTTTAATGGCATGTATGTCACGGGGGATAATGTGGCTCTGTTGTTAATAGAGCCTACAACACTTTGAATGTAGTTTGTAGTAAAAGAGCTCAAATGCAATAAGATGTTCCCCACACACTACGAAGTATATTTGCCCGCTGCCGACAGCGCTAATACCACTTTGTCAGCGTGTTCAGCCATTTTCCTTATAAGATATTCTAGGCAAATATAGATGATTTTTGGGGGTCAAACAATCTATTAATTTTATATTCGTTCAAGATAACTCGTTCAGTTTTTAACGCTGAATGATCAACAATCATTCGATATTTGCATTATATCGATATATCATTTTAAACTATTGTTTACACCCTTATTATTTAAAATTACTTTAATACAATAATACTTTTCTTGCAACTGTCATACGCTCTACATCAAGACATTTTAATATAAATTGTTTGTGATATGGCATTATGATAAAAAGTTTGTTGAAACAAAAAGACGAAATAAAAAATCAAATTACATAAAGTTTAAAATTTCGTATTTCAAATTTTTAAATCAGTAATATGTGAAACACTGCTAAACTCCCAGCGTTATTTTGAATTTGTACAAGATCTATACCGTAATAATTTCGAAGGGCGTCGTAAGAACGGACCACAACTTCGCCGCCCCAAGCAATGCTTGTCTTAGAAGAAGACACACTACAACAATACAACACCAGACGTGTCACACTTCGCTCAACTGGAAATTATCACTCCCATCTGAACACCCCGTTTCCCCCCCCCACAATGCAGCGTCCTCACACACGTCCTCGAAATAAACACCGATTGCCACGAAGCAGTCTCCGAAGACAGGGTGTTCACTGGGCGAAGAGGCAAGGGGAGGTGATTCCACCGCCGTACCGGCGAGAAAATATAAAAAAAAGAGAAAAGAAAAAAAAGAAAAAGGAAGAAGAAGAGTCTTAAGCGCGCGCGCACACACACGCACACACAATTGCCGCCTTTTGCCCCGGATTAAGTCCTCCCCGACGCCCGCCGTCAACGCAAAAGGGCGATTTTGTTCAAATTCAATTATGTGAGAAGCGTTATCACACGAAAATGTGCGGGCGTGTGGCCGGCTGCCACCGCCGACGGCGCGCCCGCACACTCGGGGGCGCTGGTGTTCCGGAAATCAATGGAAGGCCGTGGCGCGGCGGGCGCGCCAGAGGGCGAGGGCGGCGGGTGGCAGGCGCTCGCCAGCGGCCGCCTCCGCGGCGCGCCGCTGCACCGCCGCCGCCGAGAAAGCGCGTTTGTGCCGGGAAGCCACGGGCGGCGCCAGCGCGCCCATGCCGCGGCGGCGGCGGGGCGCCGCCCGGCCGCGCCGCGGGCCGACGGCGCCGTCGAACGCCGAGGCGCCCCGAGCCGCGCTGCCCCGCGCTCGGCCGCCGGAGCCCCGGCCACGAGACCCAGCGGAACGACATAAGGGCGGGCACCTTCATAAAAGTGTACAGTCAACACACGTAGTGTCAGTACCTTAAATGATAAAAATATCATTTAACAAATTCATATTCATCAGCTTATGGTTACTATAGAAGACATGCCGGTAACAGTTGATACTGATTTACAAACTACTGAAGCGTGAAAAAATTGTTTTTGAAAATGTTGCTTTGAATCTGTAATTTAATGAAAACTATTGGTTTTATAGGCAATCAAATACCGGCGAGAATCAGTATTTGCACTACTATAAAAATAGAGTGTTACGTTAAAAATGTGTAAGTCAAAGAACGTTCAACAGCAGTGACCTCAGTCCACCAGTTGTTTACAAAAATATTTCGTTTGGTGTAACAAGTATATGTCTAAAAAAACCGAAATCTCCAGAATTATTCAGAGCTTACGTGTACATTTCAGGCCAAAAGAGAAAACATTTATCCCTCAAAAACTGGCGGATTGACGATTTGTCCATTTTCCCCCTTATTCTCTTTTAACCTATCACTCTTGTTGACGTTTAAAAACAAATAACTTCACGTCGTTACGTGCGCTGCTAGCTATATTTTTATGTTTAATTCCGATTCCTCATTATATTGTTTCTTCCCAGATTTTATGAGTATTCTTTTACCTGATGATGTGAGTAACCAGTCACAGAACGTCGTGAATTTTGTTTTACATTGTATTTGCATCTATATTAACAATGCATTGAAACTGGTTCACTTAGCATGGCCATTTCTGAGTGCCAACAATACAGGTGTACCCTTAAAGAAGAATGATACGATTTTGGCAATGAAAATAAATGCATTATTGTTTTGATACATTCCACACCCGAAACAATAGCTTCCTTTATGCGAGCTATAAACCGCCACCTTTGGCAGGAATCTCCGCCCGGAAACAAAGGTATCATTCAAAGTAACAATGCAGCCTGGCAGCACGAACATGTGTTCAGGTAAGGCATGCCCGAGTGCGGAGTATGTGTGTACCACCGGCTTGCTACTCTTCTTCCTCTTCCTCTAGCGGCTCTGATGAAAAACGGAATTATTTGAGTGCGTACAACATGTGTGTATCATACACAAGGCCTTAAATATGCGGCCGTAAATATATTCATACAACACGTGTACATCTTAGGAAAAGATATGTGTAAAGAAAAGTATGAGGAATGTTGAGCTTCAGTATCCAATCATGCGTGGCTGTCGTTCTAGAGTCATTGGTCACAGCAAGTTAAGATGCCCTCTGACAAAATTTCAAAAGACATCCGTTTTTTCTCAATGTTTTATTTACATACGTAATTTAACTTTCAAAAACACACTTTTAAAAATCATACACAATGAAATAGTACTTGGCTGATGATTACATCTGCTTAAAGTATTCTGTTGCAGCTATTATACAAACGAAACTTGTCTCTAACAAAACGTAGGAGAGAAATAGAAGTAATGGTATTGTATAGTTCTCAGAGCAATTGTTGATTCTGTAGGTAGACGTGCACGCGCCCTTAGCAAGTTCTGAATACTGGCCACTGGATAGCGGCCTGGAATTATAATTTTATAAAAGTATTTATTAGATTATAAATATATTTAAAAATAATTTTAATTTTTAAATTGGAAATGTTACAGTATATTTTAATATTAATTTTGGTGATATGTGGCTTATATTTCAATATTTTTAGGGAACCTCACTGGTTGGACATCATAGGGACCTTCAAGATTTTATTTCTGCTTTGGTTGATTCGAAGTACTTTTTGGATACCTAAAGTCAAGAAAACTGTCGATTAATACGTCGGAGTAAGGCCATGGAAAATAATATTAAATTTTCACCTGCATTGCTTTCAGTGTTTGGAAGAAGCAGATTGTTCATATCACGTGCATAAAAGATTGTATGAAGTGTGTAAGAATCACATCCATATCCAGATGACTTTTAGGCAATTTTTATATTTATTTATATTTGTTTAGTTTGTCAAGCATTTTCAAGGTTTTTAAAAAGTAGACTAGACTACATTTGTCATTCACGGTTTATAACATGCATCATTTTTTTATTTGTATTTAGCCATTATATGTCCCGTAAAGGACAATGGGTCTCGGCGCCGTTACATCTCGGGGTTCATAGTTGGTCTCCCAACCAGGGTCCCACGATGTCTCGAATTCGCTTAACCTTCGTGACTTCATGTTGTTAACGAAATCGGTTAGCTATTTTTTACAGACAATTAAATATTATCTATTTTCAGAAGAGTGTCCAGAAGGGATCTGTAATTACTAGAATTTATTTCTAATTGCTGGTTATTTTCTTTATTTTTGGCTATAAAAGGGAGAACGTATAAATCTTGAAAGCGCTGACTAAATTTTAGAAGAGGGCTATGCAGATGAACTTAAAGTAAATTTTTGAGTTGCAGGTGAAAATGGAAATGTTGGTATAGAAAGTGCGGAGAGTGTGTCTATTCATTGTTTTATCGAGACTGTAGAGAATCGTTTCTGAATTTGATGATAGCGGATAAACTGAAGTGCATTTATTGTCTAACGTAGGACCTGACTTTGTATTAATTCTAATTTATTCAGTCATATTTGCTGCCGCCTCACAAATTTGGCATGCGTATGTTAGTGAGTGTCTAATAATATATTTGAGGGTGGCTCTTGATATGTAAATATAGATTTTGAAGGTTTTAATAATTAAAGGGTAACGTTTTAGCGCTTAGCTGTTCTTATCTGATCAGACCTTTGTCATTATGCAACCGCATAGGTTTGCATAGGGGATGGACGACAGGGAGTCCGCGGAAATTTTGACCTCTAAACCCTACGTTATTTTCGTAAATGTGATACATTTGTGATTTACCCCCTTTTTAAGCTAATGCAGTGGGAAATTGTTACATGAAATTTGGGAAAGATCCTCTCCCAACAATCTGGTAACCCTGTAATCGGTTCAACATAAAATTAGTTGTGTTTTTTAATTGTATCATTAAATTTATAATTTTGTCGGGACTACGTCCCCTAATGTTTTACTGGCATTATATTTCAGTTTTTATCTACTCATTTATTGTTTTTATCCGACTTTGTATTTTGGGTTTTATACGATCAAATGGTGATTGTTTCATATATTCTTATACACCTATTGTAATATTTTTAAGTAAAATATTCACAGTGTGACGCTAATGTCAACAACTTTTAGCGCTTGAAAAGGTTCGAAAACTGCTCATGAAACAACGGGTTGAAATTTTAAATTGAAACAATATATTCCCACGAACAACTTGTATATTAACTCCACTTTTTTATTTATCAAGAGTAGAAAAATACATGAAGTAAAGAGGTTTAATTGAAAGCAGGTCCTAGAGGGGTCCAGACATGTAATTGCCCACCTCTTGTTTTAGGCGCACGCCTATATGTAGCTGTAATTTACTGAAGCGGTAGGGAATAACCTTTGAATATTTCTACTATTTAGAATTAATGTATATTTTTAGAGTAATATTTTTCTTTACATCTGATTGGCTTGATTTTAATTGTTTAGGCACTGTCATCATAATAAAGGATGTCATCACCAGCGGCGGCGGCGGCGGCGGCGGGGGCGGCAACGCCAACTTACAAAATGAGGTCGGAATGGGGCGGGGCGTCTCTCGCGCATCCGCGCCAACGCCGAACCGTGCGGCGTAAACTCCACCCGCTCACCGCAACATCGGTCGGCGTGCAGAAGCCTCGGCCGGGCCCAAGGAGGGCACAAAGCATCATTCAGAGAATCACTGCGAACGACTGGCAGATGGAGCAGACGTGCACGGCGCGGCCAAGCAATGCGCAATTCGCATTTGCATCCGATTGAGTGATTGGTTATTTAGTGTTTCCGGGTGCGTCCACTGCAATGGCCATTGGCCCCGAAAATGTAGTGCATGTTATATCCCGGAAGGTGTCTGTGCTCCTCTCACAGAGGGACGGCCGGCGCAGACCCACGTGTCGGCTAGCGGGTTTTCCCCTTTCAGGTATTTCCCGCAGCTCGGCCGGGAAAGCACTGAAGTCCCAACTGGTCTTCCGACATGAGTGGTAGTGAAGTGCATGGAAGTGGAAGTGTTACTGAGATAAGAGGAGACGAGCATCAGAAAGAAAAAAAATCGTGCGCGGTCCGTGGCCCGTCGTCAATGTACTAATCCAACATTCAGCTGGTATTGATCCACAGACCACGTAAGAATACCTATGAGGGCAGCCGGCTTCTACAATTGTCCTTCACACAGGTTGAATTCGATCAAACTATGCAGCTAGTTATTGCTGGTGTCGAAAATCCGCCACCGTCGGGATTCGAACCTTAGGTTCTCTGGATCATGGACGAGAGACGACAACGCTGACCTGAGTCAACAAATCGAACAATACGTGGATTAACTTATTTACTCACCCACCCCATTTAGTGGTTAGGCGGAAGAGCAAGCCCTATGGCCTGAGCCTCGCCATTAATAAAGGCATTATTATTATTATTATTATTATTATTATTATTATTATTATTATTATTATTATTATTATTACCCCATAGTTGAGCGCGCCTATTCGGGCATTTGTAGGTGCTTATTTATTAATGTACATCGTTAGTAATTTATTGTTTTATTTACCATTAGAATCAATCAGAAGAAACACAAGAAATAAAATATGTGAGCATCAAAATTTCAACTTCATAGCTGATTAAGGAACTAACATGTGGTTCAATAGAATCGGTTATTTCGAAATTCCTCCATCTCTATCAGCTGTTCGACGGGTACATTCCTGGTAAACCCCACATCTTCGTAGAAGAGATCTATTCGACGTAAACAGAGGATCTCACATGCTTAGATAATATTATCGGAAGCTGATGTGTCATTTTCACATGCAACACAACTAAAAGTATATTCTAGATCAAATAAAGAATTTGCGCAGAAATTGAAGATATCGTTTCGAAATAACCGATTTATTTGTGGGTTGCCCCAATAAGTTGCCTTTGCCTAACCGAGATTTTTTAGGTTTCTTATAATATTTACGAGTTGGAACCGGGAGAACAGCACATTGTAAATTATTGCTTTAAAAGAGAAAATAAATTGAACTTGAAGTCAACTTTGCACATTTCTGAGATCCCGTGCTCTGAAGAGGAGATTCTATAAAATAAAAAGAACCTCAAAAAAGATCTATTTTGCTAGAGTACGGTAGACGAAACACAACTCGTGATATCTTATAGATTGTAATCACCTCAAAGAATGTTTCGGAGTTATGGACGTTGGCGTCGTTTGTTGCACCGTAATGCGGGTTGCATGTGCGCCTACATCATAATCGATGACCGTTGCAGAAATGTGGGTTTCTGCGATGTTATGCCGTCCTTTCGCCTGTTTGCTTGTGATCAACGCAACATCAAAAACCCGTGTAGTCCACACACAGTTATGAGCGAAAATTCGTATAAAGTTTGTAATCCTGATTTCAAAAGACGATCATTGCTACGGCCGCAACGTTGCTTGTTCGGTTAGATAAAATAAGTAGATAAAATAGTTATAATATATATATATATATATATATATATATATATATATATAGTTATATATAGTTATATAATAAAATAAAAATAGTTAGATAAAAGTTCGAAACGCGGCGCAGATAATAGTAGTTTATGCAATTAGTTTATACTGTTAAGCTTCATTGCATGAGTACATGTGAAAACGAGCGACTTCAGGAGCGAGTTTTCAATTCGTACGAATGTAATAAAGCAACATTATAAACGAGTTGCATACAATATTTTTTTGAATGTCAGCATTATACATTTATAAGAGAGTCAAACTTAATTTTGCGAAACAACTTCCCTGTGACGACTCGGGTATTTGACATGTGCGAGTGAATTGTGGTCGGCTGTTCGGTTTAGCTCTACCTCCCCCGATTCTCTCGATACGATTGGCTGAATGTGTGATGACTCAATCATTCGTGACATAAAATCTAATACGTCATCATTAGTGCCGTAAAATGCCCTATTATAAAAGATTTCTTGCAACACGAAAGGTTCTTTTATAATACTGGAATACAAAAAAAAATATCTCGTTGGAAACACTTTTGCAGGTTCATAAAATAATGTATCTCTGTGTAGCCGTTACAAAGCTATTATGAGCCGTTATAGTACTTCTAGTTTTAAGAGGTAGTTGCCAATATCGTGACGAGGGTGTGATAATTAAGGCGACTGTATAAAAGAGAATATGGTGGAATCAAAGGTAGGGAAGATAGAATATCCTGAGTGTGTTTATGTGAATCCGATTACCTATATCCTATTCCATAAGAAGCGTCTAGGATCAGAAATATGTTAAACGGGACTTGGCAAACTAACACTCTAGATGTTACCCTAGTCTGTTGTGATTTATTCACTATGTTCACTTTGCACAGGAATATCTTAGAAAATAAAATGAAAGAGCGTGTTTTGGGCGGAAGATTTCTCATTCATTATCCATTCTGTACTTGAGTTCTTTACAGAAGGTAACCTTAGGTATGCTCAGGAATTTTATAAGTACATGATTATGATGGTGTTGAACGGATCGAACAATGATTGGTGAATGAGGGACACGTAAAATGAGAGTTTTGACAGAAAATCAAAGACCAATCCGATTTGCCGTCTATTATTGGACGGCAGAATAGTGATCAACATAACCCTTAAATTGAAAACCAGTGGCTATGTATATATAAAAGAGAATATGGTTTTATATATATATATATATATATATATATATAATTATATATATATATATATATATATATCTATAATATATAATTATATATATATATATATATATATATATATATTATATATATATATATATATATATTGGTGATCTAATAACTAAATAATTCTTAAACTGTGATCATTTCTTAAGGACTGAAAGGCTGAGCTAGTTCAGAGCATGATGTCACTACACTCTCAGTTTGGGAGGTGATAGGGTTCGAGTCCTGAGAGTAGAAAGATTTTCGATACTCACTAGATAGCTACGGAGAGTTCTGTCCCAGTCTGGAGGAGACTTCTAGCGACCGGCTGCTCTAATCGGTAGTTCTCTGGCGATTGCCCCCGGTCGAGAAGTTAGAGATTGTTCCGGCTAAGGTGGTGGACACTGATGAGAGATACCTGGATGGGGAAAACCCTTCAAGCCGATGTGTGTGTCGGAGCCGGTTATCATCAGTCAGCAGGGGAAGAACACTGCTTGTTCCTGAGATAAAAAGGATGCCCCACGGGACACTTACGGGACTAATGGCCTTATCAGTTGACGTACACGGAAACACGAAACAACCAATCCATCAAGGAAGGTTTCTAGAGTTGTCGCAGGTAAATCGTTTTCTTCATAATTTATCCACTTCCATTTCCGAATTATTTCGCACATCAATTCCGCGACGAGCGACCGGGATTAGAACCCGTTTCCACAGAAGCCGCAAAGCATCGCCCTAGCCGCAGCGCCGGTCCGCCGCCACGCGTCTATTGATAGTACGACGGCGCGGCCTGCGCTCCTCGTTGAAAGGGCCGCCGTTGTCCTGCTCGCGCTCGCGCCCCCGCGCCCGTCCGCACCGGCCCCACCGCACACGCGTGCCTGCCGCACCACATTGTTGCCGCGAACAATGGCTTTGTTGGCGCGCGGGGCGTCTGCCGCGGTCGCGCAGGCCCACACAGCTCGCGAGCGCGCGCGGACGCAGCGGCGACCCGCAGCCCCACGCACACGCCCGCCCGCCGCCAAACACCCAAACAAACGCCGCCCAGAAGCAACAAGCTCAAATGGCGGAGCAGGAGGTTAACCGAGCTTCGCGTGGTAATTTTCGGAAGTATTATTTTGTTTGGGGGTCAGGGAATTATTGTCGATGTCTCTCTTAAGTCTCTCCGGAGGGGTAAAGTAACTCTCCTCCTTGAAAGATACGTAGTTGATTCCAAACATTGAAAAAACAAATCCCAAACAACGTATGTTATGGTTTTCAGTTCATTTTGAAAGGCGTTTGAATTATAGTTATTGGAAATATTACTATGAATTTCTTTTTACGAAACATTTCAAATTTATCCGTGAAAGTTATTTTCGTTCTTAAGCTCCCGGAGAAATCCATAACGTCCTAAAATAATTCCTCTTGGATTCAGGCATTTTCAAAACCAAAACAAACGTCGGCCAGAAGCAATAAGCTGAAATGGTTGAGGAGAAGGTTAACTTGAATTTGTGCGTTAATTTGTGGAAGTATTATTTCCTTTTAGAGTCAGGAAATGATTGACGATGTGTCTTGTTTTCTTCCCATGTCTCTCAATCGAAAATTACAAAGTTAATTCCAAAAATTGAAAAAATATTTAAACATTGTTATGATTTTCAGTTTATAATAAACGAGGTTTGAATTATAATAATTAGATATATAATTTTGAATTTCATTTCAGTAAATCTTTCGAATCCATTCATGACACCCGTTTTCTTCCATAATACTTTCGGAGAAATGCACATGTCGCAAATTAATTTTTCCGAATGTCAGACACTAAGCCATCTTTAAAAGCAACAAACGTTGGTCTGATGCAACAAGCTCAAATGTGGTCGAGACGTAGTAGTAATTGTCTGAAGTATTTTGAGGTCGGAAAATGTTAAGAGATATGGATCGTTTTTTTCCATAGATAATATGGAGATGAATTGTATGTTCCAGTAAAATTCTATGAACACTAATTTAATTTATTTTAAACGGTTTTTAATAAAATAGCTTTCTCAAAAAAATGTGTGAGGTATTATTGAAGAGAAGTGTATTCCCTCTTTAACGTAATGAATGTTGTATATTTACACTTACATTTTCTGCTCAAAACTGGGATGGAGATATGAACGCGTTTCTCACATCCTGTATGCAATTTGTTTAAAAATTTTCATCTGAATAAGGCAAGTATCGCACGAAGCGGTTAGAAGGCAAGTTTACCACATAATTACATAATTTCTTTCCGGCAAGTCAGAAATGATTTGGAAAGTGAAAAAGTTGGAATATATTAAGTATTTCATGTACTACGAGGATGGACGAAAGCCAACATCCTCAAAAAGTTATAAACAACATGCTAACTTTACTATATTCGCACTTCTAATATGCTACTATGTGCAGCGTCCTATCCGATCATTCTTGAAACCCTCTTAACTCTCATTTTAAGATTGAGAAACACGGAGATTCTAAGCGGATGTGCCCGGGCGCAATGGTGCTGCTCGAAAATTGAGCAGACGCCAAATGTCAAGGTCTACCCCACTGCCGTTTATCTAACATTTGCTCACATTTTTGGCCAAGTTCAAGCTGTCTTTAATATTATATAAAATATTTAATATCCCAAAAGAGAAATAAGAGATAAAATGCTACAGATAATTTGACAAATATCTAGCCAGTGCACATGTACACATTTCTGAATAAGAATTAACCAAAAGAGTGAATAGAGACGAATTCTAACTATCAGTCTTGTTTGTATCAATATCATGTACTCTCTCTTCCAACAAAATTGAATACTTACTTGAGTGTTGATAAATGTTTGGGGATGAATAACAGTGGAAAGTTAAATTTTCTTATTTCAAGTTTCATCCTTTAAAGGGATTCAAATTAACCAATTCGCAACAAGTTTGGAAATCATAGTAAATTTCCTTCAGGTATCTAAATTGATGAAGTATTCTTTCATTAATGAATTTCCAGCGACGATGGCATGTCTTCATTTCAAATAAAGGAGAGGGCAATATGCGGTTCACAGCCACGAGACGTCAAATATATGTCGCTATAGCGAAAGTTATACATTTGTATGTCTTTCAAACGGTATATTTTTAATGAAAAATATTTTCACGATCTTTCATTCACCAAATGTACGTTTGTCCAGGAAAGATACTGCATGCATATAATTATTTTTCAATCGGGGAAAGAGTGAAGACCCGGATAAAAACCCGGGTTCCGCAAATCGTCTGACACGTGTTCCACAATTTGTGGATTTTTCTGGTGGTGGTGGCTTAGAAGCCTTTCAACTGCTGAGCACATTGAGGACCATGCGATTTCATAATTAAATGGTAGCGAAAACATGGAGAAATGATAAAGTGAGATACTGAGCAAACGAAACAACCCCGAGAAAACTCGCAGAGTTCATTTTGAAACCCAGAAATTGCACATGCATTGATCGGGGACCCATTGACGCCACGACCTCCCTTTGATTTTACCGAGCAACTGAAAATGACGTAATTGTATGATTATGTCAGAGGATGTCCAGGGACGAGTTCAGAGTTTGCAGGGCCATTGACACCACTAAAAGGTAAGGTGCGACGCTGAGACTAGTTGATGCGAGATGGTCAAGATTCCCAAGGATGTAAAATGGAGTGGAATAAAATGAGGGCAGGAAGCATCAGCTGACAACCGAATGGTTCAGCAGACGTTAAAATGCACAGGGATGATGGATTATTTTATATCTCCAGCACTTGTTTCACTTGACTGATGGCATATATCAGCAGTCAGATAAGAAAAATGAAATACTAAATGAAGAGAATGCGTGTTTAGCAGATAATGCAATACAAATTGGTGAACCTGGAGTAAATCCTGCCGCGATCACTTTTGAACATCTACATGTCTCTCTGCAGTGGCCAGGAAACAAATTAAAGCAATCAATAGCGGAATTCACACTTGACATAGTAATTCTGCTTCATTTGATGTAAGGATCATTGAGAGAAGTGATTTTATGGAATACAAGACACTTTTCAAATCTGCTTTAAAATCCCCTGAATGATTTAAATTCATGAATGATTTCTTGTGTCATTGTCATAATAATTGTATAAATATGTATAACATTTACCGTATGGTGTATTCTGCCTATTTTTACGAGAAAATTGTATCATGTCCACATCTTATTCGCTGACGTTGCACGCCCAAGAAGATGAATAATGTTTCCAAATAGACCGAGCTATTCTGAAGAATGTTTAAAAAGTCACTTAACCTCGTGTAAAAACTTAGGAATGTTCTGCATTTCGTAAGTGTTGGCCAAACAAGCGTACATCATTTTGTGAGTAAGTCGTGTTATACAAGTGTTATGACACCATGCAAATGTCTCCTTCAAGAACCTCTGACATTTATATTGAAAGAGAGAAAGTGCAGTTCAATTTAGATTCAGACATAATGAAAATAATACTGCACAGCTTGAATAATTACGTTAATTGCTAATCAAAATATAATTAATAAAGCCAGTCACTGTATTCTTTTAGGAAAGGTGTTTATTTTTAGAAATAACCGACAAAGCAGTAAGTATACCACGCGACAGGCATCTGATGTAATAGGCATTAAAACATGTTGATTTCAATGTGCTGTGTCACTGAGAGGGAAAGCCGCACATAACTAAATTCGCCTGCTTACCACAGACAGCAGACACGTCGCGATTGAAAAGGTATACTCTAGCTTCGTACATATATTTCCTAATCATTAAGTCGAAGTTTTATTTGCGTACATTTCAAGAGATGAAGCGTCTCCAAACTGAGATTATTATTAATTGCATGTGTTATTAATTGCAGTGCAATTGTAATGAAATTTGAAACAAGCTACCACCGAATTTCTTACTTCCTTTTGCTGAAGAGGCACCCTGACGCTCATCTCTAATATAACTTTCCGATTCTGAGGAAAAACATGCTTATATATGACGAAGGAAATTGTCATTAAGGGAGTCAGAACACACAAGCAAACACACTACTGGCTATGAAATTACTCCTCTGTCATGCATTCACGTTATAATCGCACATAGATTCTCGGTCAATGAATCTCGTCTCGATCAGATTTTTCGTCCAGTTTCCCTAATTAATTATGCATATGCTGGGATGGCCCCTTGTTTCGATTCTGGACATAAAACTAACTTCATTAGCTGTAAATGTTTTCCTGAGATTTGTAATGAACTTAGATATCCAAATAATCAGTCTCAATTTTCTCGCCGTTGTAAGTCAAATCCTTCACGAAGAGTACTAGAAGTAACAGACAAAATCTGTAGCTGATTTGGGTTTGCGAATAGGACACCGGAGAGGTTATTTCATATCAATTATTTTCCGACACGTCCGTTGCTACCTATATTCATAATTCAACTTAATATGTACATGAGTTAGGATAGAGATTAGAGCACAAAAAATCGTGCACAGATTCTCCCAATAAATCGTGCGCACTTCTCCCAATAGTATGTCAAATAGCTTTTTAACTTTTTTGACAGTAAATAAATACCTCGAAATGATGCGCGCTAGGTCTTTAAAACCAGATTCCTTCGGGACACACGTTTAATGTGGGCAGGTACATTCTGTGGGAACACGAGTTCGAGGGAACATGATAGGACAGGTAGGGACTTGTGGGGAAATAGAGGGGGATATATTGTATCAGGTAAATAAAGGTAATAATATTTCATAATAAAATTAACGCTATTTCATGAAACAATTAAGGCCTATAAAGCTATAAAACACAGTTCAAAAGTTGGCCGTATAAATAATACCTCCTAAACGTAAGCATCTTCAAAAGTAACATTTAAGAACAAATTTGGTGGATGAAACATTATGTGTCATATATCTCATACAGCTCTGTTTCTTCAGTTGTCATTTACGTTAGAGATTTCTTGTCAAATTTTCATTCTGTTGTTCTGGTGTCATTGTAGTTCATGCACTACAATATTTTTTTACAAAATCGCTTTATTATATGAATGATTTCTGCTATATTCTACTTTGCTTTAGTGCTACATTTTTTTTGCGCTAAATTGGTAATTGAAATGATCATTAGAATGGTATGTGGTTAACGTAAAAAAATATTGCGAGAAAATCAATTATTTTAGTAGAGGTTATTCTAAGAAGCACGACTCATTTTTTACATCACGCAAAATACTCGTATACAATTATTTCTTGTGGAGCAGCATCAAAATGAAAGTTTTACAACTCTTTCTAAGCTCACTTATTAGAACTCACCACATTTGAAAGAATGTCGTGATGGAGAATGTTGTATTTTGCGTACGTAGCTTACTATGAAGACGTAATATACTGTAGTGAGCACTCATATTTATGAGAAAACGTCTTTAGTTATTTCTTAAAAAACGTATCTTGTAAAAACAGTTATACTCTTTACCCACTTCAAAATTTTCAGGTTCTTCTGAGATGCGTTCTTTTCTGACTCTGTATCTGTTCAGTACCTCTAACGGAAAACTGACGCGAAGTACGTAGTACAAAAAATACTAATACAGGTTGTTCAGGGAAAAGTGTTTTTGTATTCGGGATACAACCGTCATATCGGATTTGGCGAGTCAGATGACGCAAATTTACAATTTTGTTCAAATACGTTCTTGTAACTTGTACGAGTCGTTTAATCGGTTACAATAAAAGAGTTCTTATTTGAAATAGTCTCACGCTTCTGTACATCTATAGTTGTTTGCTGCCTGTCCTGGACACATATGACGTCAGCGAACGTCAAAGAGTAGTGTGCGCCTCACTTCTATTCATTTAATGAGGAATGCAATATCATCCAGAAATGTAAACCCAAGCAGCACGACAGAGACTAGAGCTTCATCCTCTTTGCACACCGTTTTTGTAAGCCGAGCACGCATTCAGGAAACAGAATAGAATGGTAGTCGTTTGGAAAATGTCTCACGGATAAGACTATAACGTTCGTAACAAGAAGTACGAACTAGAGTGTATGGACTGTTCTGTTACTTATGAAATACAACGTTTTTAAAAGACAAATGAAATCAATTAAAAATAAAGGTACCAATTTAAATGTTTCCCAGAAATACGCTGTATTTAAAGGAAATTACGGTTAGATTAAAAATTATTTACACATTTTAATAACCTGAATAGGAACAATCGAAATCATGGCATGGTTACGAAGTAAACAAAGAATGTATATCGTACAGAGTTGAAGGTTTTATAGCTGTAACAGAACCCGGCAAGATTGTTCGTTTTTTAAAAATATTAGTGTAAATGATAATATCAACAAGTTAAAATGTTAACTTAAAACTTTTTTGAAAATATTAAGCGAAAACAACTATTTAGAAAGGTCGCTCCAGTAACAATGTGTACTAGGATCAGCTGATTCTTACGAACACTCCTAGATACACGTGCTTAACACATTCACCGTCAAGATTATATTTCAAAATTTGTATTGTACTTGTGAGACATGATATATAATGCTATCGAAATCACATGAGCTGTTACACCAGAGACAAATTGTGTGCGTCTAAAGAGCATTTTCTAGATTCCCCTCTACCAATTCTCGCGTCACCTGTGAACTCCTTTCCGCACACTAGTTGCAATCGCCCAAATTTCGTGACAGCGTATTGCGATGAGAATATGCGGTCGTGACAAACGAGAAGCGTCTACAAATAGGGGAAACGACCTGCGTACTACCTACTGTAACGCATCTATCGTCAGAGTGTCACAGTTACGTTTTCACTGACTGCCTGTCGATCGCTTCTTATTTGAGAAATAATGGACTTTCTCCACAACAAAATTAATAACAACTGAGTTTCAAGACTCTTGTGTTACAGTTCACAAGTTACAGCAACATCTGTAACTTGTGAACTGTATCTTCTCTTGTAGAAGTTAATACTACTGAAATTCCTAGCATACCATACGGACATTTGCATAAAACCCCAATACTCTGGAACTGAAAATCGAAAATCTTTGTCTCGACCTAGCAAAGCATTCTGATTATTTATTTATTGTTATCTATTATTTTTCGTTGCTAGCAGAAGACAACTGACAACGATAATTAAATATTTAAAGACAGCCTTGGAATATATTCACTGAAAACCAAGTGCATAGAACCTCTCAGGATAAATAACTCTAAGAAGGATAAATAACTCTATAAAGTTGATATTTATTTGAATCTAAATTTTACGTGTTGAGGAGTCCGTATTTTTTCAGGAAGAATAAATCGAAATCTACATGTAACTCTACATGTAACCCTGTAGTTAATAGACATTTCTAGGAAGAGAGATTGGTTGCAAGTGCACGTTCTTTACGATTCTCGCGTAATGCTACATATCATCAATTTAAAAAAGTGAACACGAATATGTGATCACCGGAAAGACTAAATAACCAGCCAGATGGACACTTTTTACTTCATACGCAATATCAGCATATTAGCACACTCAGGAACAGCAATCTCAGCACTTACGACACAAGCAATGTATTGATAGAGTTAATCGGAGACGCGCAAAATTCTGCGAAAAAGAACAGATGTCGATGTGTTCGTCGTAGTTTCTTAATCGTTACTGCAGTGAATAAAATTGACACTGCCTTCCGGCCGACATGTCACAATCTTTTTGTATGAACTCTGAAAACACTGTTATGCAATGAAACTTTGTATGAACTATTAAACACAAAGTTAAAGCCTCAAAAGCTTAATTTTACATATATTAATCTCTCTATTTGACGATAGAGATTGAAGATAGAGATTTTTTACTTAATAAAATCCGCTCTTTATAGGAAGATCTCGAAATAAGGTCATGTTAAATTTTTCGAAAATATGAGTAGTTTTCGTGTAATTTGCACGAAATCACAAATTTTCTTTTTAAAAGAATTTTTCTCAGAAACCGCTCCCCGTTTTTTCCTTAGTTTCTCCTCACATGTCCTATTTTTGGCACACACTTCGTGTTTTCGAAAATTGCAAAAAGTTAACATTTTAAGAAAACAAAATTGAAGTTAGCGATTTTTGCCTTCTCGGCCGTTCCGCAAAATAAGCTCTTTAGAAAGATCACAGACAAATGCATTTGTAAGCGTCTGCCCGAGTTCGAAACTTACAGTGTTTCTATAGTACAAAGTTGAGTCTCAGGGCGATTGAGTTCCGAGGACCTGAGTTCGAGCCTCGGTGCGGAAGAGAAAGTTTCTGGTTGAAAACACATTTGCAAATTTATGTACTAGTATAATATAGAGGAGAAGTTATAAAGAAAATATATGCTGTTGATGCACCACAGATTCATAGAAGAATTAAAAGGTAGGGATTCTGGAGATCAAGAAAACATGATCAGATTATACTTCTTCTCCAGATATCACAAACAATATTTAACGATAAATAAATTAAAATTAAATATCGTAAATTTCTTACTTATGAGACTCCAAATAATCCAATGTGGCATTTGAAATGTTCAATTGCTTTGGTCGCTCACTCATAGCGCAAATCACAAAAAACTTCAATATGCGCTCTGAGGTTTATGTGAAGTGTTATTACGATTTACTTTAATATTATACAGCTTGATAATTCCACATTCTTCGTGTTTAGTCAAAAATTGCCAAAAAGAAAAAAGTCCAAATATTGCTTAGTAACTTAAAGAGTTACTAAGGTTTTAGAATGGTTATATGAAAACAAAAAATGTAGTTTATGCACATAACCGAATCGTTTTTTTTCTTCAGTAAGAGGAAGCTGCGATCTGGAAAGAAGTTCCCACGAAACAGTTACAAAACGCTGGACGTGTGGCATCCAGTCGGTTGCTCAGCTGCTCATCAGACGTGCAACGACGTGCGCTAAGAAAAGCCGAGGATAAAATTCTTCTTTCTTCAGCGGCAGTTTGCCCGTCGTGAATGGCTGGTGGCCGCTCCTGCGCAAGGAGAGCCCGACCAGCGGAAGGCTGTACTCCGGAAAGATATGTACGGAAAAGTACGAGAGCCCGGAAACATTTACAGTGTAAAAGGTAAAATATGTAGATAAATATGTAATGAAAATGATAAAAATATGTAACAAATATGTAAAATGTACAAATGTAATATCAAAATATGCTACTTATAGAACATTTACAACCAAATAAATTTACGCAGATTGGAAATAAATATTGGTTGTTTTACTGAATTAATTTTTTTAAGAGTGCATTTTTGAGTTTTAAGAGTAGAACATTTAAGAGTACGTGCATCTGACGGGGTCTTAATATGGAACATATCGCCTCGTCAGCAAGAAATGCCCATTTTTTAAATAAAAACTATTTTTGAAAACTCATTAAACATTTTTTCGAAATAAATTTTAAGATTTTTTAGAATAAAAAAGCTGCAAAATATATAAAATATGTAATACAGTACAAAATGTGTTAAGATTTCGTAATGAGAAAATTGTATGTGTTACGATTACCCTGATTCTCCAGAAGCACAATTGAGAACTGAACATAGAAAGACAAAAAAACATGTAATTACATAATAATCTGGCCTCTAGTGCTCACTGTCGTCTCCGTACCCATCGCACTCAACCTTTTCCCTTGCAATTAGGGTGGAATATGTTACTAAACGCAAATTCTTTTTAATTTTAATTTATTTATAATGGTCGCATAAACATCTAGTTCTTGAGCGACCACAAATGCAAATTTTGAGTATAGAAAGATAAGAATGAAATAGTAAAAATATTGAAGAACGAAGAGGTAATGTTATATTTGTTCTATGAAGAAGATGAATTCGTTGTGAGAGACTGTTCAGCGCTCTGATGTCTTTATGTTGGTCATATTCTTGACTATTTTTATTTCATAATGAGATATGAAGAATTTTGAGAGGAAAATTCTATAAACAAACATGAATCATTTAAAAATGGGAACTTTTGTGGAGTAATTGGGAGTGAACGTACCGGCTAATTGGGAATCTAGGACTATATGCCTCGATGTTGTGTATATACTTTTCCATCAAACGTCACATACAGTTTTTACTGTATTTGGACGAAAACAAATAAAATGAAATGAAATCATGTTTCCATAGAACAACATTATCTTCGTTCGTTCCTTCATCCCGTCGATCTGGCTCTCCCCCTCACACACCCGTCGCTTCCGTTCTCATTGTGCCTTTTGCCTTAGACCTTAATCGCGCCGTGTCTAACGTGCTTCACTGATTCGTACGTTCTCCTCGGTTCCAGCCTTAACCTCAGCCTCGCACTCATCCAGACTCTTCCTCTCTGTCTCTTCCTCCACAGTCTCCCCTTCACCTTCGCTTCCATTACGCGTCTACGCCGCTTTTCAATTCACTTTCGTCACCGTCGCTTGACTTCATCGACGCTTCTCTCTTGTCTTTCTTTTTCACCATCTCTTGACTTAATTGGCACACTTCATCGTAATTATCTCCAGCATCTCCGCTTTTCCTTATTTTTAGTCATATTTTCTACATGTTACACCTTTAAGTTGTCGCTCGAATTTCAGTTTCCATTTTAGCCTGTCACTGAAGTTCGGCAGTTTCGGCGAAGGAACTAGATGTTCACCTCCAAGAAGGTAGCTTGGTAGAAGGTATCAGTTTTATACTTAGATAATGAAAATCACAATAAAAGCGTCATATCACGTCTTAGTTTTTAAATATACCGCCTCTTTATACCGTATCATACCGTATTTTGCTATTCATGCAAATATATTTAAATTTCACCTGAGAGATATGTAGAATCTACACGTAATAAATCTATTTAAAATAAAATATTTGTTAAGTTCATCTACGTCTATTTCATGAGATATCAATGAAAATAGGCTTTTGTGTTTTTTCTCACTTTCCTTATTCCACGATTGTGGTCTTGATTCTTGCGTCTGGTAGTCGCACTCAATTACGAGTAGGTCTTACAATCTTAATAGGTATTAGTGGATGTTTTGAAAACAAGTCACGTGCACCCTCATATTTCCTACTTACCACCTAGTACTCCTAAACTTCAACGGAAAAACAATAAACGAAATTTCAAAACTTGCGTATTTTTTATACTTTGGCTGTCGTGTTTTTGATCAGTACATAAGCTGCTTAGCAGTGTTGTGTCACATGTACAACGAACCAAAGGTTGTGGTTATATGGAAAATTCAAATCATTGTCATTCACCCTACCAATTTTGTGGAGAATACCAATAGATTTTTCAACATTTTAATGACTTCCTCACGATAAAGATATCTCGCTTGTCCAGATCAATTACCCACATAATTCTTCTGCCATGCGACCCGTGTCACACAATGACGAATTATTAGTGCCTATACCCCCGGAAACATGGTCAATAAATCACAAAAATCTGTGATGGAACTAAAGCCATGAAACATAAACGTTCACTTCAAAAGATCCAGACAACGTACTAGGAAAGTCTGACACTGGTCTGCACTTTTGCATCTTTGTTTTGTGCAGACATTAGGGGGTTAATGAGTGAATTGTGTGTTCTCTAAATTCCAGATGAATGGCAATTGTTTATTGATTCTTCAAAATATAGTTTCAAAGCAATGAAATAATTTCGCGTATGAGAAATGCAAAATCGAAGGAAGGAATTTTTATCTTCCCGCAAATAATAAAACTCATGTTTGATGAAATATTGGAACAGAAGTTGCTAGATATTGCGTTAGCAAGTTGGCAATCCTTTAAGAGAATTGTGCATGCATTTCTCGGGACAAAGGAAGAAGAAGACCGTGAAACATTGGCCACATGGTTAGAAGCTACAAAATTATGAGGTGTAGAATGTCTCTGAAAATTCATTTTCTTCACTCTCATCTTAATTTTTCCTGCAGAATTTGGATGTTATTAGTGATGAACATGGTGAACAGTTTAATAACGATATTACTACAATGGAGAAGAGATACCAAGGTGATCCTGCAATGATGGAAGATTCTTGCTGGTTTCTTTTGAAGGAGAGTAAACAGGAATACAAGAGTAAGTGACAAGGCGCAAAGCAGAAGAAATTTAAGAAATGCCATGCCAGAAATGCCCGGAATGTCTCCTTCCAAGATGTTTAAATATTATTGCACGAATAAGCGTCTTCCATTTTTAACTAGTTCTTACCTCGTATGAAGCATGCTCGTAAAATTTTGTAGTAATATAACCGGTGTGACAATGCTGAAATTAGTATAGCATTTTCTTAATTTCCAATACTAATTATGTTTATATCTTCCGAAAGCTGACCCTATCAACCAAAATATCTACCAAACCCTGACAGTAACTTTTTATAATAATTTTAGAAATAAGCCTGATCGTTTTCTTGGAAGTCACCTACTTTCATCCTGGAGGTATGAAAAAAAAGTTTTTGTTCCCTAGTGTAATCTTTTTCTAGCCGTCGCCTTCTCGACTCTCACAAAATAAATATAAGACCGCAAAAGAACGGATATCGGGAAATTTCGTTTCAAAAATTGAACAATAACGGAATGGAATAGATTGTCTGCAAAGACCTTTGTACCCTGTCCTAGTCGCGTTCAACAGTTTAGGAAATGAATTTAGAGTCCCATTAAGTAAAATGAAGGACTTATCTAAGAATAGTATGTTATATAGCGATGCATAATGTTATATTGTGAAGTGAGGTGTCGTGCAGTGTGGGACAGAGAAATAAGGAAATAAGGTCATAGTGAATTGAAGCAGTGCAGTGCAGTGTGGTCTTAATTGTACAAATATTACAAAATAAATTGAACAAATATTCAGAGGGGAGTTAGATTATAGAAGTTTCTTTTTCATAATGTAACTTAATGATTTATGAATCAATCAGTTTTTATATTATTATTATTATTATTATTAATTATTATTATTTTGTCACTATTTTTATCATTGTACCATTATTATTATTATTATTATATAATTTTATGTTAGTTATATGGCCTTATTTATAAAATTAGTTGCCACCGTGTTATACACAAATGCAGTTTAAATAATTTATCTTTTATCTTCATCCTTCCTTCCACGTACTTCTCGGTCTTCTGTGTGAAGCTGGTTCCCATTTTCAGAGCTATTAAGGCCATTGTGAGGCCATAGGTGAAGAACGAAGGACCTTCTCTTTCAACCTTCATTTTGCCTTCCCAATCACACACTTCGTTTTCTCTCCATCATAGGTGTGCGTCCAAGGAAGGGCAGAGGGAAGCATACCCCCCTAGAAATTTTAAAAGAGGCCTTTTAGCCTTACGTATAAAAAACATGTTATTTCGTGAATTTGTTAAATCCATGATAAAAATAAGATCTATGTTTGACTACCTGTTATTGCCAGGCGACATACAATTTAAAACATTTTCGGCGGTTCACTTAGTTGTAAAACTCAAGACTTTTGCTATAGTCTACCCTACTTCGTACTGACGTAGCGAAGAGAAATTATTGTAATGTTGCAGCATGATGCAGTAAAATGTTGCAGAAATTATTGTAATATAGCGATTTTTTGCCAGAAAGACGGGTCCCTAGTAACGAAATGTGTATCAATGTTGTTGCTACATCTAGAAAATAACTTACCCTAAAACATTATATAGTCAGAATCCATAGTTCACACAGAGTCCATTGTCGATACACAAAAATTGGTTGACACCAATACGTCTTGCCAGTTCGTCTGTTCAAATTCTCTCAAAAAGATTAAAATACGCTAATAAAAATGACGCGGCAGACCATTTTCGGGAACTCTGTAATTTGGATGCAAAATCTCAAAAAGGTGTTTAAATATGGTTATTACAATTTTTTACAAAATATGAGTGCGCGTTATTGTTGCTTGATTTAAGGCGGATAAGGAGAAAAGTTCTCGAATAGAGCAAAGTATGCTTAGAAAAATGGGACAGGCTCTATTTTCTTTATACTCTATATTTTTGAAGATTGCAAAACATTAATTTTGTAAAACTATATTTGTGACATTTTTCATCAATGAAGTATGGTTATATTTAGAGCAAGGTATTGAAATAATGTTCATGAAAATTTCTAAAGTTTTGAAAATTGGGAAATGAAAATGTTTAAATTTGTTTTTAAATCGTCCGGAAAGTTGAGTTTAGCTGTGAGATTAGTTTTTGTTTTCTTTGTTTCCTTTCTACTTCAAAGACTCACTTTCTCGCCATCTCTTTTGTCTTATTTGCTTCGTATGTTCGTCGGAGTGTTTCCCTTCCTTCTATTTTCCCTCTTATTATCGTCACCCTCAGTCTCCGACTTTCGTCGTCAATGTCCTCCCAATCTCTTCGTGACTACATCAATCGTCTTCTGATTTCTTCCCCTCGTCTCATTCTCTTCCACTCTCATGGTCTCCGTCTGCCACTCCGTCGTCCTCTCAGTCGCCACTTCCGTCACCACCCCTGCACCGTCCCTGCTGCCCCCGCCGCCGCCGTCGGCGTCACCGCCACCGCCAGCGCCACCGCCGCCGCATCGGCGTGGTGGCGTCCGCGTGGGCCTGTGGGGCCCCTAACGAGTTCCGGGCGACGGGGTCCATAAAATGGAGCAATGCGCCCGTTCCAACTCTAATTAATCAGGCGGAGGGCGCCGACGCGCCGCGTCGCTTCCGCCCAAAATACGCGGGTGGCCCGCGGGCGTCGCCACCTGCGGCGCCATTCCGCACCTTATTATTTTTAAATTGCATTTAAATTTACACGCGTTCAATTAAAGTGAATTTTAAAATGAAATCTTACTCGAAGTCGTTTTTACGATACATTTCGTCCGAATTGAAATAAATCAAAGTTATATTTATTTTGCCGACTCGGTTGGCCGAGACTGTTAGTGTGTGTAACGTCTCACATGTTCAGTTCGAAAGGTGCGTTAGTTTGAATTTTGTTGGGCGTGGATTGGCGGTATTGTGCGGAGTCTTTCACAATGTAATATTCCATTGACGAATGTCCATGAGTGTTATTCTATGATCTGAGGTACACACCCACGGCTCCGTAGAGTGTAAGTGCCTGAGAAGCCGTGCCTGTGAAATCTAAAATAGAAAAAGGTTTGATGTAAAAATAATTTTAATGAAATAAAAAATAAATGAAATGAGCACAACAGTAAGGGACAAAGGATGCCTGAAATTGTAGGGAGAAATGGCAGGAAATAAAACTTTAATCATACGTACTGAATTTCTCTTCCTTCCATAAATCGTCAGTTTCCTTCTTTTTCTGCATTAAAGTTTATTATTTTCACCATCTTGAAGAAGAGGTATTGTGGTTGTTAAAATTCATTTTGTAAAGACTGTTGACACTTCAAATTTTAATGGTTATATTTCAAACTTTGGTAACGAAAACAATGTTGGTTTACGTTTGATGAACGTATTACATAACTAATTTCTTCTTATAAAATATTCTTAATTTTGAGACGGTAGTCACAATATGGAATATTGGAGCTTTAATTTTCTCTTATAGTCAAACATCTTGAAGCACAAATTAATACACTTATTTGTATTCACTATTTGAAGCAATGTTAATGTCATCAAATCAAGCAAAAATATTTTGAATATTTTCAGCATAGCCGCCACAGCGAAGTAATAGTTAGCTTCCGTGTGTCTAGAGCAAAGCAATGAGCAGTGTTTTATTCACACGCAACGTACTACCTGTTGCAAGCCATCGTTCCAATTATCTGAATCATAATCCCAAACATCTCAGACTCCTTGTGTCAGTGGAAAGTATACGCCTTGGCGTCTATGAGGATGCGCGTTAATTCAATTTGTATACTCTAGTGCTGGTATGCTTGTACTGTTAGCAGAAGCATGGCTCTCGTTATCTTGCTGAAATATTTTGTTTTAGTTCGGTATATTTACTCGTAGGCCTCATTTTCCCCTTCTTTTTGTGAATTAGAGTGTTATTGTCACCATCATGATGATGCGTAATAGTGATTGTTAAAATTCATTTTGTAAAGACTGTTGTGTGAATTGTCTTAGGTGTCTACGATATCATAATTCACGGTCGTTATCATGTATATAAATATTATATACGATACGTAGTAATACTTTCAACGTAACCTTTACAATTACCAAGCAAAAGTTATTTGTCTTCTTTATTATAACTATTCCGTCTGTAGGTTACTGCGGTTCTCTAAGGGTTACAAAGGTTACATTAGTTACAAATCGATGTTTAACGATTGACTGTCTTTTGAGCAGTGCAGTGTAAACTTCTATTGTCATTCATAATCCTACAAACTCATTAAATTATTTTAATAATCTTTAAAGTAATAATAAAATTAAACACAAGAGTGTAAATGATGGCATGAAAGTACATAGTTCCTATAGAAAAAGAAGAATATATTTAAGAAATATCTTCACGGACATGAACATTTGTATACGAGTAATGCTAATTTAAAATTATAATTATTTGAGTCCAAAAACATATTTTTTGTCTTATAGCGACAAGTTATCATCGACTTGATTGAATTTATTTGCCAAGATTTGGAGATATTGACTGAATATAAGCTGGACATTGCGGTCCATTTGTACTTCGTTGCGATCAGACAAATACATTCCGCGCCAGTCAATTTCACATCTTTGCTATAACCGCTTATTTTATTTTATGGTAAACAACAGCGTTATTTGAAACGTATCGTTTTTTAAAGTGCAACTTTAACCTTTATATCTCGTTTCGACCTCGTGGGTTCATCAAGGCCTTTCTCTATTTCTTCCGGCCAAGTTGAAATGTCGTTGTCAATGTCGTCTCGTCATCGTCGCAGTGACTATTCCTGACGTCGTCGTCACTGTAATGGTCTAGTCATGGTCGGCGGTGTCGGCGGGGCAGGTCGACACAGGGATCTCCCGACTGCTCTATCAACAGCACGCGGCGGCAATGGCGGCGCAGTGGGCAGGATTAGCGGTGCCGGCCCCTCCGACGCCGCCGACTCCCACGAGACGGCGTCGGACACTTTCCCAGCGCAGCCCCCGCCTCTGCCGCCGCCTCAGTCCTCGCCGTCCTCGCCGCCTTCACCGTCCGCGCCGTCCTCGTCGTCCTTCCGCGGCCGCGACCGCGAGGCAACGTGCGACTTCTCATTGAAAAGCAAATGCGCGGCCACTTGTACGAGTACTATTCTAAATATGAGCACTTCATGAATGGATAAATAACAAGTCAGGAAAGGCATACTCCCTCGCGAAGTAAATATAGACGTGTGTGAGCTCTCCGCGATTACGGCGCAGTCTGTCGGTGGAGGGAGGCACCGCGAAGGCGGGATCGCCTCGGAAACAATGGCGCGCGAGGGGTGGAGGTCGCTGCGGCGCGTGTTGGAAACGTTTTGCGAATGACTTCAGCGGCGCGGTGCCGTTTGTCGTAGCCTCAATGGGCTTCAGAAGAAAAAAAAGCGGGAGATTCTGCAAAGAAAGGCTCACGTGGAAATTTGAAGCGCGTCATTCGCTTACTCGAGAGAAATTCGAAGAAAGCATAAAATGGTGTGATGGGGATGTGCAGGAAGCAAATATTAAAGAACATTTACAATTCTCCATTTCAGTGCATATTATTCTACATCATATTAGTTTTCACCTGTGCTAACAAAGTTGGTCGTTTTTTCAAGATATATTCTCATGCCACACTGGATTACGAGACCAATATAGTTCATAAGTATTTTCCACGAAAACAAAAGCAAATTACCTACAGACAATTCAGGAATAGTAAATTGTGCTTAACAGTGACCAGCAAACGCGTCTTGCAGTAACCTCGGCAACTGCTCTAAAATACCTTGTAGTATCGTAACAGGGCGCATCAAAAACTGAATTCGAGCTGGTCGACACAGGGCCCGCGTTTCCTGTATGCGATGCCTCTTCGTTTCAAGCACCCCAACCCCACCTAAGTAATATCGTTACCTTCCTTTTCTCAAAAAGTGCCGGCGACCGCGCGGGTTTCTTTTTCGGCAGAAGCTCATCCAGTCACGAACCCAAGATAGGATAGATTTTCCCAAACCTTCAATTGCGAAATGCGAATCCAAAGGCAAGAAGCTCCTCCCGCGAGTGTTTGTATAATATCGGTACCTCCTTTCGCCAGATTACCTGAAAGGGACCGGTGCGTGAGTATGCGAGTGTGTGAGTGCGTGCGTGTGAGACCCCACCGCCGTCGCCGGCGCCGAGTGTGTATGTGTGAGTGTGTGTGTGTGTGTGCCCACGGGAGAGGACACGAGAAGAGGAGAGAGAGTTCTTGCAATTCCTACCTACTCTACTCGATATGTTGTGAAGTGGAGGAGCTAACTAAATATTTGGCTGTCCTCCACTTCACAATGCACAGTGCCGCTGTGTAAGCAGTCCGAAGTAACAACATGTTCTCTGTGAGGCCGGAGCAGGCGAGTACAAGGTCCGCGGTGGTTCTGTGGAAATGAAGCTAGCCTGCTGACACTTAACACGAGCACAAGGGGCGCGCTATAACTGCCCACAACAAACAATTCAACACTCACTCTCGATTTGGCATAAATTATCAACGATTAAAATGAGATTAATCTTTCGCCCGGGAGTCCTAGGGGAGACCGGGCCGATGAATGAAGCCGGCGGCGGTAGTACGAGGATTTCGCTAGTGGCGACGGCCACGGAATCTCCCGGACACGAAGAGAAGGAAGGAACGAAGGAAGATGAGTAGCGTGGGGATAATCATGGATTGTCACGAGGAGACGAGAAATTTTGGACTTCAAAAGGTAGCTGTACTCGACGAGAATTTTGAATGGAACGATAACTCATGCTTTTTTCGTCGGCTACAGTAAGGTTATGTTTCACACATTTACAAAGCAACCAACCCAAGCGTCTCGGCGGCAGAAATCACGTCTATTTGACAACGTATTGTGATTGGTTGCCTCATTACCAATTTCTGGGATTCCCATTCATTTCTAATATAGAGGTACCGTTTGAAGGAAACCCGAGCCTTTCATTGATATGCTGAGATGCTACTGATTTTGTATGGAATCAATAAATTTGCCCAAAATGTTTTTACGGTATCGCATTACCATTTTTCTGTCAAGAGATCTGATAGGAATGCAATACTGGAATTTTGGCAAACATACAGGATGAACTAGGGCATAAGAAGATTAAACATGCGCAGTCGCAAAAAATATTATATTCGTGCATTTGAATACTTATATATTCAATATTTCAAAATTACTAAGGAGTTTAATTATTTGGAAGTGCGTATGGTCCTTAAAATACGAGTTTAGCTTTGCAAATAGCCCTACCACCATCGCCCGGTAGCGGCGAGCGTCAAGGCAACACCACACAACCCGAGTGTGCCAGTGATGAGGAGGTCACAGGTTTGATCCCCACCAAATGCCAGAGATTTGGCAAGTGGCTGGCGCTAGTCACGATCGACGTGGGAGGCCGACTCGGCTCTGAGCAGCGGTTTTCCGTGGTGTCTCTGATCGCTTCGAGGTGAATGCCGGAGCAGTACCCTACAATATGCGCCTTTTTTGTGCGTCATAGGTCATTTCGGGCGCGTCAACTGTTACACCCATTAGTCCCGTGCAGTGCGTGTTTTTTGCTCGGGAGGTGATCGGGACATGATCTGCCCCCACTAGATAAGATCCAGTGAGGCCCGACGCCGATCTACCGACAGCTAGCGGAGTTTTCCCCATACAGGTATCTCTCACCATCCCGGCACCTCCCCGGGAATTTATTTCCTCTAGTTTGTCGTTTAGATACAATTCTGCATTTTTGAATTCAAAAGTGGCAATTGATGATTAGGCCCACTGTGTTTCTAAAAATCACACATACGTGTGCGCGTTCAGGATTCATCCAGTTCGCTGACAGGGAAGCAAGGAGGTTGGTATTATCTCAGCAGGGTTCTCTCCCCTGACGGTTGTATTTTTACTGTTTCAACATTTCCTTTTAAAAAAATAATTTTATGCCATGCCATAATTTTGAACCATGTTCTTCATAATAAAGCAGTATTTTTGGTTTACTTTATCAATTTGTAGTGGAATTAGTTGAATCTGGCTGCCTTTACAATATTGAGCACCTGTAGCACAAACTATGAAACCGAATTGGGCGCCGCGAACATCTCCGAATTGTACCGTCAGATGTTCCAACAGCACCACATTCCGGTTAGTTTTAATGTTTTATTTGCTAATGGAGACGTTTTATCTGAAAATTATGTTTTGGCAGCATATACTTCAAGCTCAAATAATAATAATAATAATAATAATAATAATAATAATAATAATAATAATAATAACAATAATAATAATAATAATAATGAGAAGAAGAAGAAGAAGAAGAAGAAGAAGAAGAAGAAGAAGAGGAAGAAGAGTACGTAAATACACACACATACACGCACAAGTTTTTAACTCGCTTCAGTTGCTCAAACTTCATGACACAATCTCAGGAACGCCGGAACGCGTGAAAATGAATTCAAACAATGTCGGTTTCGTCTTGATGTTTAAAATAATTTTAAGTATTAATACTATTCTGGGGAAGTCTGAATGATTATCGAACGTTTAATAAATATTTTGCAATAAGTCAAAACTACCATTACATTAAATCTTCTATATCTGGGTATCTACAAAATGTTTTCGGGAAAGCGATTAGTCTTAAGTTTTCTTCTCGCAAACTTTTCGCACCTCATCTAAGAGACCATCCATCAACATCATAGTTGTTTGCCAACAAACTTTATTCAGCGAAGGATATTACACCTGAGTTTCAGTTCTTTCAGACGGTAGTTGGAAACACATTATACATAAAAACAATTATAGATATAGACAGAGTATAGCACGTTTCAATATCGGTGTAAAAAACTAAATTTAACACTTCTAGAAGAATAAATGGTGTGTGAGACACATATGCGATGCGTGAGAGGAGACATTCCTGATGTAGAAGAGTAACGGTTTCTGAATTATATTTGGGAGTGCTATGATATCTATTTGATGTTCTTTTGCATTTTACAAAAGAAGCCAGGATGTAGAGAATACACTAATTTTTGGATTAAGGGGATTTTTAAGTCGAAGTGAAGGAAGATATTTCTTCTTCTAGGTGCTTTCGTTGATATTCTGAGAATTTTAATTTGAAATACTTGAGGTTAGTGTATGTTCGTGGGAAGAAGCAATGCTGCAGACCCGGGAGGACATACAATAATACACATAAAGAGGTTGAATGATGTTGTTTAGAAAGTGATTGTAAAACAACACATACCAGCACATTCTTGTTATTTGTAACTTTGGCAATTTTCTAATATTCAGAGAGTTCAACCTGCACCGTTTTTTGATATATCCTTTGCTCTATCTGAGAAAAATTGTAACAAACAATTTTGAGTTATTTTTGAGAACATTTTTAAAAACGTTGATGCTTCATCTAAAGAACCCCCCAAAACCAAATTTATCCATTTCACATTAGAATGGTGACAAAGTCGGCCAGATTGTTCGTTGAATATCAAAGGTCGGATGCACGGACATGCATTATGCCGCTAGTCAATTTTGTTATCAAGAACCCCGAAAACGTGGATTCTGATAACACAGTGTATTATAGAGAGTAATTTACTACATATAGCAACAGCACTGATTGGTAAAGCAATACATCGTCGGCAAAAATGGCTAAGTTCTTCTTGTTCTGCGGGTAGGTCTGCGTAGTGGATTTTGAATAGGAGGAGTTAGGAGTGAACCATGCAAGATTCTGGCTTTCATTGCCGGAGAGATGAAAGTATTTTTACTGAAAATGATTTGTAGGACGACACGTTTGTTATTTCATTGTCTAAGTACTTTGGAAATCGTGCGTCTTTTTAATTCGTATTGAAGCCTACACTACCACACTCAGTGCAATGTTTGGTAGATGTGCAAAAATGCTGCTACTGTATAAAGACGTCGTTGAAATTCCGAGTAGATGTTCACTCCAGATTTTGAGAGTAGGTACTACAATAATTTATGTGAATATGAATTGATGAGTTGGTACTATTTTGTTATTATTATGATTTTATGATAACTTTCTCTAATTGTGTCGATAATACGGGAAGAAGAATGATTGCACGATAACTAGTAGCTTGAACTATTTTTAAAGTATAGATTTTATTTATATAGCATTCTTGCTCAAAATTATTTAATATTATCACGATCTAGTAATGGAACGTGCAGTGTGAATAATTAGAACTCGTAGAGATGTACCGGAGGTGATGGTAAGGGGCACAATAAAAATCACACATCTGACATATTCTCATTTCATACTCTTATCAAACTTGACCCTTCTTAGATGCGTCACTTTCTTGTGCGCTTATGATATGCATTTGTGTCTCCTACTCGATGTTTTATGATATTCGTAAAAATAGTTTAAACACGAAAATGCATTTAAAATAATATTTAATTGGTTGAAAACATGGAAAACAGTAAATGCACAGTTATGAGAAAAGTCATAAATCGTTTTCAAATCAAAATCGGAGTTCACATAAGGTGTGAAAAGGTATCGCACTGTTGAATGTTAATGCGGATACATATAAGTTAGGTTCAAGTCACGATTTTTTTGACAGGTTCTGAAACAGTTGAGGCCCATTGCTCTGCGAAATACATTTTTCCTCCAGCCAGAACACCCAAGCACCAATGCTTGAATGTGTCGGTTCAGTGTGGGCAGTTAGATATTAGAGGTGGTGTTCACGAGTGATTTACATTTTTTCGGATATCGCAACTAAAAAGAGCATTATAGGAATTGATACAAATCATGTCGAAAAGCAGATGAGAATGTGTATGCGTTTGAAGGAAGTAACCAAACGGCCACAAAAACAGGTCATACACATATAATTTCAAAGCGACAGCGTTGTTTACATACATCACACTATTAAACTCGCACTACATTGTAATTTAATCTATGATTTATGCATGTAAATATAATTTCTTGAAAAAGAAGTTTTGAAGTGTACTTTACTTCCGTTCTACGAACATTAATACATTGATTTCATGCTATAATTTTTCAGTTGGGGGAATGACACCCGTAATACCAACAATAATGAGCACCAAAGCAGCATAAGTTGGCCAATTCGTGAGAAATTAATGTCAATGTGTTACGCACAACCACGCCCCCAGTTTAGTTTGGTACGAATGAATGCCAAAACAACAGGACTCTTACATGACTTACATGACTGAGTAGTGCATATGATTATTCACAATGAAGCTCTCCCAAAAACCTCTAGGATGAGTCATGAGCCGCGTAGTAGCTTCCGTGGTGTGATCCCGGGTTTGATTCCCGGTCGAGGTAAAAGTAGAGCTGTATTTTCCCTTTAAAATCGTGTGTTTCTGTAGCTGTGTGACGAAAAAAAGGTCAGGCAGGCTTATTTTGCTAGTTACGGCGAAAGAAATATGTCATGTTTGCCACATGTCATTCTCATCCTGCTTGTGAATTTACTAAGCGCTGGCACGGGGAATGCCGTAAACTGGGAGGCAAAGATGGACAATCGGCCGAAAAATATCAAATACATACAAGCTCTTCCAAAAAGAAAGGAAAACTCTCTGATTTAAAGATGCATAGCAATTAAATCATTTTCTTGATGAAAATCACCCCATTACATTATTGCGTAAAGTAATAATGTGTGAAACTACCGTTCTTACATCGACATTAATTTAAACGTTTTTCATTCTTATTTTATTAGAAAGTTAATCATTTCTGCAACAGTAGACGAATAGTCCACTAGGAAGAGGTCAGAAATTGTTGGAATTCGCTCCCAAGAATAACAGCTATCGCGAGAGCAAAAATATATTTTTTCGTAATTGAGGTGATCGCGGAGCACTTTTGTTAACAGTTCATCATTTTTTCCCGAAATTCTTTTCTTGTTCCGGTTCAAATTGCACCGAACTTACTAACAAGGTGTGCTAAAATAGACATTTTCAAATACTCTTTCAAAGTATAACTAATAATAACTGCAGTATTTGTATAACTAATTATAGTATGTATATTCTGAGCCTCTTGTTGAGTAACTATATAAAAGTTATTAACTAATACCTTGCAAAACGATAAACATAATGAAGATATCAACATTTATTATGCTTCAACTTTTTAATTCGCAGAGCATGCTTGAATACCTTTTGGCCTAATCGGCTGAAACAGCCATTTGGAAGTAGGAATTATTAGAATTAAGATCTTAATGAAAAATAACCTTTATTCTTAATTATTTGAAGGACGTTAGAATTGATCAGCGCCCACTCTTGAATGGTTACAGGTAATAAAATGAGTTTTTATTCTGTTTACTAATTTCCTTGCTAATTTTCGAGAAGTCAAGAAATTGTTCAATGGAGATATCAGATTGTGTTCCAATGTGCTTTTATGTAATTTTCAGTGGAGATCTTGCGGAAACATGCAGAGAATCTACCACCGAAGCCGATTCTCCAGACTTAAGCTGGGACGGAGAATTGAAAAGAAATTGTCTTCCCGAAATGAAGGCAACCATGCAGACCGGCATGCCTAAAAAAAGAAGCAATATAAGTAGTAGGGTGGAGTGGGGTAATTGCATCCAAATTTCATCAAAATTCGACTTTGTCGGTTTCTAGTAGGTTTGTGATTTATATGCAATAAAAGCAGCGAAATATGAGCATATATGTGTAAATATATTTGGTAAAATATGCAATTAAAAAGGAAAAATATGCGAAATTATGGAATGTAATGTGTACGTAAAAATAAATAAAAAGTGTAATGTGGAAAATATGTTAACAGCAAAAAAGATACAAAAATCATATAAATTGTTACAAGCGACAAAATTAATTCAAGGGCTTAATTTTGAAGAACACTCATTTCTTATGAAAATAATGGGAGATGCAGTTAACGTACATTTAAGAAAATAAAAAAGGATGGGTATTGCAACAAAAATATGACTCTCTCAATTCATGACAAATTCACGGGTCTGACTCTTAACACCACTCCACGTTTGCGCCGTGTGTAGACACGCTCAGCGGATGCACATTTCATTTCCACTGGTACTGCCGATGACAGGTCTTAGCGCGCTTCTCGAGCGACTTCGTACAAGTCAGGCGAGAGGCAACGCTGATCCGCGGTTATGGCAACGTAAACAAATCCTCGGAAGCCCATTGCTTCAGAGCAGGTCACATGTACGCAAGTGGCGAGAGAACTGTCAAAGCCGCTTACACGCTGACGGAACTGTAACGTTTGGGCATCTTTCGCGGATGAGGGGCGAATATGCAACAATAATATGCAAATATGGCCCAAATATGCAAAAATATGCTATTATGGTGATATATGCGAAAATAAGGGAAATAAAAATACCATAAGTTGATTCTAACTGCCTCAAAACAGTACAGTATACAATTAGTTGAGACGGGATGTAACAGGAAAAAGATTTGGAAATGTATATAAATCACAGCCCTAGTCATCATGAACTAAAAATTAGAATTTTTAATTTGATCATTTAGGACTGTTATTCCAGACTGTAATTAATTCACCCGCTGGACGTTGAATAAAATGAATTTTTCATGTTTTTTATCACAGTTGTTTGAAACAATCTCGTAAGTACACAATTACTCCGGACGGTGGGAAATGTATACTGTGCTTGGGGTTCCTATAAAATCTAATTGTTTCGCTGTTGGGGCAAATGTGTACAAAAGAGCAGTTCAAGTCAAATAATGCCGAATATTTTCCCCTCATTTTTGGTGGGGAAGGTGGGAGTCAAGACTTTATTTTTTGCTTCACGTTGATAAATGTACAATCAGCAGGGAGCACATCATATTCTCACATTTTTCAAAAGAGTACTCATTTACCCCAAGTACATATTTTCTCCACTCCAGCCTAGATGAAATGGAATAAAAGCAGTAGTAGCTATAGACGAAATAGAAGAAGGAGAAGGAAGAGAAGAAGGAGAAGAAGAAGGATAATAATGAATAGAAGAAGAGGAGAAGAAGAAGAAGGAATAGGAGGAGAAGAATAAGGAAGAGGAGAAGAAGAAGAAGGAAGAGGAGAAGAAGAAGAAGGAGGAAGAGCAGGAGAGGAGGAGGAATAGAAGGAGGAGAAGTAGAAATAGACGACGGAGAAACAGATGCACAGCAATAAGATAACGGGGGAGGAAGTCGCACAGGACGTAGAGAACTAGCAAGAGCAGGAGCATGAGCGTTTCCACGGAGCCCGGGGCTCTCCACAGCTTCTCGTGGGAGGTTCAGCTCAGCTGGCGAGGAGCGAGGAGCGGCCCGCGGTCCTCATCCCGCGCAAAGTACACACGCGGCCTCGTCCTCCGTCCTCCGAGGGCGGCGCCCACCGTCCTCAGAGGATCCACTGCGCCGGGCCGAGCTGAGCCGCTCCGCTCCGCGTTGGTCGACGCGCGACCAGTCCGACGCGGACGGGAGTGTCATTGAGGTTTCTGTCAAGCGCTCACCACGATGTCTGAAGAACGGCAATCGGGTTGGTGAAGGTCAAGTTCCTGTGCTATAGAACCACTACGCTGGTGAAAGTTTACGTAGCTACGCAAGTTCGTATTTCGCAACCATTTTTTTTATCCCGCCTGGCAAGCGAATAAATAATTAAACATGCCGCAACAAGTATTGTACTTGAGCTTCTGGGTCAATAACTCCCCTTTCGATCCGATATTTCGTGCAATTTCCATTGATCTATTGGTCAAACGCTGACATGGACTCTAATGCTGAGATATCCTCCTCTGGATTGTAAAGTAGCTTCATTATGCGCACAATTTCTGCTCTCTTTTTGCTACTTGTGGGAAGAGAAGGCCAGGGATTTGTTATTTTGTCAGCAGTATTATAAAATCAAATATGAAGTTCGTTTGCCAATGCAAACGCATTTTCTGTTGCTAGGGAATGGAAATTTTTAATTTTCAAATGTTACCGACAGCGTTAATTGGAACGTTTCTTCATAATTAAACTAAGAATAATAAAAGAGTGGGTAATGGTTCTGGAATTCAATAAAACGCGTACAGATTATACGTCTCCCACATGCACTACAAAGGTTTTACTAATTCTTTACGATAAATAATAAACAAAAGCAGTCCTTTCCCCAAAGATCTTTGGTGCACAATGTATAAATCCTGTATTAGTATTAAGATAGTCATACATAAGAATTCCGTTTCCTTTGGGAGTCTCCCCGACATCTCGGGGTAATGAGGTGGAAGAGGGCGCGAGCCCGGCTTGCCTAAACGAAGTTGATTCTGAGCATCAAATGTTTATTTTGATTTTACTCTTACGTATACAGGGAAGTGAGAAATCTGCTACCCCTCGAGATGACCCTGCCCCTTTCAGGATCAGCTTTTTAACTATTATAAATATCAACTGTAAATAAATTTCATTTATTTATATATTTGTTAAAAATATTTTATTAAATAAATATTATTTGTTCGTTTTTTTGTCCGTTAAATCTTAAAAATAAATTTTAAAAAAACGGCCACTCTTAAATAAAATGTTTTCAATTATCGATGTGTTGTTGTCGAGGCCGCATCCCTACTTAGAGAAGGAAGACGAAGGACAACATAAAATTCAGTTTAGTAATTATATCACCAATTCACAACTATTTCGAACTTCGTACGGTATTTCGAATTTTGCGATCCATTTTGCATTTTAACGCAGATTGAAAACCTTCAGAAACAAACTACACTTATCGTCGAATATACAATTACTATTTTTTCAGCAATTGGTGACATTTCGCATTTTTAGCAATTGCTAAAATCTACTATTTTCACCAATGCACGATCAAACACACCTGACGACTGAATGTATAATGGAATAGGCAGCCCAAAGGAATACGCTTCTTTTTGAATGATTGATTGATTACTAATGATTACGCGAGCGTCAATGGCTAAAGTCACGTGTTTTTTTGCTCGGGAGGTGGCGGTGGTGGCGACATCTAGCGCCGACCTACCATCGGCTGCCGGGGTTTTCCTCAACCAGGTATCTTCCACCAGAGGGCCACCGCTCCAGCCAGAACAAATAGTGCGCGTAAGTGTGTGTAAGGGATAGGACAAGGAATGGAACGGCAATATTGCGCGTTATCCGTGGCCCGTTTGCTAGGGTACTGCTTGGGTTCGCCTGATTTGGATAAAAAAACACGGAAAACAACGATCAGAGCAGCCGGCAGCTAGAATTCTCCTCCAGGCAGCCATAGAACTCGGCTAGTGTCAAAAAGACTAGATATCTACCTCCGACAGGATTTGAACTCCCGGTCAGAGGCACTGCAACGACATCAGTTGATGCCCTGAGCCACTCCCCGGTGCGCTTCTTTGTGTATCTAGGCATTCCACCTTCCCCGTACGATGTTCGCCGCTCGGAGGGCCACGCCGCCCGGGAGGGCCTGGGCTTGTTGCAAGCAGGCCTGCATGCGCGTCGTGGGCGGCGCAGGGCCAGGCGCGACGGCGCGCTCCCCGGAGCAACGGCTCGCGTTCGTTACCAGCCGTAATTAGTCGGCGCGATCTTAAGGCTGCTCATATTCGTTCCGATTTGGCGGCGGAGAGCAGCCCCCTTTGTAGCGGTTCTTCCTCCTCTCCAGGCCCGCTCGCCGCGCAGCCACCCGCCGCTACAGAAGCCCGATAACGAAGGGCCTCGGGCCATTTGGATATGCGACGCTCTTTGATCGTTCCACAAAAAGCGCTGTACATGTGTCTCCGGCACATATGTCTTCGGGCGGCGGTTTAAAGTGGCGGCGGCCGGGATGTCGCGTCGCGCGGTGGCGCCGGGTGATCGATTGGGGCGGGGCAGGCGGCAGTGCACAAATGGCGGCGGCGACAGTGGGGGTGGCTTGGGAGGTGGGGTGGTGGTGGGTGGCGATGGTGGTAGCGCGGCGGTGGTGGTTGCGGTTGCAGTGGGGATGGCGATGGTAGTGGTGGTGGGAGGTGATAGTGGGAGTGGTGGCGTGTCAGGCTGGAGTGGCGGCAGCATCGCCATGAGAGTTAGCAGCAGTGGAGACGGCGACTAAGTGGTGACGGGGGCTATGGCGATGGCTGAGTGAGGCAGGGCAAGGGGAAGGGCGAAAGTACATGTGACAATTCTGGGAGTGGGTGATGACGGTGACAGAGTGAGAGTCGGCGGTGGTGGTGGTGATGGGTGACGGTTGTGAGTGCCCACGGACTTTGATCCGATTCTGATGATAGCGAAGGCTCTACCAGCTTCTCCACCTCCATCGCTGGCGTCGTGGCTGCACATTTGTTGGAGAAGAGTTTCAATCACAGAAAGTTTTTTTTGCAGAATTGTTCAGGTTTGAACAGGTACGTCCTTAAGATTACCAGAAATGGTTTTTCGTTGGCATATAATCTCATTTATTTTCAGTGTTTTATTTACTCCTATTTACACAACTTTACTTTACTCAACAGTTCAATTGTTTAATATGGCCTAGACTTGATTTGATTTATTTGGTCAAAGAACAAATTGTTTGTGGCGTGTGGGGAAAAGTACCACGCGCGTGTTCTTGATCTCCAGAATCTCTTCCTCACCTTTTAACCATAAATAGTTAACTGGTGAATACAAGCATCTTCGGAGCGCGGCGAACAACATTTGGAAACTAGACGTTTTCCTCCCTAGTCATAGAAAAAGATAATATTATTTGCATCTGAAAACGAACTACCGATTTGATTGCTTACTTTTACTAACAAAATAGTAACCCATACCCGCGGATCTACTCTTACCACAACTAGCAAAAGCAGAGTTCAATAAAACGTGCACATAATGAAGTTACAATTACGTCCAAAAGCAAAACAAGGGGTCATCACAGTATGCGTTCAATGAACCAAGAAAACTTAACGTAAAAATTGATCGAGATAGAGGTCATTCACCCAGAAGCTGATATACATTACATGGTACAAGCATATTAAGTATTTTTAAAATTATACACTAAGATATATATTTTAAACCGAACATTTAAATTGGATTAGAAAATAGAAAATTGTGCAACAATTACCATTATAAACAAATTATCAGACCACAAAAAGAACGCAAATTTCCTATCATAAAGTAGGATAACATTCCAATAAAAAAGAGTCTCACGGTACAACTGTCACCCATTTTTATTCAAAAATATACTGTCTAAGTAATAATAAATAATAGATGTCATTGCAAATAATTTGAAATAAAGAAAGGGGAAAAAGAGGCATGACTTGAAGTGGCCCTAAAAGTGGCATTCTCATACGCAGCGAGAAAGAAACTGGTAAGTAATACTCGATGGAATGTCAAAAGACAGCACTCATCATGCTGTAAGATATATAACAAAAGTTTTCAAAAGTAGGATATCCCCAAGTTGTTTTATAAAGTATAGAGGAAAATATCTCATAACGGAGATTGGATTTCAAGAATTCTGAGTTTGTATTTTCTTCAATGGTAACGACCACTGAAGGTGACTAATGACCAGGTAACTTTTGAATTGATACTGTGGATAGTATTTGCTAACCACTTCTTCCCAGCCCACGTATTCACAAATCTTTTATTATAATTCTAGTTGGAACTTAAATCTCCACAGGCACAGAAATATTAGTTCCCTGCTCATATATAAAGTTAGGTATGCAAATGACGTTATTGTGAACAAAATATAGAACGAGAAAAATGTGTTTAATTTGTAGGAAACGATGATTACGCGTGTTTAAAAGACCCCTTTTATTTGTTAAGGGGACAAGAAAACCAAAGAATGATACATTTGAAATATTCAACGTTTATATGATGTATCGTTAGGGCCCTAACCCTAGTATACAAGAAAAAGTCGGAAAGTAATGCCTCCTATTCTTGTCTACTTAAAATTAGTCAAGTGAAAAATCTGACCAGCAGCCATTTGAAAAATGGCGGACACCGATGTTCGTAAGAGACCGCATTGTGTGATTGAATTCTTGAATGCAGAAGTAGAAATGACCATTCTCATACAGGAAAGACTGAAAAATGTGTACGATGATGCAACAGTGGATACCTGCACTATTAGACGATGGATTCTTCTTTGTAACGAAGTAGAAGGTAAACTGTTAACTGAGGAAAAGCAGCGGCAGGTCGATGACTGCTATCATTCCACGCCATGTTCAGCAAGTCGATGACATCATTCGTGGTAATCGCTGGGTGATTGCAAACGAAGTGAGGGAGATGATGTGATACAATTCATCTGTCACATTTCACCTTCTGCATTAAAGAATTCAATCTCACAACGCTGTCTTTTACGAACATCAATGTCGGCCATTTTTTCAACGGACTGCTGCGCTGCCACACGTTGACGCAAAACTTACCACTGAGGTGGACTGCACAGTAACTGCACAGGAAATGTACAGTAAAGCGAAGGAGTTGCGTTGGTTTTTCAGAGTCTCCTGTTTCTTATGCTTTTTAATTCATCACTGAATCGTAATAGTTCAATTGGACATTATTATCATAATATTCCCTTATAATTTTATTATTTGGTATTCAAGTGGTCTGGCAATAGTACGCTCATCGGTTAAGACAACTCTGTCCCTTGATACACTTCAGGAGGTCCTGGTCCCTGTACAGGGACCCCGAGTGAAAATTCGACCTTGGTAGAAGGTAGAATATGGGCTCCTATAAAAGCTTTACAGAATGTATGTGTGAATATAGTTATTTATTATATTCGAATATATTTCTAAATTAGGAAAGACTTACAATCTCCCGTGCTCGACTGTTCGCAACGCTTTCCAGAATTCGCGGTACTTCAGAACGTCACAAAATACACACCGTGACACGCGCGTGTCTATTAAGTTTGAAAATACATTAACGTGCAAAAGTTAAAAGCAAAAGATATGATAAAAATTAAATGAATTATAATAATGTTCAAATTATAATTGTAATTATGGGACGTATTGGGCACCTTGAGGTCCCTGCCCTCCTGAGATCCACGAACCTCGCAGGTCCTGGGTCCTATGAGTACTGGCTGCACCTCCTCCCCTCAGGGCTTCCTCTGCAGCTTGGGGCAGCGACGATTGGCTGCAATGGCGTCAGTGTTATGACGAAAGTGAGGACTGGCGAGATGGAGGATAGTTGGTTGTTAGTGATTCCGAGCGCGTCAACAGCTCGGGATATTAATCCCGTAACTTTTGTGCATGTTTTTTCGTCGAGAGGTGGCGGTGATCTTCCCCCGCTAGATCGCGAGATACGGCGACGACCTACCGTCGGCTAGCGGGGTTTTCCCAACCGGGAATCTCTCACCAGTGGGGCATCGCTTCAGCCGGGACAAGCTCTCAGCTCGTGACCGGCCTTTCGGCATGTGTAGTAGTGGAGTGCATGTTAGTGTGTGTGTAAGGGGTGAGGATAGGACAAGAAAGGGGAAGGAAAGATCGCGCGCGGTCCCTGGCCTGTTTGTTAGGGAACTGTTGCGGCATTGACCTAGTGTTGATCGGTGAAACAGCGGAAAACTACCGACCAAAGCAGACGACCGCTAGAATTCTCCTCCAAACAGCAAATGAATTCGATCCTGGTGACAAGCTAGAGTCGAAAATCCTGCCACCGTCGGGAGTGGGACCTAGAACCTCCCGGTCAGAGGCACTGCGGTGACATCAGTTGAAGCCCTGAGTCACCTCTCCCGGAGCAGCGACAATTGGCTGCACTGGCGTGGGTGCTACGACGAAAGTGAGACGGCGAAATGGAGGAGCCAAGCGGAATCACGTGGCGAAGGCGTCGGTTTCGCCAAAGCGATGGAAGGGATGGCGGCAACTGCAGCGAGGGCCGGGGGAAGGCCGGGGAACCTAGGTTGACAATAGCGGACTCGAAGCGACGTGGAAGCTATGGCGTTAAGTTGTGAACACACGGAAAGTTGTCAGTCTCGATATTGCCAATGAGAGATGAAGCGTCGTTATTTGTATAACCGCATGCAAAGCTATTTATTTTCCGTGTTACCTCATAGCCTACTTAAACATATGTATGACGCAGTCACAAAACACGCGATGCTGGTCAAGTATCGTTCCAGGAGGTATGGTTCTTCGGGGATTTCCATGGGGTTATTTCGTGATGTCCTTGCGTCAATAATCCTGGCTGGCATTTGACCAGTTTTCTCTCTCTATAATAATATATGATCACACGTGATTGCATAACTAAAAATGTTTGCGGTGGAATGTATGGCACAAACCAAAAAAACAAAGAATATGAAGATCAGGAAAAATCGAATGTAGCTAATGCAAGCATAGAAAGAATAATAATACTCAATGTTGAAAATTCACACATTAAGCTAAAAAATGAAATGAGATAAAAACAAATAACTTTTGCCTGTATCCCATTTTCGTAAGGTAAAGATGATTTCTTCAATCAACTGCATTATAAACCCCGTATATTTGCTTCACAATGGGAAAAAGTAATAAATTCCATTGTCGGAGATTAAGTGAGTATGGAGTGTATACAAAAACAACAACCGATTGCTCTTGAACCTGCACTTACATAAAAAGCAGGAATCGTGTTGCACAATAATTAACATGTGTCATAGTTCAGGGCACTGAGCTCAGGACGAAATGAATCCACATTCATGAAAACGAAGATCTTAAGTGTTTGTATAGAGAATGAAAAATGAAATACTTTTGAATAATTACTGCAACGTTGATTGATAATTTATCTTGTGTTTTGAGCTCAGCTACCGCACATTTTCTGTCTTTTATCCTGACTTTCAATAGTTTGTTGTCTCTTCTGCTGAGATTAGTACAGAAAACATGCTTTGTAACGTGTGTTGAGAAAAACACATTATGATCCGATCATGAATGAGAAGTGTCATGTATTATGACCAACGCCAGATTTTCTGCGAGATAATCGACCGATTAGATGTACTGTCAAGATGTATTAGATGACCAAGTTGCACGCGTCAACATTGCGCCCTCTTCCAACTTTGATTCAGTTAGGTCTGTCGGTAATCAATTCTCACGGCAACCTACACAGTTACCAAAGGTTTCTAATTCGGCACTCCAAGATTTCGTCGCTCTAACCTTGGTTAATTGTATGAAAGTTTTCACCCGATGATTGGTTATTTCCTGACAGAATGTCATATACTTATGTTGTCCAGATTACCAACATTCTATACTTTCAACAGCTCTTCAAAACTGATAATATAGTTTTGCTTTCTCTCCAAGTACACACAGAATTAATAACTCTTCTAGAAGAATCTACTTTTGGAATTACTCATTTGTGAAAATACGATGGAAGGTTCTGTAGAAGTTTTCATTATACAGAATATTTGCCTAAATAATAATTTTGAAACTGAATTGAGAGAATAATGTCAATCATTTGTGTTCGTCCTCACGAATTGAGTCCGTCCTTCAAATATTGAAAATATCGATCAATTTATTTATTTACTAGTTTATTTACTAATTTATTTATGTACCGTCGAAAACAGTTAAAAACTATGCGTGACGTATGGAGTGAACGTACAATTTTCTTTGAATAGCGAGAGTGCAATTAATATAATGAAATCACAACTGGTAATATGTTATATTGTATAATGTAATTGAAGTTGTAACACAGGGATCGTCTTAAAAATTAAGACCTTCACAAAAACTAAATCTTTTTCATAGTTTTACGTAAATGATAAAAAATTACATAATCAACATTTTTATGATATTTAATTTCTTGTAAAATTTTATGAATGTAACTGTAATTTAATCTTTTAACGAATCACAAATTGCCCAAATTAGGGAGAGTGACTTCGTGTCCCTTATGTAATTTCCTAAATTAAAAAACATAAAAGAAAATAGATTCTTCGTGATTGATTGGATGAATTTAATTTGATTCTTTTTTACGTGTAAACATTACAACCAAATGTGACGAATGAGAAAGAAGTACGAGTTTAATATGTGGGAAAAGTGAAATATTTATACTTTTGTGAAGATGATCCTGGAGGAGCAGTAGGTATATCCTAACTGTTAGGTTTGAATTTTGCCCTCAGTGCCTTTCATTTTGTTTCTTTTAAATAATTATTTGCACTGATATTTCCCTCTGAAATAATTTCTTCTGATTTATCTACGTTTATCTACGTGCTGTAAAGAGAAGGAACAACAATTTTAAATCTCTTTGACAGCGTTCTCTCTAGCACCTTTGATTATTCTCCTAAAGTATTTTATAAGATAAATTCTGTCAATGAATTTACCACAGACCGCATAGAGCGGTCATCGTGCTTCTGAACTATACGAGTAATACGAAGACAACTCACACCATAGGAGCACTGGCCCAGCCGGGACAAGCTAGATATTATCGTCTAAACGATAAACGAGTACTGAACTTCATTACATTGTATTTTGATTTCTCTCCTTTGTTACTTTAATTTTGTTTTTGGTGTAATTGAGATGGGATTTGCATTACTCGTAGTTGTATAAGTATTTGGTGTTACTAGTATTGATGTTTTAATCCGGATATCACAAAACCAGTATAATTATTAGAAAATAAATAAAACAGCAAATACCATAAGATTCATGTTTAGGCAATTCTTCGTGTTCCACCATTCAGTTTATAAACTATTCTTCGTCTTGAGGTAAGACGATGGTAGGCGACTCTCGGCAATTTTCAAAGTAGAGAAATATCGACTGTAGATATACATATGCATGGCATTCTTAGAACAAGCGGAATCATAGAACAGCTGACAATCTCCAATTGCACTGTGATTGGAAATTGATGATAATTGTTTGTCGAATTGTGGGTGTCAAAATAATCCTCTCTTGCTCTAAGAAGGTTTACAAACTGTTACTAGTATATCATAATATACATTAGTGAAGATAATAAATTTGTTTTAATTGTAATAAAACGTGTAATGAAGGTACAAGAAGACAGAAAACGGTCGAAAAATAATGATTGATACAGAAGTACCACAATACGCTATTTTATAAAGGGAACATTTAAGTACATAAAGTTTGTTTCTTATCAATTATTGGTTTGCATTCAAAGAGAAAGGACAGAAAATATACAAACTAAGATGCTTACTTATAAAAGCATTAATACTCCCAAAGACAATAAAGGAAAACAAAAATAGACCAAATAAAATATCTGAAGCGAGCATAACATTTGTGAAAGTTCACATCGAGCCTATTCCAGCCTATCCAGGTAGATTATTACACGAGACAACAGAAAGAAGAAAGTATCTTAGCAATGAATTGTCCATACAGTTAGTTTACGATTTGCATTGAGAATGACTCGAAATAAAAGTAAAAAGAACGCAGATTGAGAGTTGTATTAATGAAAAACCGAAATAACTTGTGTACATATCTGAATATACATCTAATAAAAGCAATCAGTAGCTATGCCATCAGCTGAATACCATAAAACGTATTGAATGTACAGCTTAATTTCATGTTATTATACTAGGCCGGATGCAAGCTTTATTAAATTTAAAGCTTTCCACAAATATAACTTTACCTGAAAATTTTGAACTTTAATTTCGTCAATACATGATGCTAAAACTGGTCGAGATCATTTTTGCATGGCCTGAACGTATTAAACGAGGTGCGGATGAAATTAAATCTTCCTGGTGAAATTTCTTTTTGCGAGAATTCGCGAGATTTACAGGAACTTTATTTTCATGCTATATCAAAAATATTTTTGTTGCCTCTTACCGTTGCCTTGCTTCAAGGACCAGAATTAATAATCACTGGTTATTACCTAATTTCACAAAGTAATAGGAATGTAACTTCGGTTAAATAACAGAAATGAAGTTGTATAGATAAAGGAGTGTTCATCATTTGGGGAGTGTGGAAATTTCTTTACCTCATCACAAAACCTTAAATCAAAGGCTGAATTTAGTCTGAAGAAATATAGCATAAAATCAATACCTCGTGATGGAAAAATAAGTTTAAAAAAGCATTTACTTTTACTACAAAGGAATAAGTAAATATTGTGAGTAACTAACAACTTCCACCATTTTTTAAGTTTGTTGTGTCTGGATTGACGCAACGCGTCTCCAAGCCCCTTGTGGAACGTTGAGCGCTTTCCGCTTGGGAGTAATCCTCAGTTAATTAGTGCGCGTCCTCCTCTATTGGAGTAATCCTCCATTAGCTGGATAAGTCATTATATGTCAAGTCTCGTCGCAGTCAGTTGCCAAGAGGACCGCCAGGTAACATCTCCGCGAACGCGCCTCCTACGACGCGCTCCTGCGTCACTACCCAGCGGTCAGAGTTGGGAAAGAACTAGCATAAGGATAGGACACTTCACAGAGGTTGAACTAGCCCTTGTGAAGCAACTGAACTCGTTCTGTTAGAACAAATTTCACATGAGATTATCCGGGAGATTCCGGACTTCCATGGTGAAAAGAGAGCAATTTCACTCTGAGCCACCGAGACAGTTTAACCTTCTCATGGGTAGATTGGCTTTCTGATGGGTAGATGGGCATTTAGGTGTCACAGAATTAGGTTATGTCGAAGAAGATTTTTTTGAAGTTCATTGCCAAAATAAGTACATGAAGTTTTAAGATAAAAGGACAGAAAATAAACTTATTTTCAGAGCACCCTAAACATACAAATATCTCTGCTAATATGGAATACTACTAGAACTTAGTGTAAAGCGATCGCAAACGTTTGCGCTATTGTACGCAGTATATCACATGGTATGTCTAATAAAATCTGTAATCTTTCCAGTCATCATAGGCAGCTTCGTGGATTATTGACGAAAACGGGAATGAACTAGCTGTTACAAAAAAATAGAACAATCTCTGGCTTGCTTGGATCGCAACGACAATCAATGTCCCGTGCCATTTTGCACGATCATTGAAGCGTGGGAAACACATACTTGTCTTTCGTGGCTAGTCATTCGACACGTTCACTTTCCTCGTGGGAAACAACACTTCTGCAAACAGAGAGCTTTGTGAAAAGTCATCAGGAACCGTTCGTTGAGTACTGTACATTGCAATTCCACGAAGTATGATTAACCGAGTGCACGATTCAATTGGTCAGTAGCTGAACGCCTTATTACTGCAAAATTCTTCATTCTAAACTATAATAAGTGCTCAACAAAACAAGATATAAATCTCATACAAAGCACTCGTCCAGATATTTGTTAATGCATTGCATATTCATATTATATTTTTCAGCATCTAAAATATGATTTATCTGGAGAGATATCTCGAATTCTGCAACTTAAAAACATCCCTGTAATTACACTCTAAAATATAGAACTATATTTAGGTGAGATATATCAGCTTTTGGCATTTTAATTCACGATAATTGGAAAGTAAAGCAATTTTTTAGTTTTGGCATGTGCAGCGAGAGTGAGATGCGGAGACTAGAGATCTAGGCTAACCTGCTGAAAAAAGATCTATGTGAGAAAGCTCTACACTGACGTTAAAGGTTAAGTAAGACTAAAAAACTGAAGGTTATTTAAGATAAAGAAGAATGAAATTGAAAAGTGAAATTGCAATGGAAATGTTTTGAAGTCATAATGTAAACAAGATACAGTAGCGTTAGTTTCCTTCCTATTTTTTAATTATTCATGTCAAAGATATTATGAAACTCGTGTAACATTCGTTTCAGAAATTTCTTCTTTTTGCGCAGGAATATGACTAGATTTTGAGAAATGTGTTACGTTTTTACAATTTTCTTTAATATAAATAATTTTTATTACCCTTACACAAAATGTACAAAAATATTCACGAAAATTTATTTTAGAATATATAATATAATATATATTTTTATTTATCGAACCATAATCCTTATACTTATTTTAACAATTTTCTTAGTATTGGCATAAATGATCTCATATATGGTTATCAACTGTAACCTTAGGCTAAAAAGTAATGAAATAAACCGAGCGATACAAAATTTGAAACATATTTGGTTACGTCTTTTTGATTATTCACGAACTTGTCACTAAACTTCATATAGTAAAAACAAGTGAACTACTGCCATTTAATTTTACAGAATTCCTTCTTTTTTGAATGAAAATTAGTACATACACTGAATTTTAACAATATAGAAAGGCTCGAGTAATTTTCCTTTATTTTCGAATGGAATGACCTTATCATATTTTGTCACATATAATTTAATATATGAGACGAGATATAATTATAAATTAAATACAATATAAATTGAAAATAACCATAATTGTGAGCTATTGATAAATGAAAATAGTGGTGCTGAAACAGCACTTACTTTCAGGCCCAATCTCTCACGTAAAATTACGCGAAAACTACTCAAATGTTCGAAAAATTGTACATGACCTTATTTCAAAATTTATCGTTAATGAACAGATTTCATTAAGGAAAAAATCTATATCTTCGTAACTGTAGTTGTAAGACAACGCCAAAAAAATTGAACTTTTGTAATTTTGCAAAAAAATTAGGGTTTTTAACCAATATGAGACCTGCACTATTCTCTCAAACGTTTTTCACACTATCTAACAACATTTAATCAAAAACGATGGTGTCATTCTTTTAAATATTTAGAAAGTGTTCTAGGACCTTCATGTAAAATACCCAAAATTAAAATATCGGTTTCAAATTCCAGGGGCCAGATCGGTTGGATAATAAAAATCTTGGAGAATATCGGCTGAACAGTTTAACCGCTAGCGTTGTTCACAGACGGTCGGACAGACGGACAGACGAACCTTTTTCCCGATATTCGATCTTTCGGTATCAAGGACCCTCAAAACATAGATTCTGTCTACACCACGTGTTAGAAAATTTTGTTTCTAATTTTATCAACTGGAAGTATGCACTCTTTCAGTACCAGGGCTCTGTAATAAAAGTTTTCTGCCAAAAGGTCGCCATTTTTTTGCGTAGCATTAGATATTTTTATTTTTACTACGTAAGTGGTAGCGAGTAAGTAATAATACGAAGACATTAATTTCCTTTTCTGCATAAGTAGTCTATTACTTCTGGCTTCATTTGGCACCAGTTAGTATTAACAATGCATTATAATGTAAATGTTTCAAAAGTTACGAAATTTTTACAGATGGTTAGAAAAAGAATATTCTTTAATGCAAATTTAATTATAGCAGTTAACCTTATGATTTGGAGAACCAGTGGTCGACGTAATATTTCTCGAACACTTGTGACGAAATATTTCTCTCTCGGGATAGTCACTAATATAAGATTCGTATACAGGTGAATAATTTCATGTGAAAGAAAAACACACCATCGTTTTCCCGTCAATTAGATGAGCCTGTTTCTTATGTCGTGTTGAGAAGCATCTCGCTACCGTACGAAGGGTTTTCACGATTTCTCTTTTTCCATAACCAAGAAGGTTTATTCAAGTGAATTGAAACGTTGAGAACATTTCTAAATATTGGCAAAGAAAACAACTATTGTTTCGAATACAAACGAAGAAAAATGAAAATTGGTAAATTGAGCTTGCATATTACGACAGCACAGCATCGCGTGCGGCAAAATCGAACCGGCCACACCAACCGACCCTCAGAAAATCAGTGTCTTTGCTCATAAATGATGTTAATAACCTCCCAAGTCTACATAGCGCTTTGAGGGCTGTAAATACTCATATGTTCCGGCGATATATGTTCCGATGAAACTGGAAAATTACAGTAAATGTCTTTTACGGAGTCTATACTCCTCCTTTACATTCAGAGAAACTTCTCACTCATTTGTAACATTTTTTACTTCGTCGCCTACTAGATGCATACGTTATATAGAAAAAAATATTGTAAGAGAAGACAAAAGCACTCAAACATCGTAATTCCAGGAAATACTCATTCTTATGTTTTTTTCAATACTGTGAAAGTGCGCATTCTGAATTATTCACATTATGCTTAAAAATCAATTCTTCATTATTAGATACATGGAACCAGCGTTTCAACTTTTCTCTGGCAGGCTCATCCTTGCATAACTGCTCGCATATTTTCCCTGGCATGACCATACAATTATTTAATGATACACCTTTTACATTACCTTCATAATTAAATATTTCTTGTGTCAAAAGAAAGAGGATCAAGAGGAGGAGAAAGAGGAGCAGAAGTGATGGCGAGAGGAGGAGGAGGAAGAGTTAGAACCGATTGATTGATGTTTCCGGATATGCCAACTACTAAGGTCATTAGTCCCGCTAGTGTGTTCATATTGTCGAGGGAGGTGACGGAGTTCCTACCCCTCTGAGTGGTGTGATCCGACGCCGACCTACAAGTCGGCTTGCAGAGGATTTCTCCCTCCAGACTTCTCCGTAGCGGGTCACCGCCTTACCCAAGACAAGATCGAAGATCCCGGCTGGTCTCCCGACATGTATAACTGTAGTACACACAAGTATGTATAAGTAAGGGGAGAGGATAAAATAAGGAAGAGAAATGACAGGTTATGTGCTATCCATGGCCCCTTTGGTACTGTTCCGCCATTCTCCTGGTATTTAAATTATCCACGAAAAACTACTAATCAGAGCAGCAGGCCACTAGAATTCTCCTCCAGTCAGCGGTTGAATTTGACGTAGCTACATAGCTATTAGGACGAGTAGAAGAAGAAGAAGAAGAAGAAGAAGAAGAAGAAGAAGAAGAAGAAGAAGAAGGGAAATAGGAAGGAGGAGAAGAAAGAGAAAAGGAGAAGGGGTAAAAAGAAAAACGAGGAAACAAAAATGCAAGCTGGAAAAGGGTGCGAAATAAGTTCGGCGTAAATCCTCGTATTTGAGCACTGCATAATCAGTGTCCTCGAAGCCGCCCACCGCGCGGCCTCTTTCACACGATCCGCGTGTCAGGCCCCACGCGCCCATTCGACGATAGGCCGGGCTGGGCCGGGCCGGGCCGGGCCGGGCCGGACCGGGCCGCGCCGCGCCGCGCGATCACCCGGATGCAAATTTGAGAGGCGTCGGCTCGGCCGAGTGTCCGAGTGTTTGCCCGCGCGACGGCCTTCGCCGGCCGCTCGCCCCCGCCCGGGAGCGCACGCCTCGGAGAGGACGCTCGCCCCCGTGGCGTAACCAGAGGGCGTTTCAGCCCGGCGAAGTACTACTTCTTTCACTTGGCCACGTTACTGCATCGACTGGGAACGCCGTCAATTACAGCGTAAACTACTGGAGCGACAACCGCACACACTTATTCGTATTGTCTGGGGAGAACACAAGCTGCCACTCATCGGTAGTTTTCCGAGATTTCTCCGATCAATACCAGGCGAATTTCGGAGCAGTACCAAACAAACAGGTCACGTACCGCGCGCGATCTTTCCTTCCCATTCGGTGTCTTATCCTACTTCGTAATTACACTCACATGCGCCCTTGTTGGAATACTGACTCCAGCCGCGGAAGCCCACGCTCTCACCCTTGTTGGAGAAAACCCACCTAGCCGACGGTAGGTCGGTGCCGGATCTCACCATCCAGCGGAGGAAAATCAAAGCCACATCCCGAGCAAAAAATGCACTACTAATGGGACCTTAGCAGTGGACGCGCCCGGAATCAATAATAATCAATCTTTTTTGCATTATTTCTACCTTACAATTTTTGAAAGTTCAGAGAGTTCAACGAAAATGAATCATTTTGTTAGCGTCATTTGCTCTATCCGTAGACAAAATGAAAGAAAATATAGAGCCGTTTCTGAAAAAATGTTTAAAGACCTGATTGTTTAGAACAAGTTTTTATCCATAAATTATCTATCATCATTTTACTTTTGCAATGTTAATTTATTTACAATTTTCGACAATATTGAGTTGGCAGAAAAATGGAACTAGGGTCACTTTTTACTGGTAGAGAGGAAACGTTGGAGTATTATGGAAATTATGGAATAGTCGGGTAATATGGAACACCGAGTTTATTCCTCTATTAAAAGCTGTAGCCAAATGGAACAGTGGTAAACTACTTCAGAAATCTCGTATGATGCTCTGCAGTCCGTGTCACCGCTTGCTACGCGCATCACCTCTACTAATGAAGATCTGTTTTCCGGTTTCCAAAAATGCATGCAGGCAAGTTTTGAAAAGTCAATACTATTAGTTTGCTTTTTGTCTAATAATTACAAACTAACCACTATGTACATAATAAGAGTTACTTTTCATGCCTTAATGCTGATTTTGTAGCTTGCAGTTTCTCATGTTTAGGGCTCACCTTGAAGGAGTGCGTTAGGAAGATTGCGTTTGTGATTGTTGGAAGTGAACTATTAAAAACCAATAAAATTTGTATTTTATAATGTCAGATAATCATTAGATAGTTTTTTATCAATCGTATTTTACTTCTGTCATTTTGTAATCCCTATTTCATATTATCTTTCTACTGTATATTACCCTCCAAATTCAATGTTAAAAACAAAATAGAATAATTGCTTTTACAAAGTTTGTTTTTACATTTTGAAAACCAATATTTAATTAAAAAATGTTCTAGTTTAGACTGATTTCATATTCCGTGATCCAAGCAGTTTCATTGCAAAGTAATGCTAACAAATAAAAACGGGTACTCCAATTATCCAAGCTTCCTTTACCAGTAAAAAATATTGCAGCCGTTTTTTGAGAAAATAATTTGTCAATATTTCATGCAAAATTACGCGGCTTAATTAACTTTTCATACTTTCGGAAAATTGTACATGATCTTTATTTCAAGTTCTGTCTCAGAATAACAAATTTCATTAAGAAACAATCTCTATCTTTAACTGTAGGAAGACGCCCAAAAAAAATCGACCTGGAATTTTTGAACAATCATGGATTTTAACGAGTCCTGATCCATTATTTTAAGCGTTCTTTACGCAGTCCGAGGACTACGTTTAATAAAACATTGGAGACATTTATTTAAAAAAATTGAAAATTTCGTTGAAGCTTCTAGTAAAATATTCCCCAAAATCAAAATATCTTTTTCGCATCCGAGGGTCCTCTAGTTCGTTCAGGTTGATCGGGGAATATCAATTTTGGAGAAAATCGTCTTAACAGTTTAGGTGACAGCATTGACAACAGACAGAAGGAAAGACATTTTTGCTGTCAATCAATATTAATTGAGAAAATCTAGCCAAATTTAGTGGCATTTTCACCCTATAATATTGTTTCCGCTAGCTGCTACACCAGAACGATCACTGTACACTCAGAATTATAAATTATAATAAATTTATCTGAATAAGCTAAAAATAAATAGGTAACGAACATAGTACAAGCAATTGGAATACCATATTGCAACTTAAAGTCATACTTTAGTGATCATGTCTCTGGCCGCGGAAGCATACGATATTATTGCCATACATTAATACCGCAGAAAAGTAAACAATTTCATGTTATAATTAAAGAAAAGAATCCAAACCAATAAAAGGTTAAAAATGAAGCAGCAGAATGTAGGAACGGGATCCCAGAAAGAGCAATTGCACTTCATTTTCTTACAAAGTTGCATTCCAAAACACAAGAGCTGACAATAATTGAGGATTGAATATTTTGGGTAATTTCGAAAAACAAAACGACACTGATTGCTTGCCAGATATATGGTGGATTCATGTTGAGTGTTTGTGTTATGTGCAACAAATGACTCCTTCCCTTTCTCGAGAAGAACATCAACATGGAACAGAGAATCAGGATAACAAATATTCACTGTTCCATTTTACACTCTTTGGTGATGTGTTTGACTGCAACCCATTGACCAAAAGAAGTAATCAAACTTCTAAACGTCATGAAGAGGAAAGTTTTAAATCAAGTTTAGTACAGAAGTTCCATAGTGCTTGCAAAGAGAACCGAACTTCTTAGTCAAGCTCATCGAATCTCGTGGTCAACTACTGTCATCGTTATTGGAAACAAATGATCCTCTGAACAAAAGTAGACTTTTGTTCTCCGTTAAAACAAACACCCCGTGTATTTGACAATCCCCAAAGAACGAACTACGTTTCTGATCCAACACAGACGCGTTACTTGTGCTCTCTCTATATTTTGCTTTTGTCAGAATACTCTCGTCGACTTGTCATTCATTAGGTGCGTAGTATACACGCAAAATACTGGTGGACATCGAAATTATTCATTCAGGGACTCGCGGGCACACAAGGTCCGTAGGTGTTCGGCATATTCACGTTTACATTGGCGCGACAAATAGGAAAAGCACTCTGAAATACGGACAGAGAGATCGGCTGTTTTCGTGCGTAGAGAAGCTGCTAATTGCCACAGGGAAAATATAGCGCAAAATACATGTTGCAACATTGGTTTTAATAAAATAGTAGCAGTAGTAGTCAAGAGCGTATCTCAGTGTTCGTCGTCCATGTGTACGGGATTTTTAAATTATGGAGTGAAATGTTTAGGCACACCATCGCAAATGCCTTTATTTTATTTTTTTCTGTCACTACACAACAATCATTATTACTGAATGTCATTAAAATGTTATACCCTAACATATATTTCTGATTGCCTTAATATCTGGGTCTGTGACGTAGTTTATGCAAATCAACCTAGACATAGTATGTGCTCACGAAGTACAATGACAGGAGGTTGACTGAGAAGTTTTTCATGGTTTGAAATGAGTTGAATAAAAGAATATATGAGGTGATGTGCTACGCGACTCACGACACATTACATTCAGCATCTCTTGATTCTGGGAAGCTTATTAATGGTCACAACCCATTATCTCGCCCTTGCTTCACCGATGAAGAATATTTATAATATTTATGAAATTTTTTATTAGATACGTGTCAACGCACGAAACCGAAATATACCGTTTAGAAAAATGTAATGAAAGAAATACATGAAGAGAAGTACGTCTACTCGTGGATTACAGACGATTTCGTAAACACGGTCAAGTGTAATACCATTTGAGAAGAGTTTTCTTTGCGCACGGTATCTGTAGCGTACTTAACTTTTGAAACCCTACGGGTGTTTCTAAATTATATTTATGATCTAGGGTACCATTATAAAAAAAATGTACAAAATTAAAACATTTTTTCACATGTCATTTTCTGCTAGGTATTGTCCCCAAATACCTTTCTTTATCATGAATTGTATTATTTTATATTCAAATTTCCTGCTGTTTGGAAAATACAATCAATCCAACATTTTCATGACACAAAACCGTTGTAGTCTTTTGACAATTTCAGAGAGCCTGGTGCAGGAATAAAAGTGTCTTACGGGTGCACTTAGGAACAAATTCCGATACTAGGTGTTTTAGTTTTCGATTTTAGCAATTAAATTATTAGCAATATTCAGAAAACCTATTTCTACGGGCTTACTGGCCGGCATCTGCCCACATTAATTTTCGATATTCATATCAAATCACAAAGGAACAATATGTGGATGAAAGTAATAGTTTGTTCGTAAGAGGCTGGAAACCCAAAGATCGTAAGGTCAATATAATCTGCTCTATAATTCATCATTAGATACACATTCAGATGACTTCCACTTTAACAGAAATTTCTTTTTCAAGAAATGTTCAATATTTTAATATAAAATCTGAAGTGTATTTAACTGAATATTGCAAAATTAATCTAGCATTTTAATTTTGAGAGAAAATAATAGGCATTATAATTATTATTGTTATTATTATTAATTAGCAATAAAGTAATTTTTTAAATAATTTAACTCTGCTGCTAGTCAATAAAGGAAAAAATCAAACAATGGAATGAAAGACAATTTTCAGGAGATGTCAATCACAGAAAAGAATATTGTTGCTCAGTTTTCTCTCAATCTGACAATACAAAAAGTGAAAGTTTCGTAAAGGAGGTGATAGTGTGGTAAGGACTACAAATACGATTTCGTCGTATTTTCGTTTATAATTTCGGGCATTTAAGTCGGTGAATTTCCCGGGAATCCTTCTGAACATGGAGTTACAAAGCCTAAATAGAGGAGCCCATGGAGTTAGTAACCATAAAATAGGCAATGAACAAAATAGGCCGCGAAAAGTTTTTGAATAAAATTATCTAGTCTCACTAGACAGAAGGGATGCCAAAAGTATGTGAAGGATGAATTTTAGAAAATTGCAAGAAATACAAATTGCAATTAAACAATTATGTATCATAATTACAAAATATTTTAATATAGTTCTCCTATGGAAGACATTTGAGATAAAAGAGCATTCGAAGTGGGCGATCTGCCCAGGCCTGACCCTCGCGACCCCTTGCTTTATGACTCGATGCACTGCCCCGCCAGAAGAATCAATGCAGACTCAAGAATTTTCCATCAGTCAGAGGCTTCGTTTGAATCAGTCACCAACGTCAGCAACGTCAACCATCCAGACCAATTGCCATAGGACTCCTTCTGGATTGTCAAAATGTCCGTGTATCTAATTGAACCAAAAAGCGCCGGTAGACTTCAACATAAAAAAATTAAAATCTACAGACAGATTATTGGGCTACTAGCGAGAATAAGAAATAATATATTGATTGGCAATAAACATGGGAAGTGTAGATATACGCGGTCAGGTAAGAATAATATTAGGTTAGATACGACAGTAATATTAAGTGAAAAAATACACTATCCATACTTGAAGACATTTATCTTTTGAAATTCTTCTCATATACTCCCAGGAAACGTCTGTTCCGCATTCTAATGGTTCCTGGAAATTCTATTTTCATGCAGGCCTCCTAAACGTGTTAACACACCCAATACTCCACATGCCGCTGTTGGAGCTCTTTAAGAAGTGTAGGTCAAGAAGAGATATGGCAAAGACTCTTTCAAAACGCAAACTTCAGTGTTTTCCTTCTAGGTTCTTTGAGTATTGTAAGTGACTTATTCACAAATGTACCATATGCTACTGTTTGAATGAGAATGCGAAGTAATAAAAAATCTCTTAAATTTGACTTCAAACGGAAAACAGACAAGAAAACCAATAATGCGTTTTTATTCTACAAAAATATAAGTAGAATATAATTTTATGTAAATTTACAGGTACAAATAAAATCATGAAATTTTATGGTGTAAATTCCAACCTAGAGAACATAATCTCGAATTTAAAAATCTTGGAAAACGAATGAGGAACCAAAGAAAAGAAAAGATTATGAACGTCTCGTGATTTTAATGAGGGAAGACTTGACATACAGCGTAATCGGAATGTCAGCAGAATATTATTACTTGTCGATTTATAAGAAATTATTTGATTTTGAACGCAGATTACAGCACAAATTTTCCATATCCAAACAAACAATAATTGTTGTGCAAAGAAAATTAGGTGATATTTTCCCAATTTTTTGATTATAAAATACAAAAAATAGGGGCAACTTAATTACAGCTCCTTAAAGCTTTGTTACAATTCTAGCCAAACTTCAAAATCATATTCACAAATTTTATTCCCGCATTCATAACAACACGTAAGCTACAACAAACTTTCCCCCACCCGCAAACCGGCGTCAAATTACTGCGCTAGCGACACAAGGTTCCCACAAACCCCAAATAAATCAAACAATGAAAACCTACCCGTAGAGCCTTTCTCCTACTCTAAATATCGCGATTCGATCCCAGAGATAGCCCTCCGCCGCGGCGATATCCTCGATAAAACAGGAAGCCCGCGAGACGCGACGCAGACTAAACCGGCGCGGCGGGGGCGGCGACGCCGCGCGGTGTGGCGTACGGCGTCGCGGCGGCCCGTTCGTTCATTCAGCGCGTCGCGCGCGCCGCCGCGGCCGAGGCCACGGGCCCGCGTCGGCGTTCGCGGCAGCGGCGGCGTCGGCGTCGGCGGCGGCGGCCCGGGCCCGCCTCTCCCACAGGCGGTGGGAGGAACCGCAGCGTCGGCGGTGGCGGCGTCGGCGGCACGGCTCAAAGGCCCTGTGTATACTCGGCATATCCTAATGCAAACGCAACGCTGAAATAAAACAATAAATCAACGCAAAGTGAAATAAATAAATAAATGGAGGAAGAAAGAAATTTTCGAAGTCGGAAGGTCACCTCCCCCTTCGCGTAGAATGCGGTGATATTTGATGTTTTAAGTTTAATTTCAGTTTAAGTTCAGTGAGACAGCAATGTATCGGTTCCCAGAAATCTCGTTTACTGGGTTTAGTGGGTTGAATGCGTCCCAGAACGGTATAAAGGCATTTTCCCCCACGTTTGATGCTGCTGCATGAAGAAGAACATTACTAATAAATAATCAAACCGGTGAAATTTTCGTCCGCAAAGAAATTTCGAACAGTTCCAGAAATATGGACTGCGGTCGTCTTTCAGGATGTGCAGGTTTACGCCGATGCTCAGAACGATGAAAGAAGTGGAACTATCACCACGGGCGCGCAGAAGGAAGATCTGATGAGAGACGCGGAGATTCTGGAAATTGGAGTGCTTCGTGGCGGTCTAAATTATAGTTTCATATCCGCCAACGAAGTGACACATCCATTTCAGTTTGTCATCGAGAGTCATTAAGTAAGATTGCACACTGATATCGGACCTTGGGCCGTTCGCTTGTAAAACACATTGAATTTTCCCGAGAAAACAGTTAACCAAAATGTGCTTTTATTCGGTGTTGTTATTAAGAGAATACTGGTCCTGCCACTTCACCAAACCATAATCATCATTTTAATATTGACAGCTTCCAAAATTTGAAAATTGTTTCAGAGTTACCTTCATTTTTCCACAGTGAGTAGTAGAATAAAGAATTTATTGTAGTGTGCAGTTATTGAAAGGCGCAATTTGAAAGTAAATACTGTATTTATATCGCGTCTTTTTATAAGAATTGTTTACTATTTTAAATAAATATAGTATCGTACAAATGATTCTGCGTTGTTGTTTATTATACTGACAATCATTTCTATCTTCCGTTAGAATTTTCAAAGGGAACAATTGTGATTTGGGTTAAAAGTTTTACTCTTTATATTAACATTACGAAGGATACATCTATATCATTCAATCTTTGTCATATGCTATTAATCAAGAACTACTTCACGAATTGACACGTTGCTGCAAACTTCTTATTTCTCATAAAATCATTGAAGTATAAAATTCTAGAATAAATTCGTAATAGGAAATAAAAGAAATGTTCTACAAACCACTTAGTGATTGTGAACCGCGCATTCAAATAATTACTCACACCTTATTTATTGCAAATAACCTAACGAATATTCATTTGAGTTTTATGCATTTAATTTTCGGCACCAAGAAATTATTAACAGAACAGCGTGTTAAACAATAATGAAAAAAGAAAATACATTCAATATAAATCTTCTAAACAATTGGAAAGATAGCCACGATTAGTGTTCTTAATAATACATGTCACTGTATTCATTTCGGGAAAGAAATTTGAATAATTTCTGCCATCACCCAGAGTTGGTAATGCTCCGAAAATACGTGACAAGACGAGGTTCGTTTACAAGACTTCGTCGATGGATAGATAAGACTGCGACGAATGGTTGTTTTGAACAGATCTGAAACGCCGCTCACGCCTCAGCTCCTACGGACGACATAATTTATTATCCGTGAATTTAATCAACGAATACATCTCAAAGTTTGTTTACTCCCAGAAAAAATGCTAAAAGATTAACAAAAAATACTAAAGGTAATAAAATTTGAAGAAATGCAGACGACTATACGCCATTTTATTTACATATCTATTGACAAACACCTCGCAGAATATAAACAGTGCGTAATAAGTATTTTGTAGAAATAGATGTATTTTTCAGTAATGTTCTGCTAAGAATTAAATAGAATGTATAATATTTGGCGTTTAATGCACCCCAAAAAACACGACATATTTATATTTCCGTGTTAACAGGTTTGCTCAGTTCCAAATACTTTTTATTATAATGAAATAACTGAATTTAGTTCATTATAATAAAGAGACAGTTGCAAATACAAGTTTCGAAATGGTTACAAAACAACTATTTCGTTAGTGCAAATTAATGTTAGTGCTGATGAGAATATTTATAAATAGATATATTTTTTCAGTGGTCAATGGAAGACAATGTAATGAATTTTACGTTATATGTAGCTATTCTTTGGGATTACACAGTAAAGATATGACTATTAAAAGATTTCTTTAAGGAAATTTGAACATTAACTTCGATTCTCTGCTGATATTTTTAATATAGCTATCTCATTAATTATAAGTAACAGAAAAACGGAAGATTCATTTAAATTATCAATTCGATTTCAGATTTCTCGACGGACAAACCGTACCGTGACATTTATAGAAACATGCATTTGGAGCTGTTTATACCGTTTACAATTAGTTTCATCCATTATATAAAGATTATTTTCTTTCGCTTATCAAACTATAACTAAGGCATCGTTTAAATAATATAAAAGTATTTAATGTTTAAGACGTACTGATGTTACTGTGTTGCAAAAATTACATTACGATTTGAGTTGTTCTTCAGCTTTGTATTATTTAACATCAATTTTTAATAAACAAGTGGAAAATGTTCCAAAACTAAATACATCAGCCTATCTTTCGGAGATTTTGCATTATTAATAACCTTTCAAAAACTCAATCAGTTGACAAGCAGCTATCACGAACCTTTCTTCAATGCAGAAGACCTTGGAGACCAATGATATATAACTTCTAAAAAAATCCACCAGCCATACTGTGTCACCGAATCCCAGCATGCGCCATCACTGTTCTGCGTCCTAACCATCGAAGCCACGTTTTCGCAATGGCGCTCGCAGGCGAGCGGCGCGGTAGGCCTAAAGGCGAGGCGACGCTGCGCTCCATGCCCCACGTCGGAGGGCGAGGCGGCGAGCCGTCCCGGCGCCGGTATCCATGTCCGTGTTTTCGAAACATAGATGTTTGCGTAAAAATATCGATATTTTTAACATCTTAATTTTATTTTTGATTGAAAAATGTATTCTAAAAAAGGTGTAGTAGTTTTCATATCTCAGTAAATTGAACATTGTTCGCAACGGTAAAAAAGTAAGTAAAATCAAGTTTTCATTATTATTTTTTCCCTTTTTTAAACAAAGTATTAATTATTAAGTAATAAAAAAAGGTCACCGCCAGATCAAATACTCCCCCCTCATCGTGCCAAAATGTATGGCAATAGTTCTACACCAGTTTTCACAACATCGATTATTTTGGGATCACGTGTTATTGATAAGGATATTTTGATTTCGTTAACATCGATGATCGATGATGTGTTGTCGACGTTGCAACCCTTCCGAGACGTTGTCTGCGAGAGTCGCGGACCGGCGCGGCGGCGTCATGCGGCTGCCGGCGTCGCGGCCTCACCGCCACGGCCGCGCTGCGCCGTCGCGACGCCCGCGCGTCCCGACGCCGGCGCCCCAGCGACGGCGCCGCCACGGCCCGGGCGCCGCCGCGCACCGGGATACCTAATTCGATAGGATAGGATTCTATGTAGCGATGCGAACCTCAGGAATGGACTGCTCCATTAAAGTATAATGGCCTCCATACGCTATATAGGGATTTATTTTAATTCGAAAACATTCGTCATAAAGTCATACATTTTAGAACAGTTTGACACAGCTATCCGTATTAAAATATATACTTATTTTTCTAAGATATCATAGTTTACTAACTGAAATGAAAACTAACATCGAACGTTATCTGAATTATCCATTATCCAAAATGTTGTGCAAGCATAATCATTTTTGCAAATATGAAACAATCGGAAGGATATGTTTTAACAACCTTCGTCTTTACCTCTGATAATGAGAAATATCTACAGACGTCATGTAGTGCTCCCTGTTGCGAGGAGTTACTACGGTTCTGGAAGGCAACGTTAAAAGAGTTAATGTGATTGGTATAATCAATATTTCTCGGTCATCTAGTTTTATTCAATTCTTTCCTTTCGCACACTTTTCGCAACTTTCCTTTCGACATGAAAATATTATTTTCATTTATATCGATATACATCTTTAACAAGCGGAAATTTACAATTTCGATACTTTCGGCATAAGAAGTATCGCATTCCTTGATCGCCAGAAACCGAGCAACTGCCAATTTCTTTTAATACTCAGTATGCAAATAGGTTTAATTTAAAATTCGAAGTGTCTATATGCGGTTGATGTCCATCAAATGTGACATATTCTTAAATTAGCCACACTTGATTTGGTAAAAGCATTTAGAAAAATGATATTTTTACAACTAAAAGTTTCATAAAGATGTTTTACAAGAGATGCGTTATACGGACTAAAATACTTTACATTTTGACACGAAATAAACGTATACGGTTATGTTAAAACAGTTGCTCTGCAATTTGTGCAATGCGACACCTTTCTTGTGCATCGACGATGTGTGCCAAGATTTTGTAAGAAATGTATTTTGTAGACAAAAATGAATTGATAAAACTTGCCGAATAATTATATTCCTCATTTTCATTAGAACATAATTACGTTTTGTGCCCTAATACCGTCAATGCATAAATGGCTGTCCTGATTTTTTTGCTTTTAATCTTCATCCATACTATTTATTCATAAAGTAAAATATTTTTTTAAATAAAGTTTTGTAGTAATTGATTAGTAGGTTAGAGCTTAAAAATTCTGCTATACTCAAGGCCGTAATTACCTAAAATTGCATGTTTGCTATCGGCGCCGGTATCCTTCACGTGGAAGAAGTATATTTCAGTTGCAAATTATCACAATATATTTCTGTGGTTTTCTCATATGTGTGTCGGTGGTGAGAAAAACGTTTATAACATTTTCATGAATATTTTCAAGACTAGTTATTTTAATACATCCATACTGAAGAAAACAATATCAACCAACGTCAAATTTTTAAATTTAAAACATTCAATTTTTAACTACTGTTAAATAAATATATTTTAGCCACATGTGAATGCATGTCATGGAAGCAGAGACAGGTCAGCAAAATAAACAGTGGAAATGAAAAGCAGAGTTTAATGTATGACGGGGATAAGCGACCCCCTGAGTGAAAATATGAAGCAACGCAACGTTGTCTTCCTAGCGCTAGCTAGTGATCGTCAAGTTCTTTTCAAATTAAGATTGAAGCAACTTTCCAAAACAATAATTTTGAATCAATTATTCATCTGGCCAGATTAGATATTTCCATATACAGAGAAAATTACAGTTACTAAAGGCTGGAGATTTTAAATGTAGTATATTTGTTATATTATATATCTCCGCCTCTGTCCGACTGACGGAACCTAGAAAGTTGTAGAAGTGCAATGGCTGCTGAATATTGTATCGTATCGAAGGTATTCTAAGAATCACCCCATAAACGCGATATCCGAAACAATGTGTACAACATTTATATTTAAGATTAAAGATAAAAAATAAATAAATAAATGCGTGTATGAAATTACTTTATTAGCCAAGAGTCATATGAGAAAATACTAGCTTTTATTTGGTATATAGACAGTTGAACTAAAACATCTAGAGAACATCTAGACAGTTGGTACTGTCTCACCCCATAATGTCAGTGATCCCATTTTGAATAAATGCAAAAAATTATTTGATCCCAAGTGCCAATTTTTAATTCGGAAGGCGCGTCTATCAATTCATTGAGGAACGAAGAATATAATAGCATTTTATCTGTGGGTAAGGATACTCAATGCCAATTTTGCAAGGTTTCGCCATCAAGCAAGTTTGCGATAGATATTTCGGGGATCTTCTATTTTGATGCGGCCGGTGCCATTGCTACTTTATTCGTTTTCATTTTCATTATAATCATTTTCTCATCAAGTGATTAACAAGTTTTGAAGTGATAGTAAACTCAGGACCAGGAAATCAATAAATAACATTAAGATACTAATACGACTTTTTTCTATTATTCTTTTAGAGTCATAATATTATTTCATTGTTCAGACAATTATACTATCACGAGAGAACGACAATAATTTGTACAACAATAAATCTGAATCAATCATAATACAACGAAGAATTTGGACAACCATGTGAGCAAAATTTGTTTGTGATGGAATGTTCTAGAGTAATAAAGACTATCAGAAACCCTAGAAAACATATTTGGGCTAGTTAGAAATTTTTAAGACCTAAATTTGAAAGTTGTTTGCGTAAACGTTCTGTGAGGTTTCTAGTAAATAAATCAATACACTTTAAATTCATATTTATATGATATACAATAGAGAATTTATAACAACTCAATTTTATCGTTCTATTACATGTATTACATTATTGATGAACCTAAACTCAAAGGAATGATCAATTCTAGGAATGTAAAGTGTCTCTCTAACTATTACAGCAGTGGAAGAGGCACTTTAAATTTATACAATTTCCCAGAACTCGGGAAGTGAATGACTTCAATATTAAAAACCATTTTAATGCGTTTCCTTTACAAGGGGTTAATAAATTCTAACAAAATCAATACACTATTTATTGAAAGTGCTTCTCAATAACAGCGATTAACATGCGTTACGCATGTTGTCAATGATGACATTCAGCTCCAAAATAGTTGCTTGTTTTAGCAATTCCAATGCGAGTTTTGCCACGAGCCTCCATTCTTGCATTAAGATTGACTTAAAATTGAATTTTCTTCAGATGAAAAATGTATATTTAATGAGTAAGTAAGTCAATGTAAAACTGGGGTATGTTGCCGAATTCGAACAAACGCTTAAATTTGACCGCACACTTTATTTCTATACAGAACAGCACTTATATCATACAAGTTTGCTCAAATGCTAGTGGATGTTCTAGTGCATTTATTAGCAAATTCTCAATGACAATCTGTCGTTTAAATGTGCATGAATAGCGTTGAAGTATTTTTGTAGAGAGTCTTACTATTTTTGATCAATAGCATATCGTAAACCATTGTGTGTGGAGAGCGTAAGTAATTGCAACTCTTATGCTGCACGTTACGAGTATACTTCATGAGCGTTCGAAGATGGCTAATATTGCCCTTGAAGTAGTTGGATAGCGTTATGTGTTTCTCATATTTGCAGGAGTTGCCAAAATTGTATCACAGAAGGTTGTGTTGATTCAAGCGGTACGTTTTAGGAGACTGGTAAGCATTATTTTACATTTTTTCTTTCACATAAATATAATGTATATTTAGTATATATTCAGTTAATTATACTCAGTATATATTAATCCATTCTTTATTATAATACATGCATTAAGTTCGTGGGAATATTTTTCGCGAAATAGCAACAAAGAGAGGAAATCGTTTCTGTGCAAACAACACGGATAATTCAAGATAAATTAATTAATCATTTGAAAGAAGCACGTCTATCACGAGAAACAATTTTTAATGACATTTACACGAGTAACATTTCATCATTTCTGTAAAATAGAGCCTTTGAAATGCGATGTCAAAGGCCGAATATTATGGGAAGAAAATGTACAGACAATAATCAATTGAAAACCATGTCATAAAAGTTATTTAATCGTCTTGAAATGATAAAACAATTTACACACGACGTTTCAGTGGTAGGAAGAATTCATGTGCAATCTCTTCAAATCCGTTAAGCAAAAGTATCGGTTAAAAATTAAATTCGAAGGAGAGTACATTCGTTTTGTCTCAAGATATCACATATACTCTTCTTCTTACGAAATTCATATGTCACGTAGTGATTACGCATCTAGCAAACATCGGAATAAATCAATTATACAAAGGTTTTTAGCAGACATCAGACTTTAAAATTGCCTTTAAAATATTTATTAATATTCATTGAATATTGAATATATATTAAATATTTTATTATAATGATTATTGTATTGAATGCGAACTGGGAACATCCAAACAGACATGAAACATCTTGCTCCGTCGGGTTCCCTTAATTTGTTAATTCCTTTATGAACATTCCGATTTATTGCAGAACAAAATCTTGGCGTGGAAAATAAATTATGCAATCTAGAGATTTAATTTAAAAAAGTTACTATTCACTCCTTATGTATAAAATCATTTGGATATAAGAAGAATGTTGGAATATAAGAAGAATGTGTTAGATGTAGAGCCTTTATTATGTACGGAAAGGGTCGCTTGTTAAACATTTATGTGAATGCCTAAGACTCATTTTACATTGAAAATAAATACAAGACTGAAAGGATTCTCCATACTTGCAGGTAAAAAACTGTAAACGTCTGCAGAAAGAAAGATTCTCTGACCGATATCGTGTTTATTAAAATACTAGGAACGAGATCGATATTTAGTCATTCAAATATTATAACATTGGGATAGCTGTATGTAAAAACACATAATGACGACATGACCACATAGAAACATCCATGACCGACGCGGGATTCGAACCCGCAATCCTTCGAACCGAGGAAGCCACAGGCCCTTCAGCCTTAGCGACCTCTACTATCCAGGCCGGCAAAAAATATGCTTGTTTCTCAAAGTCCAAGAAGATTGATCATTTTTTGACAACAATAATATTGAGGGAATTGTCATGTTTGAAGTTAAGAAACGCACATGCGTATTTAAAGATTTCAGGCGTCGACAAAACCTACCAGAAGAATTAGTATCATAACAAAAATCGGTTTTAAATTTCGAGTGAATATTGAGACATTAATTACGTGAAGATGGCAATTAAATCGCTCATAAAATATGGACACTCGCACATGCATGACGTTAATAAAGTACATCTTTGCTAACGTCGTATCTTTCAAACCGAACGTGCGTGGCATTAAGAAATGCGTTTATACAGGCCCAAAAAATATTATTAAATGAAAATTAAAGCACGTCTTTATCGAACACGAGTATATGACGAGTTATACATTTCAATTTTGAGATGTAATCAATAGAGAAGTGGTCTCGAAAACACAAAAACAGGAGGCAGACGTCACATTAATCACGTACACCAAGCCACACGAAGTGTTCTTTGGAAAAGCAAATCGTCAGTGATGTACCTACTAATACATTAGTGTACGGGTAACACCAACAGAACACGTTACACTTAGCACCACGTGCGTACCAGGTGAACGAGGCATTTTTAAAAGGTCGACTGTCTATGACATTAACCACTACGCAAAGCAAATTTGTGTATACTCAGAGCAAAAAGCGTGCATTAAAAGCCTCATCGTTGGTGGCGTGCCTTCCAAAACATTAGAAAACTATCGAAACAATCCGAAGAAAGTACAGTTAGTAATTTATGTAACTCACACGGTGTTTGAAATGTGACATTGAAAAATGATCGAGTCAATCAGAATTTCTCTAAACAGATATTTTCGTACGCTACTGATTGGAAACCTGTCTATCGATCATGCATTTCCCATATACAACGAAAAAGACGTGTCCATATCAGATTCATTTTTCACGGAAACCGATTGAAAAACATTACAAAAACCATTTGCACACTAAGAACATGTGTCGTTTGCAATTCGTGCACAAAACTTAATTGTTAATTCAATGAGGGAAATACGACCTATTAGAAATTCTCTGCGTTCTCCGGACGCTCGTCAGTTGGTGACACAAATGTCAAATACCAAAGTACCACCGGCACATTTGGTCTTGCGTGTCAGTTGTGACATACTAAGACATTTGTATAGTGAAAAACACATGTACAAATGCAGAAAAGGCTTCTGCGTTACCGTTGCGTGACCTTACGTGAAATTACGTGAAGAGTCATAAAAATTCGTTTTACATATGACGTTTATGTACTAATTATGTAAGGAACTAATTTAAGTTCGACCAATGGAGAAATTACATTAATATCAACCGAAACAAATATAGCCCCTCAGCACAGTGCCCCCTATACACGGGACGGTGGTATAGGTGGACGCTCAGAGGGAGGACAGGGGGTCACGACCCCTTGAAGATTTTAAAAGAGAACCTCTGAGTCGTACGTAATAAAACATTTTATTAACATAAATATGTTCAATATCTGAATTTCTCCCTTTTTAACCTGTCCATTTGCGGAATTTTAATACGATATTCGGAGAAGAGATTCAACAAGCCATCAGGGAGTTCTGTAAATTATGTTCTTTAAAATAAATATATTTATTAATAGCATTATTAAAACTGTAATTTAATTCTCTTTGAAGTAAGTTTTATTTATTCTCTAGTGACTGAACATGTCATTAACAATTCAATGAAAGAGTGGGCCCAGAATTGTAGTTGCCCCCATTTGCTTTAGGCTGCGCACACCTATGGACGTTGGCAACCTTCAACATATTTACGTAGACAAATGAGGCAGTAACGGATATTATTTCCTGTTATTTGTTCGACTAGAAGGTACCTCCATCGTGGTCATTTCGATACGCACACGTGTATTACAACAATGTCAATGAATCCATTCAACACAAAGTCTTATGCAACATCGTCTGTGTCAGTCACGTTTCTTGAAGTTAAAGAGAATTAAAAACTAGAAATGAACATATATCGCGTAGAAATTTGTGAAAATTACAAGAGCCAAAAGTTAATTTAAAATCGTGGTCATTGGAGATATAAAGACACCCGTCGTTGAAATTTTTAAAATACGGACGTGTCCACACACGGAGCACAAAGAGCGATTGACGGAACGATTCAAATCAGTGACAATTAATAAGCAGACCCTAAAATAATACTGGGTAACAGTTTGCATAAATCACAAGTTCGAAGATGATTTAAAAGCCCGCCCACGGTGACATTAAGCGTCGATGACAACATCAAGATTTCAGTGTAACTCCACGCAGCACACAGACCGTTGTGACAGTTGATGACATTCCTTCCAAGAGTTTAACGACAATTGAAATACAGAAACAAACGAATTTTGCGTCTCATTTCCTGTAAATCACAAGCGCGAAGTGTTAATTTAAAAATCCAGATCGTCGGAGATACAACGCCACGTGCTTCGTCGAAAGCTTCAACCCAGCCGTGTACGTCCACGCCGCACAGAGCGTTGCGAGCGCCGCGACCGTCGGTGACGTACCTTCCAAGAGCTTGCCGACGGCCTCGTCCAGCGGGACGCCCTCCTTGTCGGGGGTGGGGGCGTCGGAGTGGGTGCTGGTCGGGGGCGAGCCGCCCTGCTCGGAGCCGGGGCTCTTGTACATGCCGGCGGCCGGGGAGGCTCCTGGCGCAGCCAGCGCGCGGGCCCAGCGGCCGGAGCACGCGCCGTCCAGCGACGACGACGACGACGGCGGCGCCGACGGACGCCGACGAGAAGGACGACGACGGGACGGCGATGCTGATGGTGAAGAC
>BOPP01000034.1:4449138-4463157 GCA_017312745.1 Gryllus bimaculatus
GGCGGCGGCGGCGCTGCGTGCGCACCCGCCTCGTGTTTGTGCGAGCGAATCAAAGACACCTATTGTTGGGCCGAAAATACATAAACGACCACGCCGACAACGCAAAGAGAAAGACAGACGCAAGCGAAAAAAAGGACGACGAGGAAATAAGGACGAAAGAAAAAGGTGACTAGGATCTATGACGGGAATCAATATTCAAGCTGATGTTTTATTTATTGCGCGATATCGAGAGATGGCGGGGTTAGGTCGAGGATATGAATACAACCTATTGCCAATGAGCTGTATTTAAGGTAAGTTAATGTTACGTAAAATTATTACGTGATATGATAATATTCACAACTGAGCAATCCATAATAATACACTAAAAACAATATAAAGTGAATTAATTAATGTACTAAATAATGAAATGGCGATTATATTGGATTGAAACCATCATTCTATGTTATTATCTAACAATATTATTTAAAAAAAGTTGAATATGGTTATAAATATAAACAGTTTACACCATATCGTCGGACTCCAGTGTTACAACTATTACATAAAATTCTAATGAACTGATTTGGTAATGTTATTTTAATCGTTGTTATTGACGAGGATGTGCTGAAATGCCATCTTCTCCTCACTTTTTCACATGCGCACTAATTAAAAAAGACTTCTTCTACGAACGATGCGCCTTTTCATTTTTAGATCGCAGTCATCGGGGTATTTCCGTCCATTTACAGTGTTGCAGTCAGAATGTGTCCGAGCTGAACTTGCAAACGGAACTTTGGAGCGCAGGACTTCGGTAGTGCGTGTCAACAAGGACTTCTTCCAGGTATTTTTACCACAGCTCCCGCAAGACTGATGTCACGCCTCAATAAACATCTCTTATGTTAGTACGAGGAACTCATTGAAATAAATTACGTCTCAGACAGTTTGATGTGCTTGATGCAAAGTCGAAAACGGCTGCCAAGCAGTGGTCTGGCTTTTCGCACGTTCTCAGATTGGACAGTTTTAGTCGCCGACCACAATTGTTTCCCGTGCATCTGATTAACCCATACAAACAAGTGTACCGTGCCCCACCAACCATAAATTTTGCCCCCGCCGCGCGCCAATTAGTGAAGACAGGGCGGCGAGCAGCGCTCTAATTAATGTTGGAGTTAATTAATATTATTTTCTGCGCCCGGTAAATCGACCGTGACGGGCCACGCATCGTGTCAGGTAGACGGCGGCTGCTGCGGAGGCGAGCGGGTGGATGAGGCGCGAGGGGGAGGCGGAAGGGGACACGGGGGGCGACAAGGAAGCAGCGAAGCGCGTGGAGGCAGGTGTGAGCGCGTGGGGGTGTGAGGGCGCGAGGACTGCGGGTGTGGGGGCGTTGCGACGAGGCGGCGTGGGGAAGTGTATGAGTAAGTGCGTGAGGATGGGGAACGTGGAGGCTAAGGATGGCGACAACATAGAAGTGTAAAAGCTCGGGGAAGTGGAAGCGTGAAGGCGTGAGAGTGGGCGTTGTGAGGACGAGTAGAAGTGGGAGTGTGGAGACGTGAAGGCGTGAGGATTCGTGACGTGAGAGCGTGAGGACGCGGGAAAGTGGGAGACTGAGGGCGTAAAGACGGGAGATGTGAGGGCCTGAGGACATGTGGATGTGGATGCAGTGGCGCGAGAAAGTGAGGACGTATGGGAGTGGGAGCGAGACAATGTGAGGATAGGGCCGTGGAGGCGAGAGAACGGGAGGGAGTGGAGGCGTGAGGGCCCGGGACGTGAGGACGTGAGGGCGTGAGAACGTGTGGAAGTGCAGGAATGAGGAGTGGAGGCGTTAGGGAGTGAGGAAACGGGGCGTGTGAGGGTGTGAGGACGTGTGGAAGTGAAGGAATGGGGAGTGGAGGCGTGAGGGAGTGAGGACGCGGGGCGTGTGGGAATGGTGTGAGGACGTGTGGAAGTGCGGGAGTGGAGAAGCGAAGGCGTGATGACATGAGGACATAGGGCGTGAGGACAGGAGGGCGTGCGGGCGTGAGGTGCACGGGCCGCGAGGCGCCAGAGGAAGGGAGGAGCTTCTTAGCACCTACGCCCCGACGTGAGCAAATGACGCTCCTAAAATTAGGCGCCGACTTCCGCCAGCACTGTGGCTGCCGTCGGCGCCGCGCAATAGATCCCGTGCGTGTGACCTCCCGGGTGATGCCGGAACGCGAGTTGTGCAGGATCCTGCTGCGATGTGAAACATGCCATTTGCGAGGCGCGGTGCAAGTTCTAGAGAGCAGTTCAAATTTTGCACTGTGAAAGGTGGGTTGAAAGAAGTGTTCTGAGAGACAACTCGAGAGCAATTGCGCGATGATCTCTCTCGAAATGCCCGTGCTTAGCTGGTTGCTCAGTCAGTGTTTCTAGATCGGTGGTTCAAACTCCTGCATCTGTGGAATTTGTGGTGGACAGAGGGGGGATTGCGAGGGCAATCGCGCCCCCGTGATGATGAAATTTTCGGAGATGAAAAAGAGCACTGTAGCGATATTTTTTGCGCAGTAGCTAGTGTTTGCTTTCCGGTTCAAGAATTGTAATTCGAACCGCATCGTTTAAATATGGACGAAATATCTGGCGGACAAAGCGGATGTATGATTCCGATCTCTGTGATAGTGATACAGGAAATAAAGAAATGTCATAAAAACGGATGCATCTTCCTTCATCTTAGCTCTCGCTTTTGATATTGGCATTAATAGGACACAGCAATCATGGATGACATTTCGGACAACTGTCTAAACAATAATAAAAAGTGGTGATCATGTGTGAATAGAAAAAATGCACATTTTTTATTAATTATATTTTTGACAGTGAGTAACAGGGTACAAAAATTATAAGTGAAAAGTGGAAAAATGGCAAACAATGTACACTCGTATAACCAGGAAAGTTGATTAAGTATTTATGGAAATGTTATTGAGGGGTTAGGAAACGAAAACGCTTAGCTTTTAAAACTTGATTAGACACTAGAAAGTTTCTAAGTGTCCCCTGCACCTTAAAAAATGCAGTCTTATAAATTTTTCTTAATGGGAAAAATGTTGAAAAAAGTTATTTTCAGATTAAAAAGAATTCAAATATCTTGAAGGAAAGAGACACATCTAGGTAGTCACAATGTGAAATCATTAATTTTTAAGTTTTCTCCAATGTGAGTATATAATTTCGGCTAGATATTCTTCATTCTTTGGCTAACGTGAAGATCGTATTAGATTACATTATATTTTAATATCACTTTCTTTTTGTTATTAGATTTTTCTTTCGTCTTTAGGTAATTTGCTTCCGGGCCTTCCTCATTATTTCTCTTCTCTTCATTAGAATTTTCTTGATACAAGATGTTCCATAATTGAAAGTAAGATTTTCACATTTCTCTGACAATGAGAGAGAACTCACTCTCAGGTCGTTCGAGAAAGAAAATAGTGTACGAAATGGAAAAATATTTAACTGTACTCATGTTTGACGCTCTTTGAAGGAACGTCAAAAATTCTTTGTTATGTAGAGGAGGAATTTCGTGTTATTAGATAAGATAACCATATAAAAGCAAAAAGAAATTAAATATTCATTTATTCGTGTTGTATTGAGATGCGTGCATTTATCTAAAAATATAAGTAATTAAGTTAACATTTTTCATTACACTTTGTTTACATTGCGATGAACATAACAATCTCCTAATATGTCAGCTTCTGATAAAAAAAACCGTAAGGCAATAGTGACAAAAAAATTAATAGCTGTGATAATCTTTAATTGCTCTTCAAGGTCATTCCTTCACAAAACAATAGTCGAAATGGCGTGTAGCCACAAAAGCTGCTCATCTATTGGGCGTCACTACTAACAAAGCAATTCTTTAAAATATTTCCGATTGAGTCAAGGCCCAGTTTGAGCTCTGTCAACCTCTGCGTACTCTCAGTATTGATGGACCCTTTCTTCTTCAAGAGGAATTGAGACATATGGTAACGAAAAGTAAGGAGACTGACCCAAGCAGACGAGTAAGTCTGCGCCGATCGTTTCCAGATGTGGATAATCTGCTCCCTCTTACTCGCAATTGCGATGCTCTATGTTCTGCAGTCTATCTTAATGAATTTTTTATATTTTTCTGTTTTATTATCTTTCTTTATATAAAGTTTTTGTTCTTGTTTTGGCCTACATCATATATTATTTTGACTAACTATAATGAGCCCTTTTTTTAGTTGGCTTATTATTCAATGAAATTTTCACATTTTGGTTTATTACATCCTTCACATCTTTCCTTATATATTTATACGGTCCTTTCTTCACTGTACAGCCTGCCCACACAAAGATAGTTCTTGTAAACTGATTTAAGTTTGTACCTAATGATGCAGTCACATCTGTTTGCGAAACGTTGTAAAGGAAAATAAAAATAACATATTCGTAATAAAATGATGATGATTGTCTTTAATATAATTGGGAACCTTACCCTAATATAAATACTTAACGTACTTTATTCGTGATTTAGATCACAAAATCATTTACCTGCTCTTGAAATTCGTAGCTCCTGGCAGTAAGAATGGGAATGAACCGCATTTGGGAACGAAGAAACTCGCATGAAACGAAGATAATTGTTAAAGGTAGTGTGTCTGATTTCGCCTAGAATGGATAATATAGAAATTTAATTACTTTGTTTTCATTCTACACATAAGCAGCACTTACTTTACAGCTGATGTGAATATCCACCTCTCTGACAAATACTTCAGACGTGCCAGGCTCTATCGTCTACCTTCATGATTTTTATTGGTGAGCACAATATTATCTACCTACTCTTGAAATTTGTAAAGTCTTTTTACTGCCTTTAATTCGTTTTCAATTACAGTCTTAGAAGGAAAGATATGCCAATTGACTTTTTCAATCCTTGTGTATAGATGTCTGTGGAATCTCAAAACAATTTTTAATGATTGCTTTCACGATAGACGGACAGATAGAAGACAGACGGAACATGTTCTGTCGGGCAAAGTGCGTTAGTTACCTTTAAAGTAGCTTGTTTACTGAAAAATGCAACGTCCTTTGTGATATGCTTAAATTATGTCAACTATCTTAAGTTTTTTGCATTAACTTCAAAGAATAAATATGCTAATTAGCGTGTGGCATGTCCAAATGCGTCTCAGGGTTACTACGGCGATATACGAAAGTATAGATTAAATTCCTGTTTTTTTTATAAGACGGTTACAAGCGCGGTGAAATTACTTTTTTTGCTACGACGCGTCGTCCTCGTTTTGGCAACGCCAGTGGACTTCTGATAACTAAAAGTCTAAAAGTCTGCTATGCCACCCAACGGGAACTGCTGTTTTCCAATTTTTTTAAATCTTTTTCGTTTAAATGTCGTATAAATTTTGATCATTTCTCAGATTTAAATTGACAGTGATACCTAGAGATTCAATTAATGTATTTAGAATAATTTGTGTTTTAATTCTTAATATTTCCTTGCAATTCATTGTATTGTCATCTCACTCTGGGAAGTTTGTTTATTTTATGAATTGCTTTTTATTTTAATTGACAACATTCTCATGACATTTTCTGTAATGCTCATGATATAGCAAATAAAATTGTTAGAGAAGATAGTTTAGGGATAATATTCTTAGGGAGCATTCACCTTTGTTTCACAGTAAACTTCAAGTTTACATATAGGAATTCCTTGGAACAACTCGACTGATCCGATTTGAGGCTCAAAGCATAATTATGTCAAGAATTTGTGAGGATACAATCTGGTGAATTATAATTTTTATTTCATTCTATTCGTCGCGTGTTGATGTCAATGAATTATATCATTTTTAGATGTCACAAGAAAATTTAAAAAGGAAAAAAGCGAGAAATTGCAGTACATCGATGAGCTCCATCGTGCCACGCGCAACAGGATCAGCACTCTCTGTCTCTACTCAGCGAGGAGGCGCATGAAGGGCTCTTTCTGTGCAAGCCAAACATTTCATTTACCTCGCTTTTCTATCACGCCCATTAACCGCAAATCAGTGGCCAGAGCAGCAATAAATCATCTGGCAGCTGTTAGACCTCCCCGGCGATCTCATTCGTCCGTTCAGGAGTCCCCTCCGAAAGCCCACTGTTCCGTGCATACGAACTGTTGTACAGGGCGTGCTTCTCATTTTTGTGTAAAAAGAGCAGTCACATGTTAGTATAAATGACAACTCACAACATAATTAATCTGGTTACTAAGTATTTATTTGCGGAACTTCTAATTGGAAACGCGTATGCTGATTAATGTGAGGAATTTCTTGTAATAGCCAAAACCCATACATTTACAGAGTACATCATTTAAATTCAAAACGACTACGCAAATTGATTACTTACGCAAGAAAGGTTATGTTATGAAAGATAATGTGAACATTCTACCAACGACCTATAAAAGCATACAGTGCAATATGCAGTGCCCTGTGTAAATGATGGTTTAGTGATACTGATGCATACTACTAAACATTTATATGCTATTTAAGAATTACAGTGATGGTCAAATTATTAGACTACAGTTGTTGAATGAGACAAAAATGTAATGTACAGGTTCCTAATGTTTTATAAACATGCCATTATTCATAATTGACATATTTGTTGTGAGGCGTGTTCAAATTAAATGTTCAACTCATTCTTTCAATTTCAGAGTCATTTTGCCATATGCCAATGAGTTGTTTTATAAGCCAGTTTTCAGCCGTCTTTTCTTCAGTTTCTTTAAGTATAGATCATCATTTTTGTTCCTATAGTCACAAATAATTTTAAAAATTCCTTTTACATTTAAAAATTCTTATTTGTGTGGATGGATTCCCCAATAACTTTCACATTTTATCAATCACCATAAAAAAACAATTCCAAAAGAAATAAAAAAGAAAGTATTAAAAAAATCACAGAAATTCTTCCACCTGTGTGTAGCCTTCGAAATAAAAGAAAAAATATAACGTAGTACAATATTTTTCAAGACTTCTATGCCACATGGAGTTGCCATAAAGAGCTTAATTGCTGCTAATGTTGACAAATCATTTAAGTACTGAAACTCTGAAACCAGATTAGGCAGCTCACTTGTGGACAAGAAATGAGTAATGATGAATTTGATAGGGTGAATATTTATGGAGCAACTATGAATGAGGTGGACAGATATTGTCACGATTATCAATTTATTTATTTCTTATTTATTTATAATTATTTATTTATTTATATTTATTTATTTTTATTTATTTATTTTTATTTATTTATTTATATTTATTTATTTATATTTATTTATTTATTAATTATGTACGGTTTATGGGAGAAAGTACTATCCTTTTTGAATGTGAATCCCCAAATTCAAAATGATTAATGAATAAAATTTAAGCAACCAGCATGCATGTTGCGAAGAAAAAAATGATAGCAATTAATTACGTCTAACGCCTCAGCGTCCGGCGCAGCAGGGTAGGAGGGTGCGGGCCGAGCGGGCGCCCCGAGCTGCGCCTCGAGCATGCGCGAGCAGCCCGCGCGGCGCGTGGCCCCGCCGGTCGCCTACCGCCCAGGCCCGGCGCGCTCCCGCGAGGGACGTGACGAGCTCGGGCCGGCCGCAAGGGCGGCGGGACCGACGCGCACCTCCTGACGGCGCCGGGCCCTGCCCTACGCCCGCCACCCGCCACCGTCGCCCAGAGGGGCGTCCAATTGCCAGCCCGCCCCATGCCCTCGACCCGCCCCGGCCCATCCGCCGCCCACCCGCCGCCGCGGGGGAGACTGGCTGAGATCGCGCAGGAAAGTTGGCGCGGCACGAAGCAAGGAAATGTCCTGTATCTAGGGTGTGAATTGGCAATTTCCACCAGGAGGGATCGAGGAGGAAAAGAGTAGACACAGGGAAATCAGCGCTAGAAAAGTCAATTGACGAATTTACAAGTGAAACGAAGATAATCTTTGCTTACGGTGCATCGTCTGAATATATCATAAAGAGGTTTTGGGGAAAGTTTGTCTATTTCCTTGTTTTGGAATCTTTGATTTGAATATTTCAGTGTGTGAGAATCATAAATAGGAAAATAACGTCTTTCCAAGATGGCGAGAGGTGCCGAGATCAAGTTAAACCCTGATTGAATTGCGAGTGCTCGTGAAGAGATTTAAAGGCATTCCACAGTAATGCGAACCAGTAGTAACCAGTAGCAATCATTATTAGTTATAACTAAACGTGCTGTGACCGAGAACAACGCTAAAATCCAGTGCAGACCGTGAACGAAGCTTCGTCTGTCGCCAGAAATTCGTCAATACAATGTCGACAACTCATCAGAGAATACCAAGAATAAAAATTACCGCAACAGCAGTAACATCTCCACGAAATGCAAAAACATGTGCAACAATGTACATAGCAACAGCAGAACTTTCACTCGCAACAAACGCAAGTACAAAACAGGCAATACATTGCCACCAAATGCTTAGCCATGCCGACCAATATTATGTGGGGCAAAGTCTTCGGATATTGGTAATGTAAAGAAACCGAGCAAAACACAAGTGAATAACAATAGTATGACAGAACGTAATTTCTCACTAATCACAAACCTTGAAAGTTGTAGATCGTAATGTAAAGCTGTACAGTACAACAAATATATTTCAAGTGCCAGGTAAGATTGCGATGAAGGATGACTGACCTGGTTCAGTGGACCACATGTGACCAAGCCTCTACCAATTATAGTGTCGGTAGTAACACGCATACTCAAACTGAATGCTAAAATATCCCTAGCAAAAATACACAAAGCTTTACAGTGAAATTTGGCAAGTCGTGCTCCATGACGAATGTGAGGTAAATAATTACAACGGATTTTGGACTACCACCGCTATCTTTCAGGCTTTAGATATACGTTCGTTTTCAATAGCGAAGCAACACATGTGCGGGGAAAACTTTTCAAACAAGCTACTTTTATGGGCAATTGACGTCGTGTATCGTATCAATCAAACGTTTTCTCCACACTAGATAGTTCACTCTAAATAAGCACACAATGTTAAAGCTATTCAATGCGTTTGTCTTAACATTACATAACAGGCAAAGTTGTCTGTAAGTCCTGCAATCTCCAAGGAAGTTTGTTGTGTTATTTTTATTGTGTATGGATAGATATATTCGATCTATTTAGTTTACGAAGGTAGATTTCACGAAATATAGCAAAGTATATATAAAGAAAAAACGAATGTTGTTTCATTAAGACACATTTACATAAATAAATACAACGCAAGGCGCGCAATACAAATACATATCGTATGTATTTTACGATGAAATAATTATATGCGTCGTCATTGCCAGCAATATTATCTATTACAAGAGCAGCTTTCGAGGACTTAGCCATCATCATCAGTTGTCTGCTGTATGGAAGCCAGAAAAACGACTAGTCGAAAGCTGCTCTTGCAATAAATAATATTGTTGGCAATGACGACGCATATAATTATTTCATTAGAATGCTAACGATAACGCACCACAACACTTACATATGTATTTTACATCACTGTTTTTCTTAATGCATTTACACTTTCACGACGTCATCAATATTTCAACAGGTAAATTGTTCCAGTCGTTTATTGTTCAATTTACAAATGAGAATTTCCCGGTGTCAGATCTCTGCGTTCGTATACGAATTGTGAAATTATGATCCTCTCCTCTTAAATACGTCGGCTTCAGTAGCCTATTCCGAACTTCCTTCCACGCAGGATACCTACATGCGCCTTATATTAAGTACTAAGGCTAGCCACCTTTCTGCGATTTGAAAGCGGTATTCATTGTCTTTGAAAGAGTCGGTTACTAGTGAATTCAGCCGCTCTTTTTTGAATTTTGTCTAGCTCGTGAATTTGGCCTAGTCTGGAAGGATCCCAGTATATGGCGCCATGTTCCAAGATATGACGCACAAGGGAAGTATATACCAGCGTTGTAACATTACAATTGTCTTCCATCAAAGTACGCATTAAAAATGAAAGGGTCTCCACGACTTTTTACGCTTCGATTTACCTGGTCTCCCCCACTCATGTCACAGTGTAGAAAGATACCTAAGTACTCGCAGCCAGTAACAACAGGAATCAGTAACTACTTTATTTTAAAGTTACGTTTACACTCCGATGACACCTAAAATATATACTTCGCTGGACAGCCGCTGAGCTGTCGAATTGTGTAAATTGGGTGTTTTTTTTATTTGTGTGTTACGTTTTCTTTCTGAACAAATACATTCATTCTTTTGTAAACAGAAATATATGGTAGAAATGTAAGTGTTTTTGGAGTGTTTATATGTTTCTAAAATGCAAAATTTTGCATAGAAAGTGTTATTTCAAACCAACTTTTGAGTGGTTATTGCGGCTCACCCATTCGAAATATCGAAGCAGTTTATAAGACAGACTATGCATAAAATTGTCTTAAGAGCTTATTTTCGAAGTTTCGACGTTTTCTCCCCGGGCTTATGTATATTAGGGATATTCTTTTATATTTACGTATCTTTCGATTGTCGTTCTCAAGTCCTCTCCATGCAACCTGTTTGAGAAGCACATTCAAATGATCTTCAATTGTGTTAAGTTTTTCAGTTCTTGCAGCTTAAATAGACTATCAGAGAACGTTTTTACATTATTTATGATTATTATCGAATGATAGAATAGTGAATGTTGTGTCTGCTGCAACTATCCGAGAAACACCCGAAATAGAAATATTCTATTCATACCAAAGTGTATTCGCAACTGTCACACGCTTGGTTGCTCTGTGTCAGCTTCGGTGGTTATACAAAGAATATTCAGATAAGTCTCTCTTTATGGCGTATTCGAAAAGACTTTGAAGAGGCCTTTGGAAACATTGTCGGGGAATGCCTGGAACCTCGCAAGCAAAAGATACTTAATGTAGTTGCAACACTGACAGCGTTGCCCAAGACTTCCTGTTGCTAGAATTTCAGAATATGGGTTTTGCACAAAAGAATATTAAATTCTTCTTTGTTATCGTTTCTTTTTTCCAACAAATAATGTTTTCTATTTCTGACACTTATATAGCATCTTGATATTAGCTAGTTTAGCTATTTTTTGCTATTTCTCAGAATAAGTTTTTCTTAAGAGAACAAAAATAAAGTATTAGGTGGTAAGCTATAGCATTTTTTCCCCTCTTTGGAGATGTCTCTCCTCGGATGTGTTGTGGGTGTATTGTTTTCCGTGGCATAGAAAGCACAAAATAAAATTTAATGGAGATCATTCAGTCGAAAACTGTAGAAAGACATTGACAGAAAATATGAAGGCGCATTCACAAGAAAACTTTTTAGGAATGAAACATTTTTCTAATTTCAAATGAGTGAATGCCTCCTTACAACCTGATTAATAGTTGAATTAATATTTTAAAAGTCCCTTTTGGGACATGCGGTCGTTAATATTTTAGGTCGCTTTTTAACAACTTCGTCATGTAGCGACCACTATGATTGCTCCAACTATAGGAGGAACCGTCGGAAGAACATAATAACTACACAAACATCCATGCCCGAGGCGGGATACGAACCCGCAACACTTCGAGCCGCGGCAGCTAAGGCCCTCCAGCCTTAGTAACCACCGGCCATCCAGGCCGGAGTAGTTCAAATTTATCTACTACCAAGGTAACGATTTCGTCATTGAATAATATTTTCATTGGGTATACATTCTCCTTACCACCGGTAGCTGAGAATTTTAAAGCAGTTCTTTACGGTTCAAACTTTCTAGTAATTGCGGTTGCGATCCCCGCCTTACGCCGCAAATTGGCGTCATGTGATTTAACGTCTGTGACTTACGGCGCCTGCCAGAATCAAATCCGAAGACCCACCGCTCTGGTCAGCGGTTTCCGCGGTTTCCCTGGTGGCTCTCACAATCCTTCCTTCTATAGCCTGTCCCATCGAACGATGAGCTAATCACACTACCCTATGACCCTTCTCCCAGAATCCAGAATATCTTTTAGTGTCACAGCTAGGCCAACAAAAACTATAAGTACTCTTTAGCCAGAGAAAGAAAAAAAATACATATTCTTCTTAACGTCTAATAATATTCTCTATTTTTAATAAATAATTTATTATTAGGCATCAATAAAGAATTATTTTAGAATTAACATTCGTTATCGTCCTACGTAATTTTGTTTTGTTACAACTTTTTCCACCTGAAGATTGTTATCCTCTGTACTCTAGTGTATCGAGCCACACAATAGAGTAGTATGACTACATACAGTAGATATCAACACACTTGAATAATCCTCACATCTCGGGTCAGTTGCGCAATGGCGAGGTCATCAAACACGATGGTCAAGGGATAATCATCTTTGTCCAGGCGTTCGTAGGCTTCCGCAGCCGGAGTCAATACATTCTTGGCTACGCGGGATGAGTTGCGTATCGGTCAATTGTGCTGACGTTTCGGCCATCTTGCTGTCGCCTTGTTCAGAGCAATACTGCTGTATATAGCTCTGAAAATGGCCACAACAAGATGTCCGAAACGTCAGCACAATTGACCGAGACGCGGCTCATCCCGGATAGCCAAGAATGTATCTTTGTCAAGGGAGAATTTTCACCCTTCGAACCGAGGAGTCGGTACACGTCGTTAGCCACCGCAGCATTCCAAGCCGATTTTGAACATAATTTTATCAAACAGAGGTTTTTTGACGGTGAAGTCGTTAAAAGTAAACAATTAAAATAAAAGTATATTATAATAGATGCAAACCATTTATTTTAATTTTAAATAGGTTAACATCACATGATGATTCCCACAAAAAACGTTTTTGCTTTGATCTCGAAATATACAAATAGATTTCGTTTCCTCAATATCAATTTTCTCGAATTATCAGGCACTTAGTAAGTTTTAAACAGGACGTCAGTGACGTACATCAGTTAAGTGTTTAGTGTCTTCCGGGCGATACTGTCTTATACACAACTCGTCGACTGAAAATTAAGTTTTGCTTTTACTCTTATGAGAAACATATTGAACTTTGAGCATAGACACATTTTATTTTTGCAGCCTCAGATTTGACGCTCGGGCAGTTACAAATATGATAGAGGTTTAATAGAACATCTAAAATAAAAAGTAAGATTTTTAAGTTATGACGGTAATACATTAAATGGACGATACATTGTTTAAATAAAGTGCCATGCTGGATTGCCGCGCGCGGGTATACCGGTAAATTACAGTCATGTTATTAAAATGCAATCTCAATGTTGATCCTTTTTAGGGCGAAATGACATGCAAATGAACTGTGCTTTGCTTTGCGTCAGTGTTGCAGTAACAAGATTTCCATGACGTACATTAACTGAATGGAACTCGAAGAAATATACCAAACACCTCTCTATGAAAGAGGCCTCACAAGGGTGGGAGGGGCATGTCACTTCTCCTCCATCACGTATAAGGCGGGTTTAGAATTACTCTTCGTGTAAACACGACGAGGTTGAGTTTCAGAAACTCTGATTTAAGGATCCAAATCCTTCGGGGACGTGCTACATCAAATACTCACACCCTTCAGAAATACATGGATGATAGGTATACCATACTTTCGAAAATAGCGCGGCCCGAGTTCTAGTTGACAAGCCAGTTTACTTTTCCAGCGCGCTGCTCCGTGTTTGAGGAAGTCTAAGCAGGGAAGGTCTCTCTGGCGCCAACAGTCAACAGTTTATGTGCTCGTTTTCACCGAATGGGGAAACTCGGCAGGTCCCTCCCACAGGCGCGAGGGGAAGACCGAATTGAAATGAAAATCTTGTTACAGAAATAAGATATTGCTCGCACGAACGACTTGTTAGCCGATCCTTGAACACGGAACAAGGACGGCTAAGAACAGCATGAATTACGTTGTAAACTTCCAGCTACAAGATGCCTCGAAATAAGGTTGGACTTTTTATTCGCGAAAGAGCCAGAGGGATACACAAGCCGCGCTTAGTGTGCGAGATGCTTTATAAGGCGCAGGGGAAGAAATCCGCGCTAAAAACGACAGTGAGCAATTAGGGGAATAAGTAAAACATCAAAGAGTCGGCGAGAGGAAACAGCCAAGAGGGACGACTGCGGGAAGGGGATGGGTAAGAATGAATAAGGAGGCGGGGGAAATGATGGGGATAGGAACGCAGACAGAAGCGGGGACAGAGGTGAGGG
>BOPP01000034.1:4463927-4498535 GCA_017312745.1 Gryllus bimaculatus
AGGGGCTAATCCTGCCGGTCATTTGGGGGGAGATCATAGATTTTTATTAAATAATAAACTTATTTATTATTATATTGTATATTACACTGAAGAATCAAATAAAACTGGTACAGCCATGAGTACTGAAATAAGGAGATCTGGGACCAATCCGAATACGTCGTTCCGGTCGGCTGCGACTATATAAGACAATAAGATTCTGGCACACTTGTTGGATTGGTTACTACACTGGCAGGTTGTCATGATTTAAGTGAGTTTGAACGTGGTGTTCTAGTCGACGCAAGAGAGATGGGGCATAGCATCTCCGAGGTCGCGATATAATTTAGATTTTTCCGTACGACCATTTCATGAGTGCACCGTGAATATCGGGAATCCGGTCAAACATCAAACTTCCGGCATCGCTGCGGCCGCAAAAAGATCGTGGAGGAATGGACGATGACTGAGAAGAAACATTACACGTGACAGTAGTACAATCCTTCCGCAAATTGCTGCTGATTTCAATGCTGGGCCATCAAAAAATGTCAGTGCGCGAACTATTCAACGAGACATTATCGATATGGGGTTTCGGGGTCGAAAGCTAACTCATGTACTGCACGACACATAGCTTTACGCCTCATCTGGACACGTCAACACCGACATTGGACTGTTGATGACTGGAACACGTAGACAGGTCTGACACATTGTTTCGAGCGGATGGGAGTGTACGAGTATGGCGACAACCACATGAATTCATGGACCCTGCATGTTCAAGGTGGTGGGGGTTTTGTATTGGTATGGAGAGTGTGCACTTGGAGTGATATGGGATTCCTGATACGTCTAGATAAGACTCTGACATGTGACACGTACGTAAACACCCATTCATGTCCATCCCGACGGACTTCGGCAATTCCAGCAGGACAATGCGACAGTCCACACGTTCAAAATTGCTACTGAGTGGCTTCAGGAACATTCTTCTGAATTTAAACAATTCCACTATCCACCAAAATTCGTATATATGAACATTATTGAACGTATCTGAGGTGCTTTGCAATGTACTGTTGGGAAGAGATCTTCATCCCTTCGTACTCTTACGACTTTATGAACAACCCTTCAGGATACATGGTGTCAATTATCTCCAGCAATACTTCAGACGTTAGTCGAGTCCATGCCACGTCGTGTTGCGGCACTTCTGCGTGCTCTCGGGGACTCTACACGATACTAGGCCGTTATACCAGTTTTTTACCTCTTTAGTGTATATTTATAGTGTATGTATTATTTTTTTATCGTCGCGAATTGGTCATCCCTGGACCAAGCGAACGCGTCATATATACCCACCGAGGCCTATTCATATTTTCCCGGTGGCACCTGCTCATGACTTTTTTTAGGAGGGTATCAGCAGTTCTATGCCGAATCCATTTTTACACACCAGGTTTGTTAGTCCTGGGGGCATGAAGTACAAGATGATAATGATGATGATGATGATGATGATGATGATGGACAATAATAAACATACAAACACACACAACACTCATGTTCCGGGTAGAATTCGAACCTGCGACCTCTCAGGCCCGTGGCAGGTACGGCTCTTTAGACTTAGCGACTCCGGCTGTCCAGGCCGGCAGTGTATACTGCATATGATACTATAAAATATTATTTTTAAATAATTACTACATAGTTCTAACATAAATATTTAGATAAATTTTGCCGAGGTAACGAACGAGAACTCTAGGACTTATGGCATGGCTTCCAAGTCCCCCACCCCGATCAGGCTCTCAAATGGGTATTGCTTGGTTTCAGCTGGGTATTTCCCATTTAATACTGAATTAGTGGCCTCCAGCTGCAAAAATGATGCTGATAAACACGCAAAGGGACAACAAACGAAATACACTCGACGTTGCAACAACAGAATAGTGTATACCGGTACAGAATACAATAGTTATTTTCATACCAAGAATATCAAAAAGTTGCTGTTCCATAATTCAAAACGTGAACAGTAAATATTTAATGACGGACCGTCTCTTCCTTGAGCCCTCGCTGTCCTATCAAATATATCAGCAGTTTCATAAGCAGAGACGCACTAACTAAGAGAATTCAACCGGAAGGCGCAATATGAGGATAGGCGGAATAAAAAATAAAATATTTGCAATTTTCAGTCAAAATCGAAACTGTCATCATTTTTGGATTTTCCGGGTATCTCACAAAACCTTAGACACCTATCATGTGACCGGAGACTAAATAGTTTTCTTTCATCTCTGCGAACATTGGAAATTAGTAACAGAGATGTTTTTGATTTTTTCCCGATATCCTGGGCAACTGATGAAATCATAGACATCCCTCACAAGGTCGAAGGCTGCATAGTGTTCTTTCGATTTATCGCCGCATTAGAAATGGGTAATATTGACTGGTTTTCTTTAGGTTTGTTGATTTTTTGGTTTACGTTTACTTCACGTATGTTGTGTGTGTACGCGTACTACGTTTTCTTTAAATTTGTTAAATTGTTTCTTTTTCATGCGAATACTCATTAAATACGAGTACAAAGTCGTTTATGTAAAGCCGTAAAATGAATATGTGTGAAATTGGATACGGGAAATGAATAGAGAGCGAGACCTTACCATAATTCAATTCGAAAATATCTCTTTTGAAACACATACATATCACCGGATCCGGGTAGGCGAAAGTGATTACATAACTTTCTCTTCTTTCGCAGAAAGTGCGAGAAAGTAAAGGAATAATCTCACCTTATCTCTCCCAGTTTCACATCCGGGATGCAAAATGGTTACCACTTGACCTTATTCCTGCTAGGCAGTATTCCCTCAAATTAAGCACATGACGATGCTACCTGTGTTTTTTACTTTCTCGTCTTTACGAAGGTACTTCATGAGAAAGAAAAGTAACGTAAACGTGCGCCTGAAAATGGCAAATTTCGGCAGAAAAACTTATCTCCAGGTCCTGGTAACAAAAAATTGAATAAATCATGTTGCTATGTAGAGTAAATTACTTCATCGTCCTCAGATATTTCCATTTCCATTTGTTGTCTACTTTTACAAATCAATATATGTATTCTCAAGGCGTTTCTCGATCATGCTGCCAAATATAGTTTACAAAAATAGCGTGTCTCTTATGTTAAACGCTATTCGAAAATAGTTGAATCCTATCTTGAACTACAAAGCTGAATGTGAATAAATTCCTTCCTAAAAAGTTGTGTTTCTCCGAGATTCCTCACGTTAGAAATAAGCCCTTCAATTCTTTTCCCCTTTGTTAAATACGGCAATCGCTCTTGCTCGCCGCCATTGGCAAGATGTGTTGGTTTCTTAGGCACGTACGAAGGGAATTCCTAGCATCGTAATCGCATTCCTGGGTGCATTTCACTGCTTTACTGCAAGATGACTTCACGCATCTCGCCTTTGTTCATCTTTCGCTGTTCGTTTCATAACCTCGAAACGGCTTTTTACTACAGGTCCTTTCGACAGTATTGGTCATTACGACCTCATTGCAGTAGTAACTGTCCACAGGTAGTCAAGACCGCAATATTTCATGTGCTGAATTGACATGTGCAAGGCAAAGTTAAATGTATACATAGTGGCGCGGTGTCAAAATTGGTGTTCTGAAATAATAATAATAAAAAAGTGAAAAATTATCTCGGCAACTTTCTAACGAGCAGACGAGGTCCCTAATTTTAAGTGGTGCAGTGATGTCTCATTAGCCAAAGGATATCATTATCGAAAAAATGACACTCTTACACAATTATGCTATTTTGTAGCGTGAAGCATTCTGTAACCTTAGGAACTTAAAAATATATCAATTCTGTTAAAGGAACAACCATGGTTATTATTTATAAAAATAAAAAATTATAACAAAAAATCTTATGTTTGTCTAACAGTACAAAAGAAGTTTTGCTCACCAGCCGGCGGGAGTGATTCATAATTATCCATCGACGTATTGACAGCAAATGTTAGGTTTTGCTCAGTAGAAGGCACGAAGTTATCCATCGCAGATCGCCTTGGAGAGACGAAGTTTCTCGCTTTCAGTTCTGGAAACAAAATGTTGTGAATCCTATTAATATGATCAGGGAACAAGCAGTTTATATCAGTGAAATAATTTCCTACTCGTATTTTATAATATTAAAAGCAAAGTAATACTTAATACTGATGCCAGTTTAAAAAAATATTCTTTATTTCTTGCACATTTTCGAGAAGGTAAGAAATCGGCTTTTACCAAATTAAAGGAGTGGGAAATCATAAAAATAAAATTCACTGCTGCTTCGATGGTGTAATTACAGCAAAAGCATAGAGCTCCATAAAATCAGTAAATTCTACCAAAAAATTATCTTGGTAAGGAATACACAGAATTATTCTGAATATTAGTACTTGGACTGCTGTCAGAAATAAATTAATAATTACTATAATATTGCAAATAGCTGACAAATGTTGTTCAAAGAATTGACTCGCCCAGCCGGGAATCGAAAATGGGTCCGCTGAGTGAACAGCTAAATATCATTTGCAACATTACTTCTTTTATGTAGCTAGGAGTCTTGGCAATTGCGAGACGGCAAACATATTGCCACTAATTGTTGGAACTTTCAATTGTGACTAGGGGTGAAATGTAAATAAATTTTACTAATAAGCGCGAAAAGAAAGAAAAACGAAACATAGAAACAAAAACATTTTCAGTAATTAAGAGTACGTTATTGTTTGTAACTCAGTTCACACCGCACTCCACGTGTACATCAAGTCACTTCATTTTCTGAACCATCTCTTTCATCTACTTTTACACTCGGCGCTGCATTTCATATCACAACACCGCATTATACTTCTCTTCGTGTACACGTAATCACATACACCACATTTACTTACTTAGATGGTGAATATTTTTAAATAATTGATTATCAATAATCTATAACAAAATTAAAATAAGTAAAATGTTTGCAAACAATCAATGATTCATGTGCAGGTGTTTAATTCTAATATAAAATGTAATACCGAAAATAATATAAAAATACCAAAATATCATAGTTAAAATATGAAACCAATATACTAGACTTGTTACATATTGTAAGGATCTCTAACATTATAGGCTCAGGCAAATTGTAGTACTCTTTTGTAACAGGTATTCTGATTATTGTATTTTTACTATAATCCCGTAATTATTATCTCTAATGTACAGAGCAATGTTTTCTAGATTTATGTAAGTGATTTCGAGAAAGGGCGTTTCCTCCCCAGCTAAGGTGGTTTTCAGTGGCGCAAATTTAAAGCATAGTTAACATGCATTGCTCCCCGGAGGTAACCGTAACATTTTCTCCCTCTATCAACACAAATGATCAATTATTACACTCAAATTTGCTCAATTGCACTGCAACTATATAGGCAATTTGCAGGCACGAATTTATGCACATTAATATGACAACATTCAGATTGATTCGAATGCATAAGATTCGGCGTGAGGGAGGCCACGGAAGAGATACCTGGCCGTAGATTCTATGTACTAATGATTCAAACTGCTAGCGCGGTTGTGAGCTCGGCTTCGATAGTAGGATCACGTGACTTCTCCCTTAAAACTAGCTCTCTCGCAGACTGGTAGCGCGGTAGAGAGCTCTGTTGTGAAAATAGGGTCACGTGATTGCCCCATTCTCCCATGCCGTGGGCTTCCCCGAAAACTTTAATATTTTGCGCTTTTTACTGATGGTTGGTATACTGTTTCTGAAGGTCAGTTGATGTTTTTGGGGCAATTTTAATTCGGTCTAAGAGCATATGTAGTTCCTGAATGTAGCTCAGTTGTGTTGCATCTCTTCTATAGTCTTGTGATATGTCTTTTCCGTTGTTTAGAGATCTTTTACAGGGCGTGCCGAGGGTTTCCCACTGTCCAATGCCGATTAGGAACCCGCTTATTTGGTATTAGGGAGTTAGTTTACTGCCCCCCCCCCGTACACACATCAGTGAAGTTCGCTCCTGGAATAGGAATTTGCATGACAGTAAGCAGAACTAAGGAGTCTGCTGTGCTGGGCACTTAATTGCGGGCAGTGAAAACCGATAATGTAGTCTGAGCAACGGGCGAACGAACACTTCTGCAAATTATACATATCAGTAGGTGAAACATGTGGAGGTGTCCAGAAATGAAGTCCAAAGTGTCTAGAAGTCTTAGCCCAAAGAGCAGTGTTTAAGTTGACGTTTTGCTCAGGGTAGGTACGTAGTTGGAGAGAGAGCTAGGGGTCCTGTACAAGTGTGTTGCAAAATGTCATGTAAAAATAACTTATTTTCATCGAAGGTATTTTGTTGAATTTTCACTAGTAGACCTCCTCTCAAAAGACCATTGCGGCTGAGTGGCTAGTAGTGTAGAATGATGTGCAAACAGACCGGCCAACAATCGAAAGACTTACCCAACCGACGCATGCTAACCTGCCCGAACCTTCAGAAGGAAGACCTTGCAGTAGCTGATAGTACTCCACATAATTAACAAATTGCAATTTTTTGTTGTGTGACATTTCTTGTGTACCGTTGCTGTAACAAACTATAACACAATTTTACTGTTATGCACAAACCTCAGAATAAAATGGGATATTGTACTTCTGTTCCTCAAACTTAATTACTAGGGAGTGGATTTCTATGATTTTGCATATTTTTGTCGGTTGCTTCAGGATACAGCCAAGTGAAATGTTTTGACGTATGGTTAGAATTGGAAGCTATGTAGTGCATATTTGTGCATATTTGGATAATTTTTCCTGTTGGTGCATATTCCTCTAATTATAGTCGCATAATTTGCATATTTCGTAAAAATAGAGCTGTATTTGTAAAACGTTTCATCTTTCCATCGAATCTATTATTTATTTGCGAATGTTCATTGATTAGAATGAGTTTGTCACAGTTTGCGTTTTTGTCTTTTCTATAGATGATACATTACTTGTGCAAGTGTAGGATATTTTTTGATATACACATTTTGAAACCAGACAGAAGAAATGCACCAAGACATACAACGTACTTTATTAAGGTGAATATTTACTTCAATTATTTCTCTTGCGCAGTCTAGAAGTACTTTGTTTGCACAGAAATCTCTCTTTGCATTTCAAGCATGCTTCTCCTGAATTTTATCAAGAAAGGTTTATACCGGAAATGAAGTATTGTTAATTTGTATTGCACATTAAAGAGCACATTTCGATATTTTTAACAGAACATTTCAAGATTTTTTATGGCATAAAAATCCTCTCCCTAATAGTTACCAATCCTTAACACTACGTGACCGGATTTCTTCCTCTTGTATTTTTTGCTCCAATTCTTGGCCTTTGCCATTGCTCCATTCTTGTCATCCATCGAGAACCGCGAATGAATGAAGACAGCACACAGTCGCTGCGGCTCCGTGGAAAGAGCGAAGCCTTTCACGCAACGTACCCTCCGCCGCTTTGAGACGCACGAAATCGCCGCGTCGCGCCGGCCCGCGGGAGGGTACGTCCATAAATTACATAATGCAAATTGGGATTGTTTCGAAGACCCCCTCTCCACCCTGCATCACTCTCGTAACGCGGCCTTGAATTCTCCTGAATAATTACGTATCGTTTCCGACACCCCCTTTGCAAATGCAAGAAATCAAAATAATCATAGCACAAAAAAACAATTTGTGTATGTTGCGCTTGGTCAGCGTTCTCGCTTTTCACTACACGGCCCCGGGTTCGATTTGAGGTCAGACAAGATTATTGTGTGCGTTTTCCTTGTAATGTCCCAGTGTCTGTTGCTGTGTGACGATGAGCAAATTCACTTCTTAGGTTGAGAAGACCGAAATACAGCGTGGAGATGCCTGCGAACTATTCCCTTAACCCATGGCCGCGAGAGTCGCCGGTAAGCCTGATCCGTTCACGGGCTGTCGCGTCAAGTACATACATACATACAAAAACAATTCGTGCCAACTTCAATGGCCGAGGTGGCTAAGAGCGTGTACTGATCTTAACACTTCGGTCTGAAGGGTCGAGGGTACGAGTCCCGCCGTGGGCATGGTTGTTTGTCCCTTGTCTCTCAGTATGTGTTGTCGCGTTAAAGCAAATTAATTAGTTATTATTTTAATGTCTAGCATAAGACTAAAAAAGGAGTTGTCAGCAAATGCTGAAAAGTAAAAAAAAAATCAATGTTTCGTAAAATAAACTAATACCCGTCATTCTGATGTAACGCAGCGTAACGGAGCCTCAAACCCCCTGCCCTCTCTCTTTAGCGTGACGTAATTTATGGACGCCCCCCGAGGAAAATCTCTCGGCAGTCGATGGACCTCGCGTCGCGTCGCGGCGTCCGCAACGAGGAGCGGCGCGGCCGAGGGCAGGGTGTCGCCACCGAGGCCCCACGTGGCCCCGCCGGCCCCTCCGCCCTCGCCCACGCCCTGGCCGCCTCCAACGCTTGCCAAACAACGGTCGCCTCCGCACACATCGCCGTGCCGGCTGGCGCCCGCGCGCCCGCCGCGTTGCGTCAATCAACGGGTGGCGCGGCGCCGGCAAGGCGGAGGCGGAGGCGGTGAAGGTGGAGATGGTGGAAGTGACATTTGTTTATTATATACCTGTATGTATTTTGCATTTGGGGTTGGTTTAACCAGACGTGGGGCGGTGTTCCCAGGCCTGGGCCCCGTTTTTATTTTCCAAACATGATGGTAAGGTAGTCATGTGCCGAGCACGATGTATTCACCTCGTCGTACCTAGCATATTTTGCCTACCCAAGCTTTTGTTTTCCTCACACAGCTATAGAAACAGACGATTTGAATTGGAAAGCTACAGTTTGATTTTATGCCCCAGACGGTTATCGAATCGGGACTGCTTCACAAAAAGCTAGCAAGCTGACCATCGCTTATTTTTTATTTACTTTTTCAGCTTTTACGGCTTTTTCAGCTTTTACTTATTTACCTTTTACAGATTCTTCGTTATGCTGCCAAATATTGTGTTCTAAAGTGTTCCGCTGTCAGATGTATCCGAAAACCGTTGTATCATACGTTCTGGATCTAGAAAAATATCTTCGTGAATGATGATGAAGGAATAAAGAGGTAAGAGGCCGAGAAAACGAGTGAACCCGAAGAAAACCTGCTGAGATGTTGCTTTGTCCACCACAATGTCCAAATGGATTGGCCCGCGATGAAACACCGGCCTCAGTGGTAGAACGCGAATGCGCTAGGCATTACGCCATGATGGTAGTAATGGAGCTGTTTAAAGTCGTATTGCCGGCGAGGATGAAGGTCACATCAAAGAGATGAAGGCGATCGAGGAGAAGACGAAGGAAGGTGACAGCAGTGGAGATGGAGGCAGTGGAGGTAAAACCCGTGGTTCAGACGGCAGGTAGTGGAGGAGATTGAGACGATAGAGGTAGATGCAGTGGAGATGGAGGCGGTGGAGGTAAAAGCCGTGGTTCTGTAATTTTGTTTGTTGCGCCTATAATGACTTCACAAGTCTCTGACGGAGAGTCGATTACTATGCAAGTGATAAAGGATGTGGTTGAGAGAATAGATGTGATGAACAAGTTGTAAAAGCTGAAGGTAAGGAAAATAGCATTTGAATCGCTGGTGACGGTGAAAGTGATGACGGTTGGCAAGGAAGCAGTAGTTAACAATGGGACAATCAGCGTCCCATTGTTTAGTTAAAGGTAATGAAAGTGTTCAGCTTATGAACCTGATTACGATGTAGTATTTTTTACGGTGTCTGCTTTTAACGGACATGACGGCGGAGGTGAATATGTTTGTTGGTGATTAATAAAATGAAGAGAAAGATTGTTCAAGGGACAGTGTACAAAATGCAAGCGTTCGGGGTTGAAGTGATAACTGACAAGTAGTTCGAGATAACGATAACTGTATAATATGTGCAGACGGGCGGGTCACCTGACAAATTAGATAGAAGTATTTGAGAAAAAAGTTGCTGTATATAAACGTAGTATACGCGGTAGCAATATAGTAGTATATGCGGTCACATGGCCAAGCTTGCATTCATAGATCCTTCTGAATTGTCCATGCATATCAAAAAATATTCCTAATTAAGAAAGATTAATTATAAAATGGCTTAATGAACAGATTTGTTGGTAATTCTTCACTTATCAATTCTTTATTTATGCCAGTACAGGCAATGTGTTATCTTATGTGGTACTGTTCCTACCCATTACATTTCTACACCATGATTAATTCAAAATAATGACACCAATAGAATTTGAATTTTCCGTTCATAAATTGTCATGATCAAACTAAATCGTTCGTGTTTATTAGGATTAGCCTCACTTGCGGCATTTTCTCTTCTTTCGTTCGTCAACAGCAGCATTGCCTCTACCATTTCCATTTTCATCTTCTGCTTCCTCCCCTTCCTCCTCCTCCTCCTCCTCGAGCCCGAACTCAACACTATCAAATACTCCAGCCTTTACTATTCTCTGAAAATCTGCCTCTGCATCGTCATTTTTATACGGCTCGGTATACCTCTTCTTCGTCGCTCTGCTACAAGAAAGTTCCATAAACGTCCCCCGTTATCGTCAACAGATTATATCAATAGAAACATTTCATTGTATTTGGGAATATCACACACCGCGAATCTTCAGCTACGAAGTTTTTTTCGTGGCATCACGCATCTTGAAATGTGAAAGATTACAGTCAATGTTAAGTATGCGACCTACTGCACCTTCAAATATCGTCGAGAAAATGGCATTTCAACTACTCACCTAGAAGTGACAAAGACATTTTTTTTAATATGGTTTAAAAATTAGTTAAGTTTAATAGCGTGATAGTAGGAAATTGTCCATTGGCTTAAGTGCAGAACATAGCTGTTAACCTACTAATAGAGTAATCTTGCATTCCATGAATGGCATTAATGGAATTCCAGCTGCGTGCTGCCTTGATCGGTAGTTTTCCTCGGTTTCTCCGATTGATACCAGACAAATGCCATAACAGAACCTCAACAAATGGGCCCCGAATCGAACTGGAACTCTCCAGCATTATTCACTCCTCTCCCCTTATACACACACATACAAACATGCACTACACTACCGCACATGTCGGCAGACCAGTCAAGAACTTAGAGATTGTCGTTTCTAGGTGATATACCGCTGAAGGGAGATACCTGGAGGCAAGTCCTCCACAAACCGACGTGTAGGTCGATGCCAGATCTCGGATTCCAGAGGGGAAACCGCCACCTCGAGAGATATAGCATACACTAAACATATAGGACAAATGGCCATAGGCCAGTTGACGCACCAGGAAATACCAATCTATCAATCAATCCAGTATAATATTTTTCACATAAAAATTGAAAATTAAAATGTGTTTCTATATTCATGAGCTCATGGAGTTTTTTTAAAAATAAATATTGTGCTACCTAATCTATGGAGGACTTAAGCAAGTACTTAATGCGCTTCTGCATTAATCCTCCAAAGACTTGGGCTGTAAAGGCGATCCCATGGATGTCGACTTCACAGAAGGGCCCGTCGCGGTGGGAGCGTCGTCGTCATCGTCAGCAGCGGTCGGTGGCGCCAGCGGGCTGCGGGGAGGTGGAGGGGCGAATGCGGAGGGCGACCAAGAGAGCAGCGGCAACGGCGACGGCGTCAGAGCCCGCGGCGGCGACGGCCGGGGCTCTGACGTGTGGGAGTGGGAGGGGGAGGTCCTGCGCGGCTTTGGCGGCGGGGACACTCACAAACGCGTCGCCAACTCGGCCCCGCTCCGCCCGACCCGGCCCGGCCCGGCCCGGCCCGGCCCGGCCCGGCTCCGCCCCGCCCCGCTGACCAACTCCTCTCCCCAGCTCCTTTTCTCGGGCCGTCGTCGGCGCCGGACTGTCACTCACCGACTGAAGCGTCCCTCTCCCGCCCGCCTCCGCGCCACGCCCCCGCGCCCGCCCGCCTCCCGCTCCCTCCTCGGCCCCGCCTGCGCCGCCCGCGCCGGCGGCGGGACGCACGGCTCGGTACACAGCGCTGCTTCTCACGACAAGTTACAACATCGTGTCGTGCGCAAATTTTTATCAATTCGTTTGTCTTCATTGCTCATCTGTCTGCCTAGCCAATAAAGGTGGCTCCAAGGCAAACTCAAGCTCCTTTTCTCTGTAGTGCGTCCCCCACTCCGAGGTCTCAACCCCACGCTCGTCGGGCATCCATAACACGACATCAAAGCCGCCGCCGGGGAACGAGTACACACGTTTTCAAAAAGCTTTGATTGCAATAAGCGTACATATTTTGTCAAACATATCTCACGGTGTAACAATATTTTGAATAGACTTTGGGAAAGGTCCTGAAATTGTGTACTAATATTTGTTTGCTCCGGGCAAATACAGTAAATTCAAACGCAATAATAAAATGGGAAAGTGCAGTTGTGTAAGCCCCAGTTGGCGAGGCTCATTGAGTTCGGAGGCACGCCGCCAGCCTAACACACGGGGGGTCAGGCTGGCTACGTCTTGTTGATACAAGAGAAGCCATACTGATGCCGCTTTCGACCCCGAAGGAATTCGCAGCGTCATCGAGGCACGTTAGAGACGGCTCCGGCGCTGCATCGGCCCGGGCGGCGGCGGGGGCGGCGGGGGCGGCCGATTCCGCTGATCAAGAGGCGCTGCCGCCGCCCATGCCTCCCCCGCCGACAGACGCCCCCGCACAGTGGCCGGAGATGCGATTGTTGGAGAGTAAAGTGGAAATAGTCTTTGATCCACAGGTTAGTTTCTTCTATGAAGTTATTCTTCTCAAACAATCATAGATTACGAGCAAAACGCGTGTTTTATGAACACTTTGCCATTCAAGTCCTATGAAAACGTTTAGCTCTATTGAGCTGTTTAATGAAGTACTTGTGTTTCTGTTAACAGTAAGTTATGAGCGGTTATTTCATGTACAGTTCATTACGCATGCCATCTTTCATTCAAAATTTGGGGTGGAACAAAACTTCTTTCTGTGTTAACTTCGGACATGGTGCCCTCATCTTTAAATTACAGTACAAAGTATGACGAGCGCTCCAGTATTCCGTGTGAAAATTCCATTGAAATAGAGTTCTAAACAAAAATGTAAAACACCAAACACAAAAACGAGAGGAACTTGCAAATTTTAGAAAGGAAAAATATTATGTCTTTTAGAAAATGAACATTTGTAGATGACAGTAGCACATGACAAATTGCTATAGTATATATTATAATATATATTTTGCCAAGTGATTATATTTTTCGAGAATCTACAGGCGTTAAGAAATGAAGAGTAACATTTTCACATAAGTTAACGCAACATAAATGCAATTTCTGAATTGGGAACGATATATTAACGCCGAGGAAACGAAAACGAGTAAGAATATGTGAATATGCCAAATTGACAAATATTTAAAATTCTAACAGGTAAGAGAATTATTTCCATCGAATTTTTCGAGTGCGTGTGTATTGTCATTAGTTACGGGCACATTGGTGTTTAAGCTCGAAATATAGAAATATCGTTGTTCGAATATGTTGGAAACTTCGAAATCTTGAAAGAATTGGTTAGTGTGAGTCGGATGGACTCGTCTCATTGTTACTTTCCAACCTAGATGTTTATTAAAACAGACGATTACTGGCACATCATGAAGTCAAGAGAAGGCTTAAATGATAAATGTATCCCATTTGTGGAAAATACAGATTACATGCTCCAATTTTGCATACGTGCCGGCTTCCATTTCAAACGAATGTCAAGATTCATGATTTCAATCAACATTCTGAGAAACAATTACTACACTATTTCAAATTAATAAACGCAAAATTTTGCCTACAATAAAAAGAAATACGATGTGTTAATCGCATGTTATTGAGTACAAATCACCTCTTACCTCAATACAGTTTTAGAAGCGAAAAGTGTACTTACAAGTATGAAAATGACCGCTGTAAGTGTAGCACTTCATGTAATCGTTGTAAGTGTAGCAGCATCATGATGGATGTGTATACTATTAATTATACGTGGACACGCGTTATGTTGCTTCCCACTAAGGTCTCAGAGATCGTGGTACGATCTCCTTTTGCAAGGTAAGTCTTTACAGCTAAAACTGATTAAAAGAATGAACAAGAACGACATTCACCGCAAACAAGGAAGAAAAGATTGTGAACAAATTTCATAGAGCATAAAATCATCATCGTATGCCGACATAAATATACAATAAGTGACTACAAGAGGTAAAAATCACAATTTACTTTTAGGTAATTCAGTTACGTACAAACGGATATGTTTCTTTAATATTTAAGTTTCGCTCTCTCTTTCTTCTTTTTTCTTCAAGACATCTCTTAACTTTTTAAACATTGAGCGTATATATTCGGAGTAATCCTCCGTCAAGTTTGGTCTTCGTCTCGTACCGTCGCAGTCAGTGAATACCTTTTATTACTTCGGTGCGCGTCTTGGCGCCGTCAATAAACGGGGTTCCCTAACGGTATCCGTTCAGGAATCTTAGGTATTTCGAATTGCTTAACTTCTGTGACTTCACGGAGCATAGTTATGCAATTTGGCTAACTAAGCCGATTTCTCGATTGTTACTTGTGAAAACGATTGATATCAGCTGTTCGTTAAAACAATTTAAGCAAGTGTGTTCCTTTGCTTACATCGTATAGGCAAATTCTTCGAAAATGTGAATTTTAACTCCGAACAGCTAATGGTGATGATTCAGTACGCCATTCTCTGTATTCATTTTTTCCTACTAGTCCAGCGCAACATCAAACAACTCACATATTTTGCAAATTCGCAAAGTCATGCCATGGCATTCTAAGTGAACTAATATAATTTGAAGTTTCACATTTCAGAAACAAACGTGCTCATTGGCGCAATCAAAGAGGAGAGTTAATGAGGCTTCAGCTCTCTAGACACTCAAATATAGTTCTTACTAATTAACAAATAAAATTAATATTAAATTCAGCATAAATGAAAAATTCTTTGTAATAAAACATTAAGTCGGGTGGATTCTAGAGCTACAACCGTCGCCCCATAGAAAAATATAACGCAAGATAAATATTACATGCAATGCAGAGTGAAGGGTCCATTTATGATCCCTGCTGTTAATTATCATCGTCTCCTCTATGCTTCTGACGTATATTCCCTTGCAATGGTCATGTGCACCTATTGTTTCCACTTCACTTTCTTACTGGTAACGGTGGTATTTGCTTCGGAAGCTGGCAAGAAAGTAAGTACACCTGGTTTTTTAATGATAATGAATTAATTTTTCGAAACTCAAAAATTGTTATTGCGATATGAAAGGTGACTTTTTCTTCCTATTATGCGTCTGAACGCTGGTTAACATGTTTATTTTAGTGTTGTTGAAGTTGACTTAAAACTTTTATTTTCCCCTATTTTCATTTCCTTTTTTTCATTTATTTTCTTCTTGTTCGGCCATGTTGCCTTTCAAGGGCTTAGATACAATAGATTATTCATTGATAGGAATGGGCTTCCTTGGCATTGCTGCTCCGTTTTTAAGGTGTTCGTTTAGGATGGGCTTGGTTTATTGTTTATTTAACATTTGCATTCTTTAATATTAGGCCAAATGTTTGATTTAATTTTATCATATACTTACGGGGGGCGAAACTTATCTTTGGGGAATTTGAATTTGATGCGGCAAGGGTGGACAGCATTACGTCCAACGGTTAAATTTATTTGTTAAGTGAGAAATGTTGAGTGTAGTATAAAAGAATTTCGAAATTCTGGAAATGTTATCTTTGATTAGATACATACGTAGCTCCCCATGGATCTGGGAATTAGGTATAAACCAGGGCGCTTGTATGATTTTTTAAGGCATTTGTTTTGTACCGTCTGAAGTTTCTCTATTGATGAGGGTGCGGTGTTTCCCCAGACAGGACAGGCGAATTTTACGGTGGATAAAATGATTGATTTAAATATCATAAGCTGACATTCAATTTTTAACGAGGATTTTCCATTTATTAATGGATATAGTTTTGACATTTTCCCCTGAACTTTATTTACCAATGCAAGGATATGGGTTTTCCGTGTTAATCTTTTATCGGAAAGACCACCAAGATATTAAATTGGGCCAGAATTCCATTGAATCGGGCTGCAATTGATTTTTAAATTAGGGGGCGTTCTTGGTTCACGAAGTGTGAATATTTTTGAATTTTTCTAGATTAATTTTTAATCTTCACTTATTTGTCCACGATGTTAGTTCTTCCAAATTATTTTGTATCCGATCTTGGGCTATGAGAATGTCTTCATGAACAGTAAATAAAGCTGTGTCATCCGCGAAGAGAGCTAATTTAGGGTGTGGCATATCTGAAATGTAAACATTAAATAGTGTCGGTTATCATGACGGTTGGTCGGTGGTCGGTTACCATGAAATTTCTGTTTTTAAGAAAGCTATGGATAATTTTTTGGATGTAATCAGGGACTCCCAAATTACGTAATATATACATTAGTCCTTCATGCCAGATCCTATCATACGCTTGTGCAATGTCTAAGAAAACTGCTACAGTGTGTTTCTTTTGATGAATGCTCTCGGCAATATTTTTCGTTAGTCTCAGTAATTGGTGCGTGCAAAAATGGATAGGTCTAAAGCCCAATTGTCCATCTGGAATTGCATTTATTTCTGTAAAGTATTTATTTAGTCTACTGAGAAACAATTTTTCAAAAATTTTTGATATAGTAGGAAGCACATTGATGGGTTTGTAGCTTTCTCTCAATCTGGGATCTTTTTCTGGTTTTCGAAAAGGAAGGATGATGGCGGTTTTTCATCATTTGGGAAGTGATTTAAGCGTAAGATTGCATTAAATATTGCCGTGAATGCGGTAATAGTGTTCTTCATTAGTTCTTTATCGTTTTATTATTTACTTCATCATACCCTGGTGCTTTTCTCATTTTCAAACGTCTATCTATCCATCAGAAGTCTAAAAAATTATTAAACTCAATTTTCGTTCTTACAGAAACCTGAGGCTCATTTACATTATCTTGAATAATTTTATTGTGAGTTGGCACTACTATTGTATGAGGTCAAAAAACATGCTCTAAGTGATCAGGTAAGATTTCAGTTTTTTCATCTAAATAGGCTTTTGAAATATTGGTTTTTAGAGAAGGTATTTTTATTTCCTAAAACTAATGTGAGCCTAATTTCGTTGAGATTTTGAGCCTTTATTCTTTGCCCAGGACATAATCAGGAACACTAAAATCCGATAATGAATAATTTGCGAGTCCGATGTGATGTTTAGCAATAACTTAGAGGAATGAAATGAGTTTGTTTCATAAACAAATGTCAACAAATAAGTTTAATTTTATTAGTCCCACTTATCTTGCCTCCGAGCAGTGCTAGACGAACACATATGCTGGTACACTTATGATTATTTGGGTAACATTTTCATTTCATCATTTTTCAAAACGCACGAAAGTCAAAACATTAAATGGATAAGATGCATCCCATGCTTCAACGTAATGCATGAGAAGTACTTCTTAGAACAAGTCATTAAAGAATTATGATGTTACTTCGGAATGTAGACGAATGAGGTCACACTCTCCTCCACGAGTACGTTTAATACCCATTTTTAAGATTCTCACTAACTAAAATCTTCAGCGCGAAGTTAGGAACATTGAGAACGAAATTAGAAGCACATGTTTAAAAAGTGGTAAAACTACTGGTTTCACATCTTAATTTTTTCTTAATTTCAGAAATAGTATATGCTTATAACTGGCTGCCTGGAAACCTCAGACTAATATTTCAGGATGCTAAACATTTCTTGTTTTTGTCTCGAATTTTCGGTATGAAGGACTCTCAAATCATGGATTCTAGCTACACCACATGTTAGAAAATTTTTTCAAAATTTAGCAACTGGATTTATCCAATTTTTCGTTCCCAAGGCCATGTAATAAGTTTTTCTGCTGAGAATCCGCCGTTTTTTCGCGCAGCATCACATAACTTTCTCTCTATTCCGAAGCGAGAATGTAAAAATTCTCGCTTACACAATCATGCAGTTAAATTGAAATGTTGAACACAAAAATTGTGGGAGATAGAAGACGATTTATATCAAGGGTTATTGTAGAATGGAGGATCAACAGTCAAATCCTTGGCCGAAGACATTAATGAAATAATGAGAGGAGAGAATCACAGACAGGTCAAGCATAGCATTTTCTTTTGAGATAGCTCGAGTAATGAACACTTAATATTACATTAACTACATACCTAATAGGTACAATTCGCGAAAAACATTAACAAAATTTGGCTCTCTTCGCAAAATTGAGGCATTCATGAAAATTTGGGCGTTTATTCAGCTGCATAGTTGTTTTCTAATCCATTTAATATCTGAAACTGCCAAATATCGTGAAGAACATATCGCACATTACCCGGAAATCGTTTTAAATTCGGGAGTGGCTTTATCATCCACAATCTCCTCATGGATTTTAAGCATTCGTCAGACCGAGAACCTTCACCTGAGAGATTTCTCGTAATTGTTCTGCAACTATTAAAGGAAAATGCCGATACCATTTATCAGAATCAGTCAAACGGTAGAATCTTTCTAAGATGCTGTTTCTATCCAGGTAATATGCTTCTCCAAAATCCTGTTGGCAAGAGGGGGAGGCACTCCACCGCAGACTTTCCGGCCTACAAAGAGGCAGTTGCGCATGATGTAACCACCAGGGCTATTGTATACAGCACGGTTCGATTGTCTAAAAGTTGTTGAGTAAACACTAGAGATAATTCCTGCTGTAGAAAGTTCTTCTGGTAATGATTACTTTCTACATTGTCTACAGGAAATTAATATCTTTCTGTAGCTCTTGATATCTCTATTTGTACGAGATCTTTATTATTTTACTTTTACATTATTATGTCTCAATTTTTGTTTATTGTATTATTAACAAAATTATATAAGATGAGAATTTCCTATTGCGCTATTATTTTGACGCGCTAGAACTATCACGAATGACGCGCGATTAGTCAATGTATTAGTTTTGTAATGCTTAGCAGCACATATGTGATATAATTGATAAAAAGTATGCAGGAACCACCTCTCTCCCCATCTTGCATGACAAACGTCAACAAAACTCGCGTGTATAGTATATAACAATAATAATAATCATCATAATAATGATAAGCATCATTATAATGATAATAATAATAATAATAATAATAATAATAATAATAATAATAATAATAGCAAATATTATCATTATTATTATTGTTATGGTTATTGTTATTATTAGTAGCGTGCCGTAGCGTAGGACGACAGCCACGACCAGTCTGTTGATTCGAATCCCGCCTTGGGCATGGCTGTTTGCTTTCGTGTTGTGGCATACTGGCACTTATCCCAACCACTATGTAACCCTGTCCCTTCCCAGTCTTCCCGGCCTAAGTACTCGAAAAGAGTTTGTATGGCAGTTCTTGCTGACATGTACTGGCATTTGAGTGTGATCGAGGCGCGAACGGCGCCGCCAATCACAAACTACAGGACGTAGGGTTACATACAGTTTGTTTTCAAGTTACGTAAAGTTCGAGCAAACAGACCTTAGGGGCCGCTATCTGAGCACCACCTGGCCGCCACAAAACCACCATACTACCAAGGTTGAAGCGCCGCTACGGGCTTGCAAGACCCTAGTGGCAGGAGCCAGATCGCAGGCGGAATGCGCTTATGAGCTGGAGGGGAGTCAAGGAGTGGAGGAAAATGTCCAATCCCTTTGGTGTTAAAAGGAAGTAGAGTGATTACTCTGGACGCAGGAAACTTGGCGGATAACCAAACGTCCGTGTCAAATGTACGATAAGGACAATGTGATTATTATTACCGTTAACATTTTTGTCGGTCACAGGAGTCTTTAACCCCTGTTCACATCCAATTCTACAGATTTGTTTAGTGCACTTATACCTACCTGACCGTTAAGAAGATAAACATCTTTAGCAATGTAAATAAACAACCATTGATTTATCGCAAGTCTAATGTGTGCTAAGGAAAAAAATATGTTGATGTACTACAAATTAAATAAGATTCAAACAATTCACAATGAATGTAACTCATATTACTTTTGGTAATAATTATGGTTAATTGTCTCGCCGCGTAAAATACGGCAAATTCAATTCAATTCAATTCAATTCAATTGTGATATCATTAATAGTACTATTACAAAAATAAATATTAGGTCAATTAACCTGATTTCCCTGGCATTCCACCAAATAAAAGCTTTCTCCGTTATTAATATTTACAATGTGAGGTGGAAGACAACTTCCTCACCGAATGTCATTTCTTTAGGTACCGTGAAGTTCAGGAGAATTATTTGCATCCATCTTTTTCGGACCACGGTATATGAATATTGTTTAAATAAAGTTATCGTAAGCAACACCTCACAATATCGTACTAACGTACCGTAGAATCTGAATTCATTTGTTTCCTATCGCAGTAATGTAAATTTCCGCGTAAATCATGAGACTATGGTGACCGATAAAATACTGAACTGCCACGAAATGCCACAGTGTTATTACTAGGTACGTTAATAGTTAATATACCGTTCGTTTGAGGCTCGTCCACTGTCGGGCCAGAGCCCGGCGCGTGGCGTCGTGGCGGTGGGCGGGGCCGTGCGGGCGCTGAGGTGGCCTGCTCGTTGGCCGGCGCGGGCTGGGCTGCCGCGCCGCTAACAGCGCTTGGCGACGCTCCTCGGCCCGCGGCGGCCCCGAAGAGGGCGCCCGACGCCCCCACGGCCCGCGGCTCGCGAGGGGAAGAGGAGAACGCCGCGCGACGCACAAATACCCGGGAGACTGGTTGGTACATGGGTAGTAGGGCCCGTTCTCCCCACGAGGAGATTTTGGGCTCTGCGTGAGCGAAATAGGTGAGAGGGTTTTTAGTACTTCATTGATTCTGGACGCGTCTACTACTTAGGTCATTAGTGCCTGTTATATTTCAGGAGGTAACGGAGTTCCTCCCCTGCTGGAGGAGGAGATTCGACGCGGCCTACACGTCAACTTACTGAGGATATCCCTCGGCGCGGTAATGTCCCAGTCGAGACTGGATCTAAGTTATCGACTGGTCCCTGATTTTTGTGGTACAGTATTGTGTGTAAGTGGGGGGGATGTAAAGGGACACGAACGGTCAATTATGAGATAGAAAAGAAGCATTCGGTCCCTGGCCCGTTTTTAGAATTTACTGCGACATTCGCATGGTATTGATTGTATTCATCGGATAAAAGGTAAGAAAAGAACCGATCAAAGCATATTGTCTCTTCCAGACTGATTTAATTCGACCCAGCTACGTAGCTAGTGTCGAAAGTTTGCCACCGTCTGGACTAGAACATCCTCATCACTAGGGGGTGGATTTTAATTAAATGTCTGTTTTTGTTTTCACTTTAGGACAATGCCGTTTAGTATAGAAATTCATTTTATGTATTGACAAAACGAAATGACCCATTTTATGTCTTTTTTTCATTTTTCGTCAATTTCGACAAGCCATTTTGTAACCTTTTACGTCATTTTTAATATATTTTTTGCTGATATTATCGACTTTAATATCATTTTAATATTACTTGATTAAAACAATATTTACGAGGTGCAACAAATGTTCGCTACAGAATTCCTGAGTAGCGTATTCGATTTATTTGCTCATATATTGTAATGTAAACCGTTGTGAGTACTATGTAATCGAAGGTTCTAGTGACACCTATCAGCCCCATTATCAGTTTGGCCGATTTCGCTATAAATAATGGAATTTACTTTTAAAGAACAGTGCATACCAAAAGTTTGCAGACAGATCAGTAACATATCCAACAGATGGAGTTGTTCATCTGAAGTCGTTTTATCAAACGGTTTACGTAATTTTTCTTTGTTTTTAGGGTTTTTTAAAGAATTTAAAGAGCATTTTATTGATCATTTTGGGAAATGTTTTGGGTCATCGAAATTCGCCCCTACTCATCACGATCCTTCAGAGACAAAGGTGATGTTGCTGAGCGGTTTTTAGTACGTGACGTTTATTTACCTAGATGAAAAAAATGTATGCTAAGCATGGAATGATCTGGAACAAATCGTACAATAATTTTCAATGTTATAATTTTTATTTATTATATTCACACCCTTTTGTCTGAATATGTAATTAACTTTATTTTAGCACTAGTGTTAGAAAATGAAATTTTACTAGACTCTGCATTCTCTAAAAGAAATCGTGTCTGGCTAAAATCCACGTATCTGCTTACGATACACAGAGGGGCAGAAACTACAATTGTTACTTCAAAGTGCACTAAAGAGTGCCGGTGATCGCGCGATCGACGTGAGGCGGCTGTTTGACACTATTCGCATATGTGTTAACATCAGTGAGTTTGTGCTTTGTGTCCTCTGTCAGGATCGGGTTAGCAGACCGACTGCTCTAGTTGGTGGTTTCCCTGAACGCTTCCATTTGAATACCTGATGCCGGAGCAGGACGCCACACTAGGCCGGTGCTTGCCAACGCAATTCTCTGAGACGTCACAAAAATCTGCTCTCCTTCTCCGAACCGACCTGCGGAGCAAAGGAAGTGCCCGCCGCGGCGACTGGCGTACAATGTTCTAGTGATGCTACGGAAGTGAGGGAAAAATGTTCACTCGATAATTACGTTTTTAAATGACAATTCATATTTAAATGTTAATGATTATTTTATATTCGGTTTTGTTTGAGAAGGTTGTAAATCCTCGTGATTTTCAATAACGTTTACATAATTTATCTGTAAAATCCTTTATTCATCTCATGATTGCAGACTGTCAATTCTCAGAAATTATTTTCATCTCGGAGCTTTCTCTGGGATGCAAAGCTGCGTAATTCCTCTGTAAGTTGAACCTTATAAGATATTGCGGTTTTTTGAACACACAAAACACATCGCCATTGTTACGGTATCTACAAAAAGAACCATTTCTTCTCAAATGGAATGAAACTTAACGGGCGTAAATGGGCTCTCATGTTGCCTGAAACACAGGCAATGGCCCACTGCCAAGGCTGTCGATCTCTCCCTCCGTCCCTCCCCCTTTTGCTCATACTGCTTCTCCTTATCGCGGAGGGCAACGCTGCCCCGATGTCATTTCTCCTCCAGCTGACAAAAGCTGCTCTAGACGACTCGCAATCCAACCTAGAGTTGGAGCAACTCTCGGTTCGAGCAATAGATTGATTATACTGCACAGAAAATTCATTCTCAATTTATGTAATAATAATATTAAAAATTTATCCCTGCAGATGAGCATACGCTTGGTGGTAGTTTAGCAAACAAAAAAGGATAAATACAAATATAAGTGTTGGGGCTATAACAGTACTTACTTTCTCACATTTTTTCTAACACAATTTTTGAAAATTCAGAGAGTTCAACGAAAATGAGAGCTGCGCCATTTTAAGCTTCCAATTCTCTAACCGAAGAAAAAATTAAAGAAAATGAGTGATACTGAGAAACTCTAATTTTTATAAATTACATTAACTTCAATCAGAAATTACGGGGCTACTCGTTATTTAAAAAACAAACGTAACCTTTTTAAAGATTTAATTCTTAGAAAATATTTCTTTTTTTAAGTAAATATCTGCCATCAATAGTGCACTTTTGCATTGTTCATTTTTTGCAATTTTCAAAAATGCCGTTTTGACCCAAAATGAGACAAGCACAAATTTGTTACACACGAGAAACAATTTTAAGAAAAAAAATGGAATAGTTTTTTAGGAAAGAATTGTTTTAAAATTATCTATATTTTTAAAAATTCGCGAAATAGGACATCTATTTTTCTAAAAAATTAATGCCACTTCCTTTCATAATTTTCGTCTTAAAAAAATCGATTCTAGTCACTGAGAAAACCTACGGCTGAACGTTGTATAATCGCTACATTCTCCAATAATTTTAAAAAATACTCAGAGCTTTCCCTGATAACGACTGCAGTTCATACTGCGCGATAAGGAGTGTCCCGCGCCGATGTGTTTTTGTAAAATTGACATTTTTAATCTGGTAATAACACATTCAGTTGGTGTTTCAATTATTCCATCACCAATTGGTGTACCAAGCGAAAACCAGGTCCCGGGGCCAGCAGATGAGGAAAACGCAGGTACTCCACCCAACACATCAAATTATTTCCGAAGGATGAGGACGGGATAGAAATGCTTAGTTGTTACACTCGACCCGATGAGCTATTGTCTGGTCACGTGATTTATGCAAGATTCTTTGAGCGCGTGTAGAGATCTCACGACGTGATCAGTGAATTAGGAAAGAATGTTGACAGATATTAAGTGAATACTTGTATATCATACCCACTAGGGGAAGAAGGCGAATTGCCAATTTTGACTGCAAAATCAGTTTAATTTCATATTCTAAAAATATTAACTATCCCAAATTCCAATTAAACTAGAAATGTAATTTCCCCAAATTGTCGCATCTTTTCACTTCCAGAAGAACTTCACTTTTTTTTCTTTTAGAGATAAACAGTGTTTCATTCTGAATTAGGAAGCACTCACGATCACCTGCGATTGTACAACAATAACGAGTTCTTGTGTCTTGGTAGACAATCCCATCCTAGTCCTTGCTGTGCTGTTTTGTCATTGTTAATTCAGAAATATTTAGTTGGTGCCAAAGCTTGTAGAGTCTGTTTGCTATGAAACAAGTTTTTAGCTTCAATAATATAAACAATCGTACGAAATAGTATTCGTACACCTCAATATTTAAAATCGTGGAATTTTTGTGGGCAAAATGAATAATAAACCGAATTGAAACTTAACCAACAAGAAGAAAATACAGTTCTTCCTAATAATATTCCCCTCAAGGCAGAAATGTGACAAAATGCTATTGTAAAAAGACAATTTATATAAGCGTGTATAAACTCGATGCGTATGAAGTATTCCTACTAATTTTCTTGCAATTTTTTCTTAATATTAATGCTCCTATTTCTAACATCAGTAACGCATTTGAGGAGTGGCATTGAGTCTTTCGTACTGGGTGTCATGTATTATATTAGTATTATATCTGTCTCTCACTGATTATGACCATGTTATAATAAATAATGAAGAAAATATAAAGTAAAATAAAAGAAACCTCTGATGAAGAGAGAGGAACTATCTTATTATTAAACATTATTAGTTATACATATCTAGTTTTTAAACATTCTTGTTCGTCACTCTCAATTGATATGGAAAAATTATTTAGCGATTCATCCGATGAACAAGAGATCCTTGAATAAAATATTGTAGTTAAGAATTGGGGCAAATTTGGCCTCGAAACGTCGCATTTTTTAAAGAAAAATAAATGGCTCTTAACTACAATATTTCATTCTAGAATTTGTTCGTTGGATGAATGGCCAAAGAATGTTTCTATGTTAATTATAATTGCGGTTCATAATTCTTGTTTGTTGCTTCTTCATTTTTATTTACTTCTTGTTCGACAAGTCTTTCAACATATTTGATAGCATAAAATGAGTATACAGTGTTTGTTGCATAGGTCAGAGTGTCTGTTGCATAAGATATGAGTGGTTAACAAATTTAAATTGATTAATAAATTTATTAGTCTGAGAATAAAATTCTAATGAATAGGTTTTATTAAGGAGTAATTTTATATCTTCTAGTTTGTATCTCTATTTTTCATAATAAAGAAACATATATTGCATATTTTAGTACTTAACAGTACGTAATTATACGAGCCATGGCTTGTGCTATCTGTGTGCTATCGTGAAACAAAGGATGAAGACCTCTTTAGAAAGGAATGCGAAGTGGAGTGTTAGAGGACAAAGTCTGGCCTGTGACAAAACATCAGTGTTGAGCTAACATATTTGATGTCTTTGTACTACATTGTCAACATCGTACGCTATTGTTTTCGCATGTTGTTTCATTATACTCTTGACCGTTCTGTAGTATGTGTCCTCTTTGTCTACTGCCTTTCAGATGTTTAATTTCGTGATTTATGTCGTTGACATAGTAATACACAAAAGGAATGGACACGAAGGAATGTATATCATCTCACATTCAAATATTTATATTTCTTTTATAATAATAAGAGACCATTTCCAGCCTTTTTTGTTCATCTGTTTAAATGCTTTTATTGACACGTTTTAACTGAATTGATCTTCCTTGAGTGCATGTTACTATTATGGGAAAATCACCATGCCTTCAGCATGTATTGTAACGCGTATTGTACTGAATTCATTTGTGTCGATTTTATGGCAGAAGAGGAAGTCCGGGTATTGTGGAATAGTCGGGTAATTTGGAATACGGAGTTCATTCCTCTGCCAAGAGCAGCAGCCAAGTGGAACGGTGGTAAACTACTTCGGAATGCTCGTATGATACTCTGTAGTCAGTGCTGCTCGCAAACCACGTTCATCATACCTGCTACTAAAGAAGATCGCTTTTCGGTTTACAAACATTTATGCAGGTAGGTTTGACAAGCCAATACAATACGTTTTTTCTGTCATATAATTAGAAATTGAGCACAATGTCCGCCACAAGTATTGCATTTCATTACATTTTGCTCTTTTTGAGTCTTGCAATTCTTCACGTTTAGGATAGACGCTATTGATTTCAAAATGGCATAGAAGGTAACATGTAATACTAGGTCTTTCCATTCCAGAGTACCATCTGAGTTGTTAAAACCTACTCTGCAATTGTCTTCATTACAACCAGTGTGAGCTCGTCGCTGTGAAGTTATATAAAGAATAAGTAGGTAAATATAAATGTACGCACGCTCGTTTCAATAATTGAAATATCTTATTTCTTGTATACCAAATCGATCCTTCCGTCCTTCAAGGTGGCAGACTTGTCTGCGATGTCTTCATTCGTCGGTTTTCGTATTAAATGCAGAATAAATGTCTTCTAAATTACAATATTCTACAGAGAATCACTGATGCACAAGTGCATTCTATGTATGTATCGTATCTCCTTGGACTACCTCACCAGCACATCAGGAAAGGCGTGGAATCACTGTTATCGCGCATGGCGTCACGGTTGTCATAAGAATCACCGAGGCAAGCTGCACCTTGGAGGTTGAGACGCTTTAAAAGACGGCCTGCCTCCCTTTAACTGTCGATTACGCACTAATCCGTCTTGACTTCGAAATTGAAATTTCCCAGTGGATTTCTGCGCGCGTGTCATTCAAAAACGTACTTACATTTCTATTAAAATCGACATACTTCTAGCACGAAGTAATGAAAATAAATTAGAAATATAATTGTTATATAAATAATTGTTGAAGTGCCACGTCATTTACTGCCCTTGAACATTCCAAAACTAACGTGGAAATAATACAACAGCATAATTACGTGGATTACGTGGATCAAAATCAAACATAGATCAGGAGAAAAAAAGAGTCCGAAATAAATATTTTCCGCCAAAGAACAAAGAATATCACACATCAAACCCATCAGGTGTTTCTCTAAACATTTCTCTCTTGACCAGTGGGACAACGGCCCACAATGTCACAAATACTAATCGTCAATGAAGGTTTCGTAATAAAGCATATGAAGGTCGGGTGTATGAGGATCGGGTGTATGAGGATCGGGTGTATGAGGATCGGGCGTATGAGGATCGGGCGTATTAGGATCGGGCGAATGAAAATCGGGCGTATGAGGATCGAGCGTATGAGGATCGGGCGTTGTCACCCATCATCTGTGATGACATCACTAAAGAATTGGCGAATCATTAGTTCCCTTGCAGATGGCCAGACTACTTCGCTGAACACCTTACATACACACACTTACACTTACATGCACACACTACTCCTCCATACGCCGGGACACCGGTCAGGAGCTTACAGCTCGTCCTGGCTGGGCCGGTGGCCTGCTGGGAAGCACCTGGTTCGGTAAAAACCTGCTAACCGGTGGGCAGGTAGGTGCCGGAACTCACCTTCCGGCGGGGAAAGATCACCGCCACCTCCCAAGCATAAAACATGCACCACACTTACGAGAAGAATGACCTTAGCAGTTGACGTGCCTAGAATCACTAACCAATCAATGAATCAATGATCCGCTGAACACCTGACTTGATCCCAAAAGATTCCAAACTGTTGTATTACTCATTGCTTTGCAACCTTTCAGTGATTTCGGAACCTATGACTTCGCTAGTCATATCTCGTAGAACACTCAGGAAAACATTGTTTTAAAAAAAATAAGGGAGCAAACAAAAGCCAAAGCGAAAGAAAAATAAAAAAATACCCGCTTTAAATCAGCAGTATAGTATAAGTTTGGGACCACGAAAAAAGATTTACCACTTTACAGATATAAATAATTATTTATTTGATTACTTATTTATTTAAACTCTTAAATATTTGGGGAGTACAAGAGTTATGGTGTAGTAAGTATAAAAGAAGATAATACTACCAAAAATCTGCTTGAAACAGGAATGCCAAAAGTTAGTGCATTATAAAAGAATTCAAGGAAAATTCGTGAAGACTGGGAGCCTTCCCGACTTCTGCACCATCGGAACTGATCTTCAAGATTCTCAAGTAATCTCTATATCACTTCAGAAAAATGAACCCGGCAAACCCATTGAGAACCGTCAAAATGAAAGTCGAGACTGCTCCTAATTAGCATCGAAAATCCGGCAAAATATTTATGTTTACGTAAACCCGGTTTACGTAAACACAAATATTTTGCCGCCACCTGTCGCCTGTCGCGTCTCGCTGGACTGAGGTCGCGCGACGAACACGTCCGAGGGCGTCAAGCTGGCGTGTTGACACCACCGCCCATTTCCGCGGCGCTCAATAAATAAATACAGTAAAGTAGTGAAGCATGAAGAGCACGAGCAGGCGTCGCTAGCCGAAATCCTTACCCACGCTCCGTGAAGTCACGACGGTTAAGCAATTCGCGACATCGCGGGTTCCTCGTTGGGTGGCTGTCTGGGTTTCTTACGGCGCCAATGCTCTAGCCAAAGGAGTAAAAGGCAATTACTTTCTTTGGTCGCGGATTGACCTTCTCGGACCATGCGTAAACGCACCTGCACTTACCGAGGTTCAGTATTATTTATCCTGTGGCAAGTGCATGTGGCTCCTTTTTGTGGCGAACAGCATTAAGCTGAATACGATTTTTATTCACCAGGGTTGCTAGTCCAGGGGCATGGAAAATGCAATGCTGATGATAATGAAGGATGAATGGATGACACATACATACACACACACACACAAGCACACCCATGCCCCAGGAGGGACTCGAACCCGCGACCCTCCACCCGACATCGCCACAGCACTACTGCCTTTTGGATCTCGGCTGTCCGGAACGGCTGGCAATTATGATAATAATAATAATAATAATAATAATAATAATAATAATAATAATAATAATAATAATAATAATTATTATTATTATTATTATTATTATTATTATTATTATTATTATTATTATTATTATTATTATTATTATTTAATATCCACGTTGTGGAAGGTTATTTCTTTCTCTACAACTTCTAAATCATGGACTTCCACAAAATTTCTCCCGAAACCATCTACAGAGCTTAAAGTATTGCGCATGGCCACGATGAAAAGCTGTGTGCCTCCGGCTTCTTTGGGCGGCGGTCCTAAGGCCACTGCAATGGTCGGGCTTACGGTTGCCTAACGTGTCTCCTACTACGGGAGTACACCGCGCGATCCTGGCCAGGATTCTGCCTATTACATCAGTGGAGACAATTGATGGTGACCAATGAGATGCGTCAACGGAAAGTTGGAACGCCGCAACCAATTAGCACATACAGACGACTTCACTTTTCACGGAGGATACGTTTGACGGTAAACCACTATTTTACCGTCACCTTCCACCTGTTACCTATTTCCTGTCAGCTGTCGCTAACCAGCTCCATTTTCACTGTGCACGCGCAGACAGAATAATAAAAAAAATTAATTCATCTCAAGTCACCGAAAGGTGTTTCGACTTTGGAGAAATAAATTAATACGGCATTGATGAAATAAGATAAGGTGAAATGTTCCACGACATATCCTCCCATTACTCAAAAACATTTCTGGAGACTCCCCAAGAGTTGGATGCACAAAATCAATTGGGAGTCAACAAAACGCTGGGTTCCAAATAATCAGTAAAAAAATTCAGTAAACAAGCAGTAAGCAACCTGTGTTAACACGTCGAAAACTCCACTCTCTACGACAGCATCTTCACAGTATTCAGTGAACACGTATTTTCTTGACAACAAGTCAAGAATGTGGAATGTCATTATAAAATTGTTTGTTTAGACCAATGTTTTGATATTCATTTCGCCTTAATTGGATACAAACAATGTCAATTCATTAGTAAATCACATTTAATGCAGCTCTATGCACACTCAAAGTATCACATCTAAACAATCGTGAACATTATTTGAATTGATTGAGAAGAAATTTGATGAGCTCCATTCGCCTAATACATTCGTTGGCATCTTTATTCATACTTCAACGTTGAGTAATAAAAGAGATGACTTGTAATTCTGTATCCCAAGAAAACGTGCGCAAATTATAACCTTTCCCAATACAAATATTTTGGGGAAAGGTATACTACCACGTGTGTGGTAGGATACTGCATGTATGTGTAGGTGTGTAAGTACGTGGTGAGGATAGGTCAAGGAATGGGAAGGACAGATTGTGCGTGGCCCGTAGCCCGTTTCGTAGAGTACTGCAACGGCTTTCGCCTGGCATTGTTAGGAGAAGACCCACAGAAAACTACCTATCAGAGCAGTCGACCTCGAAAAATCTTCCTCCAGACAGCGGCTGAATTCGACCAATCTGTCGAAAATCCTGTAAACTTGGGGCCTCGATCCCTAGGACCTCCCAGTTAGAGGTAGTGTGTTAAAATAATAAAGAGAAAAAGAAAGACTGGTCCATCTGGAAAGCTACAAACTAATCTATCAGTTGACGTCTGCAGTAGATCACTCAGAAACACCGAGGAGAGCAAGGGGGATCTGCACCAGATAATCGAAACGTAACAACCAATTAGCAGAGACCGAAAACTCTATCGTTGGCCAAGGTTGCCTCGCGATTCGCGCTGTAGACAAATATTCCCCCTCCCCTGTCTCAAGCGGCCGTCGGACGCGCGACGGACGAGCCGGAGTGCGTTGCCGCGTGTTGACGACGACGACGAGGATGACGACGGCCCCCTTTTTCCGCGGCGCGGCCCGATTTTACGAGCGACGCCCGCCTAAAAATAGGTTCATTACAAAACGTACGCGCGATAAATGTTCTGTGTCAGGCGCGGCGCGCGTAGATTCTAAATACAGCTGACGACTTTTCCTGCAGTCATTAGCCGCACGCGCACCGCGCTCGATCACAATCCCGCGCGACCCGACGACGCGAGCTCGTCTTTTTATTCTCCGAGTTTCTTGTTCGTTTTTGGAAATAGATCGTCACTCGGTGGCGTTTACGGCACATCAACGTCGCAGTCGGTGGCTGAGAAGAGTAAACGTTGTTTCCCTATAAGACGCACCGGGAAACGGGATAAATATCTGTCATGTTGAGTGACGCTTGATAATACAACTCATGGCACATCCTTCGGGAACTTCGGTTTCAGATCTACGAGTATGCAAAATAGGGTGTATTGCAATGTACCATAGTTATGAGGTCAAACGTCGTCAGGTCATACCGCGAGAGGTGATTCTTGGCATCATCTGGTGTCACTGCAGTGTCACTGACCGGGAAGTCCTAGATTTGAGTCCCGACGGTGGCAGGATTTTCGACACTAGCCAGATAGCTAGGTCGAGTTCAGTCGTTGGAGAAAAATTATAGCGGCTGGCTGCTCTGATCGATAGTTTTCTGTGGCTACTCCGATCATCCTCAGGTGAATGTCGGAGCAGTACCCTAACAAACGGACCGCGCGCGATTTTTTCTTCCTCTTCCTTGTCCTATCCTCGCATTTTGCTTACACACACACTTACATGCATTACATTATCACACATGCCAGGACACCGGTCGGGAGCTTAGAGCTTGTGCGGCCACCTCTCCATGAAAACACATATGCCGCGTTCTGTTATAAGACGAGGGAGGCGTTGGGTCAAACAAAACGCAAAATCTTCAACTTTAGATTTTTTATTTCGTTTTATTCTGGAGTTATAGTGACGGTTATCATTCGTTTCAGACATCCCATGGACTCCCAACACTGCAAATTTACACTTCGGAGTTTTCAACGAAATAATACTAATGACAATATAAAAATGCATCTCCTAATTATTTCTATAATTGTTTAAACTATTTCATGTGGTCAAAACTTATACACGGGGCTTCCAGATGACACGTGTTATCCCCATAAAAATTAACAAGATAAATTAAATCCTAATAACAAATTAATTCTACGTGTTACTGTGTTCTCGGCGAGGTTATTGTTTCTTTATATCATGTTGTAAAAATTTAATAAACTTCAAAGTTTGCAAGAAGTGGCAAATTGGTGTGAACTCTCCCGCTGCATGTCGACGGCTCTCAACCACGATACACCAGCAACAGGTCCACGTCCACTGGCAGCCGATAGAAGCGGCTACTCAGAAGCGAGGAGGAAAAGCGAGTTCCGTGATAGCCACTCGATATTATTCTTTCCTATGAAATGATTTATCGAGCTAAATAAATAGTTGCTGTTTGTTTTTGGAAAATGTTTTCCTACTACACATTACCATTTCTAAATTAAATCACCAGGGCTTTGGACTCTTCGCGAAAAAACATTTTCTCATCAAAGTTTTTAAATAAATCATTGCAAGAACTACACATATATCAGAATCTAAAACGCAATGGATATCAACGTTGCATTTGCGTCAAGTCCACGCCTTTAATTGATTGTTTTGTGTTCCCAAACTCGTCAACTGCTATGGTCATGTTATAACTCGGGAAGTGGCTGTGGTCCGCCCTTGCTGGAACGTGAGATCCGGCACTGACTACATGGCCTGACACGTCGGCAACCTAGGTTTCACCTGGAATCTCCAACGAGGCACCGTTGCAGGCAGAACGAAATCTACGCTCTCGTCTGGTCTTCCTGCCTATGTGGTAGAGTAGGGCATAAATAAAAAATGTGTGTGTGTGTGTGCGAATAAGGGGGGAAAGGGACAAAGATGAGGGAGGAAAGATCGCATGCGGTCGTAATCCGTTTGTTAATGGACTCCGCCGACATTAGCCAGGTGCTGATGGAGAAAATCATGGAAAACAACTGATCAGAGCAGCTGATCACTAGAATTCTCCAGAGTTTCTGTGGCTAGTGTCGAAATCCGCTACCGTCAGGAATCGAATTCTAGGACCTCCCGACCATAGATACTGCATTGGCAACATTTCTTGCCCTAATCCATCTCAGTTGGACCGTGCTTTTGAAATTTATATCAACGCCAACGAGAATTACTGTCAAGCAATCTAGATACCAGGTTCAAATCTCCATCGTTCCATGGTGGTGGTATTCATAGTGAACAAAGCGCGTTCGTAACATTGTTCCCCAGAGTGGACCAGTTACTATTGTATGTCTATATTACTAATTTCCTATGTAGGTAAGAGAAACTAAGGACCTTATGACTATCTGAGAGGTGTTGATTGTTTCGTTAGATACCTCAAAAAACAACAACAACAATGAAACAGTTCAGATTTTCACTGAAAATTCAAATAAACAAAAAAAGTTATTCGCGGCCATCGGCTAGGCTGCTGTGGTGACTGGCGGATTGCATCTCATTGCACCGAATAGTACTGCCGCTTCTGTTGTATGTTTGGAATGTAAGAATCTGTTGTACTGAATAGGTATTATACTATACTAGCGGAACCCGGACGCGTCAGTTGGCCGCATTGAGAGACTGTCTCAGGAAATGTGGCTATCGTGTCGTCTTTCAGCAGATCATAACACACTATTAAAAATATCATATTTATTTAAGTACATAAGATGATGGCGAATTCTCTGATCGGAAAGCTTTTTCGTCTGCCGTTCCGCATGAACGCCGCATGGCCGTCCACAGATTTTTCAGCGATATCCGAAACTACATGCATACAATAAATTCGAATCAAAGAACTCAAAAATGGTACATTTCCTTTCACGAAACGCTTTCTTCCGACGGCTCGCATGAATACCGTGTCTGCTCGTCAAACCAATGAGTGAACGTTATTCAAACCTACATGCACAAATTACAGGATGAGTATTTTGAGGCGGAAAATATCACTGCCGTCTTCTCCTCAAATGAACAATATTTCTAACGTCGTTTTGTTGAGAAATGCATAGCAGTTTCTTGACTACTTCTCTTCTTCTATAACGTCCAAAAGATTGTGATTACAGTTAGACATATGTTCGATATTCAGGTATTTTAAGTATTCCCAAGAAAATCTTTGTTTTTATATACAAGCAAATTTCTGAATTGACGGTTTGGGTTGCAAATTACGACAGTCCTATATCGTGCTCTATCCTGCCGGTTTTAGATAGTGCCCGATTTGAGGACATCAGAATACCAGGACCCCTACCAACCGGTCGCCGTAATTGAAGAGTACTCGCTGTTCACAAATTACGCTAATGACCTCCAATGAGTCTGCAACAGCACTTCGATTCCTGGAAATGTGCGTTAGAATGCTGTGATGTACAAGCTGGATAAAATCACAACATTACAAAATTCTGTACGGGAATATAAAATTACGTGTCCAAAATGTTAAAGGAATTATTTAGTTTCGTTATTACAAGTAGCACGCTAATGTTTGTACAAATTTAAGATTTTCAGGTCAAATTTATTATTCTGAGGTCAAAAATGAGAAAGGAATTATTTATTGCCAGTATTAAAAATAACACTTTGGTGTTTTTATTTCTCACCTGTTATTTATAAAAAGCGATTCAATTAAATATCCTAATAGTGAATCCTCTCCGTCCGGGGCGTTTTCCGGGCCGGCCC
>BOPP01000034.1:4499258-4516142 GCA_017312745.1 Gryllus bimaculatus
CGGCGGACGACCCACGTCGCCTGCACGAAGCCAGAGCTGGATCGAGGATTACGTACACCCCCAAGGGCGTGAAATGATTGAAGGGCGTGAATTGAGCCCTAATTTTCTTTTAGTTTTAAAAATGTACAAAATTAAAAATAAATAAACGATACATTGAAGGGTTTGGGGCAGTAACATGAAAAATTGCACCCGCGATAGATCACACGGTCACTATAGCTAGTGTCGTGAGAGGGGCGCAATGACTGATATGGAGCAACTGTAAATTCAGCGCAGAACATAAGAAAAAATAACAAGATAATGAGAATATATTTCCGAAACTTGATCAGTGTTCTTTTTTATTTGATGCGTCTTTTCGCACCAACGCGTCTCCAAACTTTTCTTGGGCACTGGGCGCTTGAAGTAGGAGTAATCATGCATTAACTTTTTTCATTTTTGTCAGTTCTCGTTACGTTATAGTAAGTGCATTTTGGCGAGGGGTTCGAATTAGATTTATTATTTACCAATAAATAATTAAAGTATTGCATCGAACAGTTTTAATACGGGTAAGGGCGCCACCACGGACAATAAACTGACGTTCGGGTATTTGAAGATCACCAATGGGGGTGGGATGGGGTCAAGAGCGAACCTAATAATAAAATGCAAAATAATTTAAGGAAAATTTTATTTCGTATGTTTATGAAGTGCAGCCCGAGTCTGTAATAAGTCAGGCATTACTATTACAAATTCATGAACTGCTCACATAAGCTTTCTTTAAAAACAACCGAGTACACAAAATTACTGTACACTTTTACAGGTCAGTACACTTTTTCTTCCGGTGAAAGCAAAAGAATTTCATTTACTCAATTCAAAATAATTTAATATAATTCCGGAAATACTTCTCCTGCTACAATTATTTTAAGATAACTTCAGTTGCAGTATGAGAACAGGCGGAATATATCAATGAAGTATTTATATTTTCTGTCAAAATCTAAACTGTTTCATTACTTTGGGTTTTCCTCCCGAGTTACTGGGTACCTAACAAAACCGTGGACACCTGTGACACGGCCCAAAACTGCATATATTTCTTTGAATTTCTGTGCGCATTGGAAATTAGTATTACAGATGAATGACAAACCGAGGGAATTTTTTTTAAATAACCTAAATGTATATTTTAAAAGTTGTAAAAATGATTTATAAAAGTTTTATAAATAATAGTTATAGATTAATAAAGTTATATAAATATATAATGAATCAATCATACGCGTCTATAAATAAACATTAATGTTTCTGCAGGTTACGCATATTGTACCAAATTTTTCATGGTTTATTATTTATCATCGTAAATGCTATTGTGACCTGTCATTAGGGACGTTCCCTAGATTTCAGTACACTTCCTAAAACTGGAGTACCAACTCCATAGAAATTTGACCGAAGAGATTTGTACGAGCGGATGATAAATCCAATTCTATTTCCATCATTAATTTCATTGGTGCATTTTATGTACTGTCTTATGTTAGTGAATTCGTTGCTAATATATATTTGGAGAAGATTTACCACTTCGAAATGAAGTTGATGAAGGATAATATTTACACGCTTTTCACAATATAATGAAGATTCAATAATCTTATCACAAACAGATGAAATGAATCAAAGTTCAAAAAAATCAGCTGAATGCAGACATCTTCCTGATTAGTGCAATTCGTGATACAGGTCACTAAATAGAATTGTGGTTGACATTGGCAAATGATAGCCTACTGAAAGTTGTTTCATATCTACACATTAATCGATCCCCGTGTATCTTAGAATTTTCCTTTTTATACGTATCTAGTTAATATTTCTAGTACGAAATGTCATTATTTATGATTAACTCGTTATTCTTTTTTATGAAATATATTTCCTGCATTTTGTCTCTTTCAGGTTAGTATTATTTTTATTATAATTTTTCTTATTCTGGACAACTCTCCTGTAGAAACAGACTCTCCAGCAGAGCTGACATGCTCACATTCTTTCTAATCACACACGGTGCGCTTGCCAATTCATTTTCAATATTTAACTTATCATGTTCCACAGTTCTAATCAACAGATCTTTTCATTCCCCTACAAATCCAGAAAGGGCTTAACATGCTGTACCCCGAAAGCTAAGCACAAAACGCGCTCGAAATATAAGAATTAAGAAATCATTTGTCTGAAAACTGCCGTGCGAGATGAATGTAACCTTTTGGAGCAGCGCTACTACATCAAGACAGCCGTTCTCCATGGAAGAAATGTCTTATCATGTCACAGAACATTGGTGGAAACAGTTGGGAATAATGCCCTACCATACCAGACAGTCGCGAGGTAGTCAAGAGAATTTCAGCAAGGACGCTTAGCATCCTGAGACCTGCAACGGGCGAGACCCTGGCAGTCTCGTAAATATCCGGTCTGGAAGGGCATTATTCCCAACGGTTTCCACCAATTTTCTGCGACATTCTAGGATATTTCTTCCATGAGTAGGAAAGCTCTCTTGAGTAGGAAAGGGTAATTTTCATCTCGCAGGGTGGTTATCAGACAAATGACTTCTTAATGCTCCCTGTGCTAATAGGGACACTCAAAGAAACTTCTGTTGTTCTGAACAGACACTACCACTCCGTTTCTTCCACGTGACAAATAAAAATTATGGGATCCCATAATATTTCTTTTAGAAAAAAAATAGTTGCCATGGCTTCTGCCTCACGCGTCGTAATTTACTTCTGTGAGCATTCCGCTATTTCCGCAAGACGAGCCCGACCGCTCTCCAATTATTTGTGTTGGAGGCGGCGCGCCGCGGCGCTCTGTGGGTGGCTCGACGGCGGCGCGCGCCCCGAGGCCGGCGAGGGCGAGCTCTCTCTCTCGCCGGGGCGCGCCGGAGTGCCGCTGCGCGCCGCGCAGCCCGGCGCAGCCCGGCGCGCAGCACCGCCCGACGCGGGGCGGCGCACATGCGTCGGGGCCGCCGGATCGAGTTGCTGCCAGGGGCGGCGACCAGGGCGGCGGCCGCGGCGGCGGCGACGAGGGCGGCGAGGCAGGCGCGGGTAAATATACAAGTACCGTCAAGCACCTTCGTTATGGGCCGCGTGGTTTATAAGCGCTCAATCGAGCGTCCTAATACGGTTGAAGGCGGGGGCAGGGCGGGTGGGGTGGGGTTGGGGAGGCTCGAGTGCCCGCAGCGACGCCAGGGGGCGTCCGGTTGCGCCGCGCGCGCGCGCGCCGACGCCGATGCACACGCCACGGCCGCGTCGCGGCGCACGGGGACTGGCCGTTGCGTCGCTGCAGCGTCGGCTGGTGGAAGGACGAGGAAGAGGGAGATTTTGCATCAAGCGACGTTATGCACCGACAGTCACGTGACGGACCATGAAGTAAGACCATGACGTGTTACCTTAGGCTTACATAGGCCCTATACTCTCATAAATAGCGCATGTCTGTATGAATCTTTGTGGTTACCTTACAAACACCTAAGAACAGGAAAAGTTGCATTTTCCAACTTTATAACTCTAGCAAGAATTAACCAAATATGTTAGTACGGTGCCATCTAAGAAATTCGCGTAAAAGAAGCTGAAATCGTATCTTCGTGTTAGGTTATTTCTTATGTTAATAACCAACGCTGTTATTAGATATTCTTTACATTCTCAAGAAAAGCCGATTCAAAATCCCAGACTACATACTCGTCGCGCAAGGCCAGGTTATCAAAAAACTTCCATAATGGAAATTTGTTAATTCTTCACTCGTATCGTGGTTCAGATGTTTCACCGATTGTTTACACTGTTCGATACATAATACAACTCCGTTGTTCAGCGCTCGATCCATAATGCAACGTTGCAATAGCTAAAGCTCATTTCAGCGTTGTTCATTACGACCGTATAACATCGTTAGTCTCGTGATCAATAGCGTTTGAGGATGGCTGCTTTCGTCTGACGCTAAAAATCGCTAATGAAACGGAGCTGGGAATCTTAAAACTACAGTTCGCGCAATATCAGTGGTCTGTCAGTGGTCGATCTGTCAGTGGGCAATGGATCGGAGGACTATATCTAAATATTTACTTCTACATTACAGGATGAAATAATTGATATAATTTTTGTCATTGAGTCTTTGTGAAAATTGATGACAATAACCCAATCAGCATTCCCACAATTCTTCTACATTCGTTCAAAATTAATAAAGATTTTCTAAATGGTGATGTAAAGCGATATGTGAGTACTGAATCAATCTTAAGTTGTCGGTTAACTGTTAAGTATTCAATATTTTACATAAACTATATTAAGTGCAATCATATGCCTTGTGATTGGTTATTATGTCCTGTAGAGGTCTGGAGAATTTTACAAACAATTGGTGACAATGAGAGAAGCAACCATCACAATACCATCATCCATAAGCAAACAGGAAGAGTATAAGAAATAAAAAAGAACTGTTAAAGCCATGGAAAGAATAAGTTCAAAATATGTATCGAAGTATGGAGATTAGAATTCTACTTTAAGGAGACTACAAATGGTTGCTATTTAAAAGAAAAGAATTACACCAACAGTGAACAGTTAAAGTATTAATAACATTTCAGAAAGTACTAATACAATAACAAGTATTACGAACGTGAGATAACTGAATGAAAGCAGATCTTTTTAATAGTAAATGGAGAGGATTTGTAATACATTCTTTGTATATTTTGAACACATCCCGTGAAGATATAATTCCTGAAAAATGAATGGCCATGCACTCCATTTTCAACAATAATCTATTAAGTTGTTAACATTATAGCTCTGTTAAGTGTAAGTATCTATATCTAAGTACCTATGTATAATTATTAACCCCGCTGTACTGTTGGTGATCACGTGATCCGAAAACAAAATTTGTTCTGCTCTTACTGACGTGCTTGATACTTGAGCGTTCCGATACTTCGTGACTTTGATACGTAGGTACCTATATATCTTTAAAGATATCTAACATGTTTTATCCCTTCGCTAGTTTCCCTAAAAAAATCATTGTTTCATATGAATGGTTAAAAAACAGAACGGCATAAGTGACATTTTATACATTTTGAGAAAAACCTGTTTATTCTAGGTTGTATTTCAATGGCAACGTATTTCGTGGTTTTAATGAACAATTTAAATGTCTCGATTTTAATTATGAAACAAAGTATCACGACCTTTCAGTGATATTGTCTTAAATGAACAGAAATATCAAAATGTATAAAATGTGACTTACACCGTTCTATTTTTCACCCATGTATATGTACTGTTCGGGTCTTTGTGGCTTGATTGTCAAAAATTAATGAAACCACAAAGCAAGGTATAAGAAGTAGTAGTATGGCAGTAGATAACTTGGAACTACAACAATACATTTGTTTTGATGAAATAAATTTACTCAGGTAAGCTCGCTCCTGCCTCCTGAAGCAAAGCAAAGACATCATCAGGGAATCATCAGTTCATTATCGTCTAGTAAGTAGTTTGAAATGACAATTGATCGGTGGCTGTTCAATGGCTGGAAAGTCTAGCTACATCTTATTGTACAGTGACAGCTCGTAACCCGTCTTCCAGGTAATGTTTTAAAAGATTGTCTAGTTGTCGCAACTCATATTACAGTTGAGATAACAGGTTAGAGAATTGAATCCCTGCTTTCATGAAGTGAATTTTTTCACACTTTTTGGAGAAATGCAGGAAAAAACTCCAATGAATATGGGGGAGCTGAGGGTAACAATTTGTTGTCACACAAGCACGGCCATTGTTCGTTCTTTTCCATCTCCAATATTCTGGTTATTTTTTGACATCTATTCTCGATCTGATGATAAACTGTGTTGCTGTACTGCAGATGGAAGTGGAGCAGAAATGTTTGCCTTATAACTGAAAGCAGATTAGTCAGGCATATATCTACTGGTTGAGTAAGTTCATGTTCTTCTCACTGTAGCCGAAAAGTGAGACAAGGAAACGTTCGCTAACATCAGGAACCATTTCCTTAGTTGCGTTGGAGTTTTTTTTATATTTTGAGAGCCAGCAAGAAAAAAGGTTCTTTATCAGTCTGAAAGAACTTCATTTTCCCGTGCCTGACGAGTACCGAGATGGTTTCGCAACCACTAATTGCTTGTAAGAAAATAACGTTACCGCCAATTGTTTCACTTATAACACCAAATGTTAAAAATGAAGCTAAAGAAACTTTGATTTTCCCAGGTTCAAAAAATAACACATTTTCATGCGTGCAGAGAGCTAACAATATTACCAATATATTTCCATCCTTACCAACCAGTCATGGTCTTATTTGTTGGATCCAATGAAGAAGCTATGTCCACTATCAGGGTGATTGCACCTTCCTTCATTTGTTGTCAAATTTTCTTTAATATTTCGTTGCCAATGATTGTGCGTTCAAACTCTATGTGGGCACGTTTTCTAGACGTTTAATTATCTATGCATTTTGAATTAACCTATTTCGCTCTCAGAGTATTCATAAAAAACTACTAGTTTTGATTGATATTTTGACACAATCTACATGATTGTCACCAATAGAAGAAAATTATTTACTTATGTGTGTAAAATTCTGCGATAAATACGTGTCATTTATGACGTATTTAACATGGACACTGAATTGCTTGATTGTTAGACTGATAGGACTAAAATTGTTATATTTGTATTCTACTGTACATTGTTGTGAAAACAAGTAGTTCTACTCTGACACACGTTGAATTTGACAATTAGGTCATTCCATCACGAGATTTAAGTTTGGAGAAATATAGCTTCTTCTTGGATCCAACTGATTCAGAAGTGAAATCGTTTTTCAGAAATAGCGAATTATTGGTAGCGTCATTGTACAAGACGACTTTAAAAATTTGGCAAATTTCCGGTACAATATTTGCATATCCGCTATTACTGAACCAATATAACTGAAATTACTTGTACAAATTTTTCCACTCTATTCAATGGAACCACCTTTAATTCTACTTCCATTTTTTACATAATGGGTAAATTAGATTAAAAATTTCGTAAAAAATGAATATTCAAAAATTATTTGAAACTTTTCGCATTATTTATAACTGCTCGGCTCTATTATACTACCACATAAACCTGCAAAAGTGTTTTCCAACAGAAAATTTTTCCCCTATCGAGACTCAATCTCATAGCATTAGAGTTAATTCGCCGTCGCCCATATCACTAGGCTTCAGAAGCGCCGTGAAGATCGACTGAACTTAAAAATGTAATTGTCCGAATCAACCGAATTTTTTTCGAACACGAATTTTATTCAATTTTTGAGAATAAGAACAGTTCTTCAGCCGAAAATTGGACTACAGCCATACATTTGACCGTATGTATTTATATACGAAAAGAAAATTTAATGAAATAATTTCGTGGGGTTTTTGAGAATTTCTTTTTTTTAATTGCATAAATTTCACAATTGTATGTTGTCTTGAACCATGTTCTAGCCACAATTAAATTATTATTTTGCTTCTTTTCTTATAAAATTTGTATTATAAACTTTTTGCAATAAAAAGTGTATAAGAAATGAAGAAAAGTTCTCTATAACCAAATTTTGTAATAAAAATGTTTAAAGAAAGGAATCAAAAGAATAATTTAATTGTCTTTAGAAAATGTCCAGAGACAACATATAGTTGAAATGAATTACAGGACAAATATGAAAAAAATTTCTGACACAAATTATGCGAATTCTACTCGCTCTTTCAAATAATTGTACATGGCCGTTTTAATGAATTGATGTTTTACAGCGTACTTCATCCAAGGCAAACTCTACCTTCAACTCTGAGGTTTTGATATGTTAACTTCTTGCAATTTGCGAAAAACGTTCCCGAAAATGGGACCAACACTATATTTTTTACCGCCTCTTGATCCATATGAGGAGAAAATTTAAAGAAAAAAGTTGGTGGTTTTTGAGAAAAAATGTAATTTTTTGAAAATATCCTGTATTTCTCGCATAATTACACAAAAACTACTCTTTTTTAATTGAACATGGCTTTATTTCAAGATCTGTCTTTCATGTAATGTATTCTCAAAAATCAAAATATCGGTTTGAAACTTGTAAAGCTATGATTTTATTCAGATCGACCGGGGAATATCAATTTTGGAGAAAATCGGCTGAATGGCGTTAACATTAGCCACAGACGGAAGGATGGACGGATGGACAGACGGAAAGACAGACATTTTACCGTCAATCGATTTTTCGGTATCAAGGACCCACAAAACATAGATTCTGGCTACACCACAAAGTACTACTAAACGAAGTAATTTACTACACTATATAACCACAGAAATAATCCACTTTTTAGAAACCAGGTCCCAGCAATAAGATTATTTCTGCCGTTTTCCGGGCGAAAGTCGCCGTTTTCCGGCACACGATAACATACTTTTTTCTGCTTACGAATAAGGGCGAAAAAGTAAAAATACTGAGGTCCTCAAGCCAGCCAGCCAGAGTGTCCTTAGGTATAAATCGGAAAAGATCATTGGCAGAAGACTTAACGCAATGCCCGAAACTTGATATACGAGTTGTATTTAATAACGGTGATTTGAACAATTAGAAACACAAGGCCAATTTTCTTCAAACACTTTCGTTGCTCCTTATGGCCCGAATTCAATTTCTATACTTCGCCACACTGTTACATCACAGAAGTATGTTGTGGGTTTATTGGCGATATGTTGCTACCATTCGAAATACGTGCATAAAAGGCGATACCATTTCCAACATTTTTGTTTATTATATTAGCAAATTTCGATGGCTTTACCATGATCAGATATCTGCTGTTTGGAAACCAGAAATTCGACTGCAATTACTACTATTTGTACCAGCAATTACTACTATTCAAATTTATTGCTTCCAAATAGCATATATCTGTTCATGATTTATATATAGAAAGTTGCAAATGTAATCAACAAAAATGTTGGCAATAACAAAGCCTTTTATTCACAGATTTTATTATACAGAAATATGTGTCCAACGAGCACGCTTCCCAAGGACTGTGTCACCTGTATACCAAGAACCTATGCTACTAAAGCTGTTCGCGTGTTATAACAGCGAAGCAGGTTGGCCAGGAAGTGCGGGAGCGCCTTGTGAAAACAAATTGTTTCAGAGGCGCGCCGGCGCCGCCGTTGCTGGACGCAAGCACCTCGCTGCAACGCACTGTCGACGCTCCGCGGCGCATGCGACCAGATGCTGCTGCTTTTGAGCCTGGGCAACAGCGGATGGGGCATGCAAATTGTCGTATATAAAATGCATGCAGCTATCCCATCTCTCCTTAAACAATACCATCCCGGTGGTTATGTACGTGAGTCAAATTGATTTCTTTTCAAAATTTACAAATTCTTGTTTTTGTTTGATTGATTGCTAGTGATTCCGTGCGTGTAAATTGCTAAGGTCATTATTCCCGTAAGTTTAGTGTAACTTGCGCATCCGGACGGCAAGATCAAGCGCCAACCTACCGTCGGCTAGCAGGGTTTTCACCAACCAGGTATATCCCACCAGCGGGGCACCGTCCCAGCCGGGACAAGCTCTAAGCCGGTCCCGGCTCCGCAGACCGGTGCCCCGGCACATGTGGTAGTGTAGTGCATGTAAGTGAATGTGTGTAAGGGGTGAGGGTAAGACAAGGAATGGAAACGAAAGATCACGCGCGGTCCTTGGCTCCTTTGTTAGGGTACTGCTCCGACAATCGCCTGGTACTGATAGGAAAAACCAGGAAAAAATACCGAGCATAGCAGCATGCCATTAGAATTTTCCCCCAGACAGTGTGAGATCTCGAACTCGCTATCTGCCTAGTAACGAAAGTTCTGCCAGGGACTCGAAACCCAGGACCTTCTGGTCAGAGACACTGCAGTGACATCAGTTGATGCCTTGAGCCACCTCTCTCGGTTACTCGTTTGTTTTTTTATATTGGCAACTAGAGACAGTATATACGTTCAAAAGCAAGACACAAAGTACTTTTTTCAGCATACGTGCATGGAAACAACTACTGACCTTCACTTTGTTTTAATTGAGAAGTTTTACTTTGCGGCTCGCGTGCAACAAAGTATATTTTGTCGTACTCGTACTGCAGAAGACCCATATAAAACAAGACGGTACTGGAAATTAAACAAAACATTGGATCAACATTAATCAATATGGCTACCGCCTTTCATACTGAGAATATTCCCAAGAGTATATACTTGTCAGTTGCCATGAATTCGTACTAAGAAAATAATGCATTCATATCACATAAAAATAATGCATTCATATCAGCACATTCATATCTTTGGCTCTATCGTCGCCATGTTCAAGATCGTCAAAGATTTCATTGGCTCGTCAAAGACTCACTTGTTGCGATAGTTACATAAATAATTATTTTGATCCAAAATTTCTTTCATGCCTTTAAAGACCACCTGTCATAACGGAAAATATTATTTTTTATTAAAGAATTTTTATGAAAGATTTATTATTAAAGATTATTTTTATTAATTGTTATTGAATCACACCCATGTTTATTGCTAAATATTGCGTACTACAGGAAATAATTTACAATAGTTCCTTGTTCTATTTAATCCATGTATTTCAATTGTCCTAAGAGTAGGGTATTCAACTTTAACGGTTTTTTTCTTATCACAAATATTTCTATTGCGAATTTTATTTCTTCAATTGACGGACACGTCCTAAATGAATCGTAAAGGCAAGTTTTTTTTTTTTTTTTCATTCCTGAGTATCTATTTAGCCGCTATCACTAAATCATTGTACGATTCTCGGCATGGTGTATTCATGACCTGCGACATTGACTGATTTATCAGAGCAGCCAGCCGCTAGAATTCTCCTGCAAACAGCGACTGTATTCGACCTCGCTAAGTAGGTAAAGAGTAAGAACTACAAAGGCGAAGCGAAAGTATGCAATTGTTTGAGAGAAAACTCATCTTGTAAGTTCTTGTTACCGAAAAAGTGGATAATTATTGTAGCTATATATAATAAATTAATTCCTTTAATACATTGAATATCCAGATCTCAACGTATGTTTGTGAGTCTTTGATACCAAAAAAATTATTTACGGCAAAACGTATGTCTGCCTGTCTTTTCCACTACAGCAGTGTCTAAACCATTCAGACGATTTCTCCCAAAACAGATGTTCCACGATCAAGGTGTTGTTAATTTGAAAAGGATATTAATTCTTTGGGGACTTCACATGAAGCAACAAGGGCAGTTTGAAAATTTTCTCAAAATTGACTTGACATTTTTTCTTCCTTTTCATGGCGAATAGAAAGAACGCTTATTAAGTACAGATCCCACTTTCGTTGCAATATCCGAATTTTTGAAATATACGAAAGTTCAAAATTTGTTCGACAACAACAACGTCAATATTGATAGAATTGTTTCCTCAATAAAACTTTTCAAATTTGGATGTTTAAATGACAAATATTATTTGAGAGAAATAACAGGATAACACAGCTTCAAAAATAAACTCAAACACTTCGTTGGTCAAAAACTTTTTATAGTGTTCAGGAATACCTCAATGATTAGTGTATCAATCTGATTTTAAGTCCTGAAGTAGAACTAGGTGTAAAATTACAATAATTATTTACTATATAATATTTTAATATATTTGTAACAAGTATTGTAATATAATTCCTAGGACAATGATCCCCTCTCCATCAAGTTGCTTGTCCAGTTCCCTGGTCTTTTGAGCAAATGCTGAGATGGCCCCTTGTTTTGCGTCTGGACGGTAAATTTAACTTCACTTTCTATATTCAAGGAAATGTGCGCTTGTACTCCCTCCACCTGGCAGCCTTGACTCGCCATGCATGATTAAAATTGTATATGACTAAATAATCATTATCATAATCATAATAATAATAATAATAATAATAATAATAATAATAATAATAAAATAATAAATAATAATTATTATTATTATTATTTTGGCATATTTTTGTGTGAAATAAAGGAAATTTTTAAGAAATACGTAAACAATTTTTTCTCAAAAACGGCTTCCATTTTTTCTTTAATATTTTTTTCTCGATCAGAGAAAATTAGGTTAACAAAAATGACACAATTGAACTATCACTGACCTCTCTGAAATTATATTCTACTTTGTAGGCGAGCTCACGGAATATGTCAAAACTATATCCAATAATAAATAGAAAATCCTCATTAAAAATCGAATGCCAGCTCATGATATTTAAATCAATCATTTTACCCACCCTAACATTACGCTTTGCCCTGTCTGGCGGAAATGCACACCTCATCAATTAGAGAAAACTTCTGACGGTACAAAACAAAGCCTTAGGAAAATCATACTAGCACCCTGGTTTATACCCAATTCCCAGTACATGGGGAGCTACTTATGGATCTAATTCAAAGAATCACATCTCTTAGCAATTCGAAATGCTTTTATACTGCACTCACATTTCTCACTTAAACAAATACTTTAACTAGGACGAAATGCTGTGCCACCCCGCCGTATCAAATCCAAATTCCCAAAAGAGAAATTTCGCCCCCTGTAAGCACATGGATATAACCAATTCAAACATCCAACCTAACATTAAAGCATGTAAATTATTTAAATAAACATAAATCATCCCATCCCAATCCAACACCCTTAAAAAACGGAGCCAGTGATGGTCAGCTCAAAATGCCAAGGATGCCTATTCCTACAATGAAAAATCTATTGTATCCAAAGCCCTTGAAAGGCACATGCCGAACAAGTAAGAAAATAAATGAACAAAAAACAAAAAAAAAAAAAAAAAGCTCACGGAGCTTATCACAAGCGCTTCCACGTTGAAACTAGCAGGAAATTGCCACGAAGAGCACCCTTTCGATATCATACCAGAAAATTCACGTTTTTCTTTGCTGTTAATAGCCGACACTGCGGAAACACCGTCGATTTAACTGTAATTAAGTCTGTTTAATTGGCTACTTCACAACATTTTTTTGGTCGAACACCAAAAACAGGTGACATTACCAATTTGTGGAAAACTAACATTTTTCCTTGGCTAAATGATTTAGGCAGATAACTGCTCTTACACCGTGCAGTTCACTCCATCTCGCAATTATTACACGTGTAGGAAAACACCACCGCGCCACGAAATACGATTAAAAGACATTGCACCCACGCGTGAGTAATAAAACTGCACCATCCGGACAAGCGGAGCGGCAGGGAAGAAGCTGAAGATAAGTAAAATTCTTTACAGGAGAGTGTACCGGAAGTGCCTCCTGGTGCTTCCTGGAGGAGACCGGCGGCGGCGGCGGCTGCTGCTGCTGCTGCTCTCCCTCCGCCCCGCCGCCCCTCCCCCCGCTTCCTTCGGCGTCCGTTCTCCGCCGCCCTGCATGAACCCGACGCCCTTCGTTCGGTGGAGACGGAACTCTTTCCGGCGATGCAGGAAAGCCGACCGGCGCCGCTTCGTTCCCGACGCCTCAGCCTACTCCCCCCGCCCTTCCCCCACCCCTGGCCCCGCTCCCGCCCCGTCCCCGTCCAAGCCCCGTGCCGTCCGCCGCCGCTGCCGCCGGCCGCCGTGCTACACGTGGCAGTTCGAAAAAAGGCATTCTGGGCAGCCAAATTCCTTACAGCTCGAGGCGTACAGGAAAACGGAAAGAGTTGCTGTACACAAAATCACGGACCGCTGAACACATGAAGCTGGGGAGGCAGCCTCAAAGGATAGGTGGCTGGGAGAAGCAGCCTGGTGGGGGAGCAGGAAAGGCGGGGAGACCGGCGAGGGCGGTTGGGCGCGGGGCGGGGGGCGGGGGCTGGGGACGAGGGCGGCGGTGCGAGCCCCCGGCGGCCTTAGCCACACAGAGCCCGCGCAAACAAATACACCAACACGCATAAATATACAGGCGGCGAGCAGACCCGGCTAATGCTGGGTCGCGCGCCATTGTTAAGAGAGGCTAAATAGGGCATATTTTCTTTTAAAGCACATAACCCAGATAGGCCTTCCCATAAGAGCGACGGCGGGAAAAAGAGAAGCAAAATAAACGCAAAACAAATGCAGCCGTCATATCGGATAGGGGCTAAAGGCGCGCGGGAAGGCACTTGACGCTGAGTGGAACTAGTCGACGAACGGTGGAGCGCGGGGGCGGCGCGTCCCAGACGGCACAGCACGCGACGACGGTCCTCAACGAACCGATGACAGACGCACACGCGCTCCCGACCACGGGGAAATTCGGGCGGCGAGACGTTTGTTTGCTTTACATGCGTGCAGAAGAATTTCTATTAATGTTTCCACTTTCAGATATTGAATAGATATTAACGTCGTTAGGACGGTATATAGCAAACAATGGATGTTGTTGAAGTTTGTGAACGCATCCGATGGGCGAGATTTATAACCAATCGAGTCCATTACTTGTGTTATCGGCCCTGTGTCGTTCAATATTGTTTGTAATACCACCTTCTTATGAAGTAAAATCATATAAATTAGTAATACTTTTGTTTTGGACTATAGTACTAATAAGCTGCCTTTTGATGTAATTTTAATTGATTTGATTGTTCCTAATGGTCGGAAACCGTTAAAATCCTAAACGGATAACAGCCGTTAAGAGCGACTTTTCATCCTTGTGTTTGGTTGCGTTATGAAGATACAACTGTAGAGTATTACGAAAATATATTTTATTTCGTTTTGTTGTTGACTCACTCATACTAGAAGGTGTGTGTGTGTGTGTTTGTGCGCGCGCGCGTGTGTAGTGCATTTTCAGATGCTAGAAATGCTATAATGTAGTAGATGAATGTTGATTTCTGAATCTAAATTAGCCGTGACAGTAATTCAATGATTTATTCAATTCTTTCAAATAAATAACAATTAGTTTACGATTTAAAAGAATCGGAACCGTTAATACGCAAGAGTGGTTCCGAAATGGAGTAATTAAATATCTGCAGATTGGTTTGTTTTTCATGTTCTCTGCAGCTTCAAATAGCAGTAATGTAGCACTCCAGATAATACATACTGGGAAATACCTTCCTACAAATTATGATAAAGAGTATTCAGCTCCAGTTGTCAGAATATATATCATCAAATCATTTGGTTTCAGCTCTTCACATTTTCGTTGCTTTATAATTTGACACAAATGAAAAAGGGATAGGCTACTGCGGACATAATATACATAAAAGAGATTAAATGGGGTGATAAAAAGAAATGACATATTTTTGATAAAGTAATGAATTCAATGCACTTTTGTGCTTTAATATACAGTTATCTTCCATGTGAATGGGTAATAAATATTTTTTAAATTTAACAAATTTGGCATATAACGAATAATGTTCATTTTTCTTGGAACAATAAAGTCGTGTGATGCCTACCGCAGCTTTACACGTGTCGTGTTTCAACTGCGCTCTCTGCCACTCAACTTTCTGAGAACAATTCAAAGAATTTCTGCTTCGTGGTACCCCGCAGACGAAGTACGATTAAATAACATTCCAGTAATTCACTGTATCATTCTCATATTATGTAGGAACGAGAATTGCTACAATAACACGTACTTTCTCGCATTATTTGTATCTTTTGCAATTCCCGAAAATTCAGAGACTGACGAAAATTAGATCATCTTTATTTATTCAAGCCTCCATTGCTCTGCTACCAAAAAAATAATGTAAAAATTATACTACTTTACTATGAAGGACATTTTTAATATAGTATATTATTTCTCGTCGATATTTAATGATTTAAAGTGAAATTGATAAAACGTGATTTACTCATGTTAATGTTTATTTTAGTACCAAGATAGATTAGTATATTTATCAAAATTAGAATGTAATGCGTTATACTTGGCGCTTTACATTATAAGTAATTTTATATGAGTTGTGTGAAGATGAAATATTGTTCAGGATATTTGTAAAACGACTACCAATATTTTCTTAAAAATCACTGGGCAAACTTCCTAGAGTCGATTTTCAGGGAATGTAAAAAATACTTCCTTTAATAATTGTGCTGATTTTTCATAAAATATTACCCCCGTAAGAAAACAAGACTTCCTTTTTTTACGCAGAAAAATGTCCTAGGGCATGATGTTTTTCCTGGAATTTATCTTGAATTTATCATTGAAAAATAATAATATATTGTTTTTAGATTTGTATTAAAATATGGCTGATATACGCATGCATATTTTCTCTCTTTAGATCATACTAATTCGTATCCATTATATGCTAAAATGGCGTCCTCATACTCTTTCGAAACATCTACATTTTAATGCGCTGCTTCGTCCTTGTGCTTTTTGTCCCAGCCAATTCCAACAACATAAGATGCAGACAATTAATTTCCAACAATTTAATGACCCTTGGGATAGTGTTCTGAGGTCAAGTCTGGATTTACAAAACGCCAAACGACGGAGAACAGCCGCTACATTCATCTCAGCAATATCAATCCGAACTTCACAAACGGGACACCTTTGGGTGCGAAAACAGGGAGGAGCCTCAGAGTTAGAACAAAATGCAATTCACATACTTGTAAAATAAAACAAAAACTAAAACAAAACCACACTAAACAGTCGAAAGAGTTTACAAAACTTTTGAAGAGAGAAGATTAAGAATGACATAATAGGAACTCCGAGCCTATTTCCACCATTTCTCTTATAAACAGACGAGTGCCATGTTTACATACAAGACGAGATGAAGTTTACACTTGTACTCTTTTTTATCGTGAAGAACCTTTTTACCACCTACAACCACAATACGCCAGTAGATAATTAAACATTTCGAAATTGTGTGTGAAGCCTCCTTTTGCCTGACGTCGGTGCTAGGGGCGCAGCCAGCATCTGGGCTGGACGACGATGGCGGCGGGGGGCGGGGGCAGTGGCGGCGGCGTTGGCGGCGGCAGCGCTGCGCTGTACGACGCGGCGGCCTTTCGATGGTAGAGGTGGAGTGAGTGCGTGGAGCGGCCGAAAAGCGGCGGAGCGGTAATGGACGGAGATGAGGCGGGGAGAACTGTGACGGTCGGCGAGGAGCGGGACGGGGTGGAGCGAGGGCGTGGC